>CM069459.1:61648017-61884147 GCA_035610835.1 Ophiura sarsii
CTCACTATGTAGTGGTATGTGCATGCCTTTTGGGGGTGTTTCGCGAAATTTGGTATATCGACGGGTAATCAGACAAGTTTATATTATAATACCCCCTTGATGGTATTATAAAGGGTGTACTTGTCAGATATATTATTGTTACCCACTTAAAAAAGGCCTGACATTCAATAACTGATTTTAAATATCCGTAGTTCAGACTGATTAATTTACACCGGGGGGGGGGGGGGGGGGGGGGGGGGTGGTGTACCTCGAATTTGAGAGGGTGGGGGTGTGCGGCTGGGCAGTCTGCAAACAGGGGCTTACCGAACTGAACGGGCACCAACACAGGGGCTTTAAACCGAACTAACGGTCGCCGAAATTGGGGTCTCAGAGAACTGAATTCTTGTGTCTTATAAACTGAATGTTAGGCAAAATTTTGCCTTATACTAAATTTAGGCCAAATTTGAGGCTACATAACTCAAATTCATAAGATTTTCACAAATTTTATGATTTTTGGTTGAATTTGGGGTCTAAGGGAACTGCAATGGATGAAAAGGGGCCGAAAGGCGTGATCCTTGCCAGCCGCACATACCCGTATCATGCCAATATACGTGAGTAAAAAAAGGGATATAGGCTATTGATCGTTAGACATTTCACCAAGTTTGATTATTAACCGACCGGGTGTTTAAAAGCAGGTATTGGAAGTCGGAATTTCAAGTCTGGAAGGCACATCCGGGCACATCCATGTATGATTTTGGTAGAAGAACCACCGCCCTGGGCAAGAACTATCGAGCTCTAACATTATTGTTTATATAGCGCCAGATCATAAACAAGACCACGTGCGTGAACTATTGACCATCCATGGCCTTCAACGTCTTAGGAATTGACGAAATTAGGCTGATCACTGCAGACACTGACCATGGCACAATGTACCATGTGCCCGGGCCATGTGCAGTGTATAAAATGCAACGTTAATTGTATACTACAAGTATTTGATTCAATGAAGCAAAATCATGCTGTAAAGTAAAACCCCCGGTAAAACCTTCCATAAATGTATACGTGCGGCCCGGATACATTTATAACCTGAGACCGTAATGTACAGGTATTAGTTCAGTATGGTGCAGATTTAACATGACGTGACGATAAACACCAATCGCGTGATTAACACGTAACGAACGTGATTTATAAACACCAATCGTGTGAAGTGTGATTAACACTACGTGATCTATAAACACCAATCGCGTGATTTATAAACACCAATCGCGTGATTTATAAACACAGCGTGACGTGACGTGACGTGACGTGACGTGAGTATTCGGTACAAGCCGTTTTGACTATCTGTGAGCCACAGCAAAGAAAACTTTTAATATGTATACCCATAGACCATGCATAGACTTTGAAATACCATACAGTTACACACTGCATGCTGTGAGTATAGTGCATAGTCAATTAACATGTTTACTTGATTACATAACAGACTGGTGTAACATTACAACACACCCTGATGCACTGACTGACTACATAGTAGCATGCCCCTGCACACAGTGGCATGGCTAATACTCATACCTGTAAAACAACTTAATTTCGCTAGCAATTTAATTTCGCTATTAAAGCGATCCGATTCGCCAAATTAAATTGCTACCAGTTTAATATATTATTTATAATGGTTATAATCATAATAGGAAGGTGTTACAAACTAGCGAAATTAAATTGCCGCAAATAGTTGACTAAATGCTAATTCGCAAAATTAAGTTGCTGTGAAATTAAGTTGTTGTTTAGTTGACTTATTAGATGCACTAGTCGCACTTCCAGTATTTATATTATTCAATAGCACAAATGTTCATGTGCATTTATTCATATTTACACTTTGTATTCCTTGATTGACAATTTAATTATCAGGTTTGACATACTTTCTCTTCAACAAACAATTAGGTATTAAGTATTACCATGAAAGTAACAGGTCTGTTACTTTCATGGAAACAGAAATGAATCAAATCACGAACATAGCTTACTGCAAAAATATAATTGTAAATATACGGACAATATGAGACTGATTTATAATTTAATAATTGTTCACTGGGCTTGGTTTTTGTTTTGTATAGGGGAACAATAAAGTCATGTTTTGTGTGCACTTTATAGGCATGTACTCCTACATGAAGTGAATACAAAAGTAAAATTTAAAAAAAACCCACCAGGGATCGATCAATCAAGAACAAAAATTGAACTGTGAGGTATAAAAATAATCAACCTACTAATATTTTTATGAGCATGATCGATGAGACCCAGGGTAAGGCAACAACAAAACACCCAACTGTTGTATTGTGGGCAAACGGACCTCTAGGGGTGGTCGGGGCTTAAACAATTTCCTTTTTTTTTAAATTCAAAATGGTTTCAAAAAAACTTCCCGGTCAGTTGAACGGGTTTTGCTTAATTTATATCCAGTTTCAATTGGGGGGTGGTGTGTGGGGGGGGGGGGGGGGGGGGGGGGGGGGGGGGGGGGGGTCAGTTGGGGGAATCGAATCCAAATAAGTATAAAGATGGCAGAATTTCGCACGCTACACGCGCATATGCACGGGACTACATTTCAGAAGCCCATATAAACCAAAAATGTATAAATTATGACCAGATTCGCTATAAATATCAAAATGTAACAATTTTCTTTTTGATTTTCCATGCCTTCAACACACCATTCCTGAGGAACATGGCCTTTTTGTCCAAAACTCTTTTTATTTTTGGGAATTCGCATGCCTATGCCTTCTATACCTTCGAGAGGAATATATGGACTTTTTTCTTGGGAATTCCCACAGCCAAAATGTGATGATTTGTTGGGAATTCCCATGCCTTCTATACCTTCAAGAGGAATATGGATTATTTTTTTGGGAATTCCCACGGCCAAAATTTGATGATTTTTTGGGAATTCCCATGCCTTCTATACCTTCAAGAAGAATATGGATTTTTTTTTGGGAATTCCCACGGCCAAAATTTGATGATTTTTTGGGAATTCCCATGCCTTCTATACCCTCAAGAGGAATATGGAATTTTTTTTTGGGAATTCCCAAGGCCAAAATTTGATGATTTTTTGGGAATTCCCATGCCTTCTATACCCTCAAGAGGAATATGGAAAAAAAAATTGGGAATTCCCAAGGCCAAAATTTGATGATTTTTTGGGAATTCCCATGCCTTCTATACCCTCAAGAGGAATATGGAATTTTTTTTTGGGAATTCCCAAGGCCAAAATTTGATGATTTTTTGGGAATTCCCATGCCTTCTATACCTTCGAGAGGAATATGGAATTATTTTTTGGGAATTCCCACGCTCAAAAAGTGTCAAATATTTTGGGATTCCCATGCCTTCTATAGGGGGTGTACCATTAATAAATGGAATAGCCCAATGGTATCCGCTTCATTCTTAACCAGATTCTACGTATCACAATTGTTTGCCCACTTTCATTTCGAAATATGTACTGTATATCAAAATCAACTAAGTGTTGATCCCCATATCACCTTTTGTTAACCATACGCTACCCATGATAGAGAGCTGATACTTAGCTCAGATGTATAATGTGCAAGGTTGCCGGTTGTTAACTTGAAACTTGTGTGGCATCCTTTTTAGATACGTTTAACGCCATATACCACGGTATATGCAAAACATGTGCCATACAATATGATGCATACTTAACACCAACGCTCTTAATATCTCCCTTTGTAGATCCTGAGAAGCCAGTTATCACCAACTTGCCATCCGATATCACACAACAAACTGACAGCGGTTTGGCAACAGCAAATGTGACATGGATCGAACCAACAACTACAGACAACTCCCGGTCTGTAACTATGACGTCATCCCATAATCCCGGAGACCCGTTTCTGATTGGCTCAACAGCCGTGAAGTATACATCAGTAGATTCTAGTGGAAATGTGGAAACACATATATTTGACATCAATATTATAGGTATGTTATATTGTCGAAAATTAAAAATGTGAGTATTATAAACATAGTTTAAGCAATTTTGAATCATTATTGAGTGTGCTTGACGTTCATTTTAAATTCATCCATTGAACAACCTTTGAATTTGAATTTGTCAATTTCTACTGTATATAGGATATCCTTACAAGTATTTCTCAATATTTTGCTGACGTACCAGGCTATATGAAAATATACTAAATAACGTCATGAATAAAAATGCGAATCGAAGGATGTTGACGAATCGAATCATGAGCATGGTGAACACTATTTGTTCACGTGACCATAACTTGTACCAAAAATGGTTGAATATTGAGAAAGTTACAATCCAGGTGTCTGATCTTCATTTTCGCATTTTATTTTTCTACACGCGGACTCAGACAGGCAAATTACTGATTACTGGTAGTGGTAGTGCTACATGTAATTCCCTGGTCGATGTATTGGTTGTTTGATTGATAGTCGTCGCGGCCGATAGCATACTATCGCAGTGTTGAAAAGAAATATGCGAAAATGAAAATCAGACTTGACATTATATTTAGGATTGGAACTTCTTCAAACATTCCTAGCGTGTTGAGTCATATTTTAGAGTTATCAGGACATTTATTACCTGGTCAGTTACTTCCTATGTTGAGGGCTGAACCCGGGTGGGGTGTGCTTAACGGTCATAGTACGTTGGTTAAGTCATGGAAATGTTGACAAACCTGTCAGTTAATTTACAAAAACAAGTTTCACAATTTTCAACAAAAAGTGTCGAAATTGTTCATATCTTTTAAAAACATTTAATGATCAAACAAATAATTAAAAACATTTGTAATTGAGAAAACAAAATATATCTAATTCGAAATATGGGCCGTTAGCGTAACAGCTGGGAACGCACACTTCTACTAATAATATTGTTACCTTATTGTGGTCGTTGTGTATTTTATTATTAGATGTTAAATTAAACACTGTGAAAGTGCTGTTTAAAACGTTAAACAACTGGCGTTCTATCAAGTAAGGTACTTTCCTTTTTGCTCAACATTTTCACAGATGTTGACCCACCTCAATTTGTTTCGATCGTCGATGTACAACCGGTACCTGGCTCTGGATCCAGTCTCGTCAATTGGAATCTACCTGTTGCGGAGGACAACTCTGGATTCGTAATGCTGACATCCAATCTCGCTATGCCTGCGGTATTGCCTCTTGGTGAAACGACGGTGACGTATGTAGCAGAAGATCTTTCCCGTAATAAAGTGACAACGAGCATTACACTTTACGTTTTAAGTAAGTAGTTATATCACCCGTTGCCTTGCATCGTATCCCTTATATTTTATGAAATGTACCCTTTAATACATTCGCCAAGTTCATCCCAACCAAAGGTAAACATATTTTAAAACCTTAAGCTGGGTACAAAATGAAAGTGAAACTAAAAACATGGTAATCTAGTTGGCACTTTTTTCTTTGCTGAGTCGAATCCTTGATGAACAGTTCCCTCAAAGCTCTATGCGGCAAAAATATAACTCAAAGACCTTTAAACAAATTCAAAAGTTAAAATGATTGGAATGTCATTGGCGTGTGGAGACAATCAAGGTCAAAGGTCAAATGTGATGATTTTGATTCATTTTTGCACCTCCGATTCGTTCGCCAAGTTCAAACACCTTGAAAATAACATGTAGTCGTAAAGATGGTTTACCTTGGATACAATCATGACAATGTAGAAACACATGTTCTTACAGGTTGAGACTCTTAATCCTTTCTATGATTAGTTGTATTAGCAGGGTGTATCAAAAAAATAGGACTCTCTTTCAGCATGGGTTTAATCCTTATTAAAACCACTGAACCATGATCAATTTTATTTCATTGTCAAGTACAACTGATAACGTAAAAATCCTGAAAAGATGAGAAAAATCCATAGTCAATAACGGAAAGTGTGACCAACTAGGCAAGTCAACCCATTTCGTAGTATGTACAATGGTAATATTATTCACACAGTAAAGGTAGAGAAAGTGACAGTGGGAGATTACATATTTAAATAGGCTAAAAGGGAAGTTATTCGTATTCTTTTCATGCTATATTATTCTTGTTCTCATTTTTATTTTTATCATGCTTATGGCAGAAATCGAAGTTGACTTATAAGTCCAATCTTTAAGTATAACTATCCTTCTCTGTCAATGATTGGTATAAACACACACTATTTACATGATTGGTGCTTTCCTACCACAACTTTCATACATGCTGAGGCTTTCTCATGAGAACACTAAGCAACATTGAACATTGCACAGAAATATTCATGCATCAACTTTGTGAATTATGTAGCTATTAACAATATGTGCCAGAATTATGAGGAATACCAAATTAATCTTTGCTATTGTTTATTGATAGATGATTTACAATATTTTTGAATGCAAAGTATTGAAATGTAAACCATGTCATTTTCTGGTTTGTATGTGTAAATCCCATTGTACAGACTGGTAAATGACAGGGTTTATGCAAATTATGCTAGAGGTCTTATCCTTCATTGGATTAATCTCAGATTTTCAGAATAGTATCAATATTAATTGAGCTTTGCACTGACGGTGAGTTGGTCATGGTCCAGTGATTTTTAAAAAGTAAAAAACCGCCATGAAACAGAGTCCTATTTTTTTTATGATACACCCTGTATGTTGTTTCAGGCCGAATGACACAGCCTTTAAAAACCTGCAATGATGAGGTACTGATTGTAAAATCCTAACCCAAACCTTGACCTTGACCTTGAACTTAACCTCGACCTATACTAACCTTAATCTTAACTCTAACCCTCAGTGTAATCCTAACCCAAACCACAACCATAACCCTAACCATAACCATATTAACCAGAACCAGAACTCTAACCCTATCTTCAACCCTAACCTTCAACCCTGAATTTGACATTAACCTTGACCTCGACCTTGACCCTAAACCTAACTCTAACTCTATCCCTAACAGAACTGGAGTTTCTTTTGCCTTAGTTTCGTTATCTTATTTGAATTGTTGCTTATCTTATACAGATTGGATAATCGGGGGGGGAGGAGATGTGGATCTGGTTTCACTGCCCCAAACGGCCAGAATGGGAAATGCTACGCTCAATGTTGTTCTAATTGGGGATATTGTGGTACTAAATCAGTACATTGCAGCAGCAACAAGGACTATAGGTGTTGTGTTGGACCAATCCTCACTTGTAACTTGTGCAATTAGACAAAGACATAACACCAGGGTTGTCAGTTACTTGCTCACAATACAGGGTGATTTGGACCCAAGTTAGATAATTCCGTTCTGTCAATCACATTTTCCATGTGGCAGGCGTTTCAGACGACATTCCAAAACTTCAAAACATGTTTCAAAAATGTCACAATTCTTGAACTTCATTACCATTATTTGGAATCACTGTGAGAAATGCATTAAAATAAGTACAAACATGTCTAGTATTGATTCACACTTTCCACGCGGCTATTAGTGTTACCATTTCAAAGCAGATTTGTCAGAACCTTTCCCAACTTTCAAGGCTTATCTCGAGGATAACTGAACAAATTCAAGGAATGTTTGATATTATTTGATTGTGCATTTCTCATAGGAGATTCTAAATATGGTAACGAAATGTAAGTATTATGACATATTTGAAACATTTGGTTAAATATTGGCTTGTCGCCTGCCGTATCGAAAGTAATCTAGCAGAAATATATTGAGGTTTTGAATTGCATGCATTTAAAAACGGTGAGAAGTTTTGTATTTTCATTCAAATATCTTATTTTTGAGTAGAATTAAAAGATGCCTGTTTTTATAATGTCTAAATACTTTAATTTCTCATAATTGGGTCGAAATCATTCAAAATCACCCCGTATTCAGATCAACTGTACTACTTTAAGAACGTGAAGTCATCTTACGTTATATAAATATGATTGCCACCAGGAGTTTGGAGTTTAATAATAATAATAACACACATTTATAGAGCGCTTTACTTTAATGAGATCTAAACTCAAAGCGCTGTACAACATATAAATAAAGCAAAAATACAACAATGATCATAAAACGACAGAGATAAACATACACAGAGTCAAATGCATATTAAAACAAGAGATATGAATGTGTATGGCATTAAAAATGCATTATGAAATAAAAGATCATAAAACAAATACACATCAATTAGATCGCTAGATGTACATTTAATAAGTTTGACGTTTAATTCACAAGATGCACCTTTAGGGGTTTGAAGATTAGATCACTTGACGTACCGTTAAAAGAGCTTGCAATCGCTACATTAGCTCTAAGGAGTTTGAAGTTTAAATCACTGGCTATACCTTTTGAAGCTGAAGTTTAATTAACTGGATGTACCTTTAATGAGTTTGAAGTTTAATTTACTAGATGTACCATTAATGAGTTTGACGTTTAGATCACTAGATGTACCATTAATGAGTTTGACGTTTAGATCACTAGATGTACCATTAATGAGATTGACGTTTAGATTACTGGCTGTACCATTAATGAGTTTGACGTTTAGATCACTGGATGTACTATTAATGAGATTGACGTTTATATCACTTGACGTATCATTAAGGAGTATGACGTTTAGATCACTGGCTGTACCATTAATGAGTTTGACGTTTAGATCACTGGATGTACCATTAATGAGTTTGACGTTTAGATCACTAGATGTACCATTAATGAGTTTGACGTTTAGATCACTGGCTGTACCATTAATGAGTTTGACGTTTAGATCACTGGATGTACCATTAATGAGATTGACGTTTATATCACTTGATGTATCATTAAGGAGTATGACGTTTAAGGGTGTATGTTCTCGTCACTCTTTTTGGCTATGATTTTTTGCACATGAAGATATTTTGATATCAGAAGAATCCCCGTATTTTTCTCATTTCCCCTGTAGAATCTTAGAGGCAAGAAATGTGCCATTTAAAAATTAGAAGCCAAACTGTAGGGAATTACTGCAAAAAGGTAGTTAACATGCACATGCACCTCTATAGGTGCTTGTAGTTTAAACCACTAGATGTGCCTTTAAGGAGTTTAACGTTTAAATCACTAATACGTTTTAAAGAAGTTAAACGTTTAAATCACTAGATTTACCTTTAATGAGTTTGACGTTTAAATCACTGGAGTTTAAAGTTTAAATATCTAGATGTACATTTAAAGGTATGTTATGTGATTTTGATGTAATTAGAAATCGTATCGCTCAGTAACTTGGAATATGATTTATGATCAGAAATGTAAATCTGCCAGAAAATCTGCTTCCAATTTTTTTCGAGGATTGAGGGCGCCTCATGGAAAAGATCACATCATATACCTTTAATAAGTGTGAATTTCAAATGTATCGTTAAAGGAGTATGATGTTTGAATCAGTAGAGTTGGAAGTTTAAATCACTAGATGTATTTATTAAGGAGTTTGAAGTTTAAAATCACTAGATGTGACGTTTAGATCACTAGATGTACATGTAAGGAGTTTTGACGTTTAGATCACTAGATGTATCATTAAGGAGTATTATGTTTAAATCAATAAATATACAGGGTGTCCCAAAAGTCTCGACACCATTTTAAAATGTGCATCTCTCTTTAAAAAGGTCGCAGTACCAAATTGAAAATATATTTGGAAAGAGAAACATGACCTTTTTTGAAGTATCTCAATTTAAAAATCGTTCAAGTTGTTGGACGCACTGTTTTTCACTGTTATCACATACCGCGTATTCCTCGCATTCCATCCATGTGGATTAAAGGTTTTGACTTAATACATGTTTTGCACAACTATAATAATGTTCACATAATAATGATTATATCAATCTGAAATTAAAAAGAATCATTGTATAAACCCTTTTTCTCTTCCTTAGCTCTTTCCCTTTGTCTTATCATTGGCTTGTATTTTGGCAATATAGACAGCTGTTATTGTAAGTTTGATACCAAAATAATCCTACAAGTCTTCTCTAACCAAAATAATATGCTTTATTTCTATACTGCGAATTATTTAACCGTGGATATAAAGTGTTGAAAAGGTTTCGGAACTTGAAGGAGTTTAAAGTTTAAACCATTAGATGCATTAATAAGGAGTTTGATGTTTTTAGTCACCAGATGTACCCTTAACACGCTTAAGGTGTTTTGAAGTTTTAAATCACCATATGTACCTTTAAGGAGTTTGACGTTTAGATCACTAGATGTACCATTAAGGAGTTTGACGTCTATATCACTAGATGTACAATTTACGAATATGACGTTTAAGTTCAGTGAATCACACACTCCAACACAAACGACCTTTGTCCTAAAAGTGGCACAACCCGTTTTAGTACCCTTGACTGATCAATGATATCGTTGGATTGGGAAGAGCAATTACAATCAAAGTAACGGAATTTGAATGCCAACCAAATCACCTTACACAATCATTAATACCAAAATACTAAATTAATATTTGATGAAAGAAATGACCTTTGAACACGTGTACCATGTGTTATGGGACACCTTGTATATAGTAGGTCACTGTGTGCGTACGCACTTTTGGGCGCTAGATCTTATTTTAGTATTTGGTACTAAGTAATTGCCCTCACTTGCAAGTTTACCTCTATTTGTATCGAATAAAGGTTCGTTAATACTAGGCAATGTTTACCGTCACCGTGCGTTGCGGCGCGTTATCTCAAAGACTTAAACAATGTTTAACTACCATGAAGCAGTCTGCGACGCCTTGCGTTGACGCTGGCGTTCTCCTATTTTGACACACGGCGCTACAGTACTGCCATCGCATGCGGTGACCTGCGTTGACCCAGCGTGACCTGCGATGAATTGCTGTACATAAGGCTACCGTATCGCATCGCGCAGTAAACATCGCCTAGTGTGAACGAACTTTTACCCATAAACATTCCACCCAATCCGGCGCCGGTACGTCAGCGTATTGTGCCGCACAGGTACACAAGAGAAGTCTAGAAAGTGCACTTCAGAATTGCTCGCCATGGAACAAAATTATAGTTTACCACGCTCCGATTGGTTGATATGATCAAGTATTTTCTAATCTATAGTTCAGTCAGTTCCAAATTGGCGAAACCTGTTTACTGTCGCGAATGAATTCAAAAGAGCGGCGTGCAAAACCATGGCGCAACTGTGCGCACAATGTCGCAGTGTCATTGTATGTGTGACGCTTGCGTATGCCAACATCGCACTACGCTTGGATTACATTGGCGCGCGTATAGATAAAAACCGATTATTTCACGCCAATTTGGAACTGATTGAACTATTATAGTACGGTTATATAGTACTTTATGTAAATTATTCTAGATTTCAGATGAGATGAATTGAAATAAATGATACATCAATTGCTAATCTAATAAGCTTTGTATAAGGCCCTTCACAATAAGGCCCTTTGAGTTTCCTGTTGGATGAGGTTAAAAAAAAAGGGACGAGGTGCATGACTTTTAATTATTATTTATTAATTATCTTTTATTTTCTTTATTTTGAAAGAAGTGGTCGTAACCAATTTCAAGCCATTATATCGAGGAATGTATTTAATTATTTTCCAAGTATGATTAATTTGATACCTAAGTAATAATGCAATCAATTTCTATGTGTATACATCATCATAGCTGATGATCAGAAAAGTCATAGGGCGGCTTAATAACAGGAAACTCAAAATCAATTGTGAAGGGCCTAATATGTATCTTGATCCGATAGATCTTGCTATGTATACTAGATAATTCATTATTCTTATAACAATTTTGCCATTGTATGCTTGTCGTTTTAAATTATCTGATAATTCTACATTGTCATGACTATTTGACCAAGCGGTATTGCAATTAAACAATAGACAATTTTAAATCCGAATACATACGATCGGTTCCGAATGTTTCCGATTAGCCGAGTGTTTTGGCACCCAGTTCCGTGACTTCGAGCCATGCACGTCACAGAAAAAACCCAGAGAGAAACAAACAAACATGTTTTCACCCGTCTGCCCGTGTCTGGATTGCGCTGGTGTTGGTGAGAGATTGTCTCCCTCACAAAGTTGTATTTTGCGATGTTTCAGAAACAACCGATTCGGGGTAATATCTCCACAGTTTACCTTCAGCTCGATACATTCATGACAATTGAAGTTAGCGGGTGTTGATGCCATTGCTGATAAAAGCAAAATGGTCTCGCTACTAATTTACTTGTCAAGGGTGTACGCTTGTATGCAAGGGACCCATAATTAGACTTAGACTTCAGGGGACGAGGTCATGAAGTTTGGGTGTGGGCATTTTGTTTCAGTAACTAGGTAAGGAGTTTTTTATAGGTTTTTTCATCAGGCTTTTCGGGCAAGGTTTTTGCATGTTGTTTTATATTTTGGGTAGGTTTTTTTAGTTCAATACCACAATTGCGGAAAGCGAAATTGATTTCATTCACAAAGTGGACTTCTACCAAATTCATATTATCTATTCATGACACTCAGCACCTAGAGGGTGATATATGGCCAGGCGCGTTCGCAAGCTTTTCCAAGGGGTGATTTAGGCTGAATGTTTCAAACGTTTGCGGGGCGATATAATTTACCGTAAACAACATTTGATACCTTGACGGAATAAAGCGTATAGTATACATGATGAGACTGATAATACATGTATACAGTGTTTGGCCAAATGTTGTTTACGCTTAATGAATTCGCGGGCGGGGATTATCTTATCATGTAAGCGTAGCGAGCTGAGCATCTTGAGGCGCGTGGGGTTCGAGACTTCAATTTGAAATGGTCTAAAGAAGCCGGTTTATTATTATGTCTCTGTAGTGTTTACTTAACATTTTCAATAAAGAAATATAGCTACGGGGTGTATCAAAAAGTGTGTGTTTGTACAACATGATTTTGTTTTGTAGCCATAAGGCCCTTCACAATCGATTTTGAGTTTCCTGTTGAAGGTTTCAAAAAAAGGGACGAGGTGACTTTAAATTATCAATTATTAATTATTTTGTTTTTTCTTTATTTCCATTTTAATTATTTTGCCCGTTCGACTGGCACTAATGTTTTACTGGTTTTATTTAAAACGAACACATGCTTGTTTTATCCATTATGAATTACAATCAAGTTGTTTGTTTACTCACCCTGGAGGTGATCCAAGTCAGAACATTTACAAGATGTGTTATTAAACTGCCATTTTATAAGGAAAATATGCAAAATAATTAAAATCAAATCAAATAATTAGATATTTTCCCATATTCAATTTTGGACGAGGGCGGTTAACAGTAAACCTCAAAATAAATTGTGAAGGGCCTAAATAATATTAATAGAGGACGCAAAATAGTAATATTTGATAAATAAGTTCAGTAATGCGTCATTTGTTTGTATCTATTGTTGGAGCTTTTTGTATCCAATTATGGCAGATCTACTCAAACATCAAATTCAGCTTATCCATTAATTATTGATATGTAGTTCCATCTCACAAAACAATGTTCAACCATTATACTACTACATCGCGAACTTTTGACCGGTATATTTGTTGTATTTGGCTCACTCAGAATATGCTTCTTTTGACGTAAAAAAGAGATACGCTTCTTTCTATTGTTTGTAACCGAATTATTGATTGTAATTTTCAAGACAAAATAAATAAAATGTTTAATTAAGCAGTAGCCAGTATACGTTGCGTTCGGGAAACGTCCATGCAGTATACTCCGACGTATGGATACATGTCTCCCCGCACTGAAATAATAGACAAATAAAGAACAAAGCTGCGTATGTGGATTTGATTAAAGGAACCAATTTAGTTTCCCGCAAGTATGGTCCCATATGTGATCAATAATGTGAATTTTGTTAACGGTTTTAACGAATGTGATTGATTTGCTACATATGTCGGTGATTTGTCACTGGTGTGTTGCTAAATTTGTAATCAAGCAGAATATGAGAGACGCCTTTTGATTTAAATCGAAGGTCATCACTTTAATAAAACCATATTGACGTTGCAATTGCATTTATCTGCATTGTGAAGTCGACGATATGAGCAGTTCTAAATACAGACGATTGTTTCTCCCGCCGCGATTATTACAGATCTTTTTTTTCTTCTTCAGCTTGGGATCGCTGACCACTGTGTTCATTGCTTCAAGGGGAATATCGAAAGTGTATTTTTAGATGCAAAGTAATAGTTCACTTTGGTAGACAGCACGTGCATGACATCTTCTACCACCATTTTAATATTTAAACAAAAACGCCACTATTTTGAGAATAAAGGTATTGTTTTTTAATAGACCGTACCCGTGTTATATTGTCTGACATACGCCGCAGGCGGAGTTGTTCTACGCAAAAAATAATACTACCGAACGCATTTATGTCAGACAATATAAGTATTATAACACGGGTACGGTCTAAAAGCAATACCTTTATTCTCATTCTTAAACAATCATACTGAAGACATTTATCAAAGAAATAAGTGCAATTTATTGTCCATATTTGACAACTTTTACCCCTTTTAGGATCGAATAACCCACAAACATTCCATCCAATCCCATGCGATGAGTACACCATGCGTAATCGTCGCGGCGCCGACATAAACGCAGGAAAGGCGCCAAAGACGCACTGCAGAAGTGCGCGTTATGGAGCAAACCACGCATTGTGAAGGTCGGACGCACTGTTAAAACGTAAGCCCCACCTCCCCGTGTTAAGTTGTCTCATCTAAATGGCGCCGATTTCTCTGAGAACCAATGAGATTGCTTACATTTTCTTAGCTGTTTAAGAATTGGATATAACAGAAGAAATATAATAAGACGCATAATATTTCAATAAATAACGTGTATTTTTGGTAATAACCAGTGGCAACAAAAGTGGTAGATTTCTGTTCTTTAATTTTTGGTGGGCGTAGAGATTATCAGTTATACTGGACCAGAATAACTAGGGACAGCAATAAAAGGGATATAAGTATGTACATGATTATGTGATGAGTTTAGGGAATGTCAGTTACACGGGTTTTCTGCGCCCGACTTTTTATTTTATTTTTACATAGGCCTACATCTCATAACCTGGGGCAACAATACATGTGGTGGTAGATTGTTGTCCAATAGTATTCAGTAGGTTTGGAGAATTTCATAGATCAGTGTGTTATGTATGCTTCCGATTATTTCAGTTTCAGATTAACATAAACTCGATGGTAAATTGAATTGATTTGAAATTATGCAATGAATTGACTTTTACACACGGTAGCTTAAAAATGGGGCGCCCATATCAGGTTGAGCATAAAACGGGAAAATACACCCCCTAGAAAATATTGTTGAAATTGAAACTCCACAACAATGATACTTCGGATTGTATTCCAATCCACCAAACATTCATCTAATTTATCGAGACATTCGACATCGCGCGCCAAACGTGCATATGGAAATGCTATCATTCCAAGTTGTTTTATTAGGACGTTGATCTATGTTGGTGGACATCGACACGGAGAAGAAATCCTCTCGTTGTTAAATCATAAATTCTGGAAAGAAATGTAGGCAAAGTAATTAAACTAACACACATTTTACAAATCCAATAGAAGCGGAACCAATCCCAGTTACAGATGTTAGTTGTGACAAGAACATTGAAGAGTAATCATTGTGTTTCGAAGTAAGATGGTGGCCGATAGCAACGAATTGTGACCACAAGGAAGTAACGCTCTGTTAAACAGGCTTAGTAATAGATGCATGGGTCTGTCTTAAGCGCTTCTAATCCACACTTGTGTTTAATTAAAGTACCAGCTGATCACCTTTGAATATAATACGGTTTAGGCCCACAACAAAAAGGTTTGCCTCAGAAAAAGGCTATGCCAAATGTGGGATTTTCTTAGTACACTATTCTATTCGAAATGCCTTTTTTTAAACGTTAGACGGGCTCTGTGAAACGTATAATTAGTTTAACACTACGGTACCATAGTAGAAACAAATCACATTTTGTTGAGCAGTATTTAACTTCTATTTGTATATGGCAATTGTACTCTTGTAAGCAAGAAAATGAGTTGATATGGTTCACAATGTGAATTTGAAAACAAAAGGTTATGCCCTGAGAAGCGAATTTTAAAAGCTACGCTAGCGGCCTTCTGTGACAAACTCGATTTTTATTCGGCCTTTCTCGGTTTATATCAGGTTAATAAAATATATAGGCCTAAACACAGTGGGAGTCAAAATATTCAGGTCAGATTTCAACGATTTTTTAAACAAAATAAAATGCAAAAAATGTTATATTTAAAGAAATTTTCCAAGGACGCATTATTAGCTATATAACCTAAATTTTATTTTATTCAAATTGGTTATTCGAAATGGGAGATATTTGTAATTTCCCAAATTCTATGAAATTAAATCTGTTCCAACATGAATATGAATGTAAAAGTTAATAACACACGCCTTTTGAATAAGGCAATCAATGGCGCTTTGGTATTCACAACTCTTACAATAGGAAATAGTTTCTATTGTCTTTGCGGTTATGTTTTTGAATAGGCTTAGTTCAAAAACATATCCAAACAGGTGTTTGAATAACAAAGAAATCAAGATGCAATTGACATTCATCATCATGTTACAAATACTTGATCAACACGGTTCGTGGATACCATTCAGCAGAGAACATACTTTCATCTAGCTACCAGTGGCGGGCAAGGGGGGGGGGGGGGGGGGGGGAGCATTTTCCCGCAAAAATATTTTGTTGCCCCCCCCCCCCTCCACTTTGCCCCAAAAAACAATTTAATAACAATTAGAAAATCGAGCTGGTTCACCAACCTATTTTTTTCACTTTTTTTTTTTGGGGGGGGGGGGATGTAATCATCTTTAAGAAAAAATGACTCTACGGGGTCCAATTTCGCAATTAGTGGTCTAAAACAGAGTTTTATATCAGTGTTTTTGTACATATCCCTATGGAGCTCTATTTAGTGGTGTGACCCCTTAAATAAGAACAAATGTTGACAATGTTAGCATAAAACAGCTTAAATTTGCGCGCAAACGCGCATTTTCATACCAAATTAGTTAGTATTAGATCAAATTTGACAATTTAAGCGTAACATTGCACAAAAGATGATGCGCCTTCGCGCGCATTTATTTCCTTCTTCATTGCCCCCTAAAAAAAAGGTATGACGCTGGTTCCACCACTGCTAGCTACATAGAGACAAGATGTATTCTGCAAGTCCAACTGAGCTTCCGTTTACGGTTTTCAAAATGTTCAGAGGATTCCGTTAAAATGTTTGAACAGGATATCCAAACAAAATATAATTATAATGGAACTGTTAGAAACAGACCAAACTTATTATTTTAAATCGAATTTGATATGACAGAAATTTGGGAGAAAAACAGACCTCATGTCTGTAAACAGTTCTTGCTTTGATAAATTACCAAGTAGTGTTTTACAAGCATATTCGTGAAAATTTGTGAAAATTGTTGAAAAAGGAGTGACTTTGACATGTTCATCAAACCGCCATTTAAAGAGTTTCCATGGATACCACTCAAAATTGAAATGCAAATTTCCCGTCCAAAATATGTATAATTGCAGATGATACTAAAAGCAATATCATGATGAATAGTTGACAAAAACCTCCAAATAAGAGTGATTTTAGAGGTAATTTTGCTCAAAAATGTGTATTTTTGATGGTTTCCATGGTAACAAGTAATAGCCAAAATACAATTGGCACAAGCAATCCCCCTAAAAGTATGCACCATGTTATAGAGAATATATTGGTGAAATCTGGGGGTATAAATCGCAAAAATATTTGATTTAGAGCAATTTTACTAAATCTCCCATATTTGAAAGGAGGCCATTTTGAAATCCAAGATGGCCGCCGGACCATTGCTCGAAAAATGTGGGTTCCTGGCTTTTTGAAATCAGTGCATCAAAACACCCCTATATGCCAATTTTTATGCTTCCTGCCAGAAGTGAACATCTTGGCCATTTTTTGTTACATATCCGCTCCACTAAAGTGCATACTGTGTCATATCATGTACTTCGCATGCAGTATCGTTTTATTTATCAGATATTCAACAAAACACATATAGATTACACATATTCAACAAGGGCGAAGCCCGCGTGTTGAATATGTGTAATTTATATGTTTACAGCAAGAACTGTTTACAGAGATTAGGTCTGTTTTTCTCCCAAATTTCTCTCGTATCAAATTCGATTTAAAATAATAAGTTTGGTCTGTTTCTAACAGTTCCATGATAATGTCTGCGTGTTTTGACGGAATCATCTGAACGGAATCCTCTGAACATTTTGGAAACCGTAAACGGAAGCTCAGTTGGACTTGCAGAATACCTCTTGATGTAGCTAGCAGTGGCGGCACGGACACCTTAAGATAATCTGATAGACTGGTAATTTTTTTACTCATATCATTTTTCGGGCATGAATTCTCAGAGTGTAGGCGACTGGGTTACGCCTAACTAAGCTACAGACAAACTTCGAATTTTGTTTTGACATTTCTAAAATGATTACATTAGGCAGCCATATTATGTGATCACGTTTTCAAAATCGTAATAAACTGTTTCCTACACGTTATAAGCATAGCCATCCTACACGTTATAAGCATAGCCAATAGAGGCATATTATTTGTCTTAACGCATCATCGGCTATTGTTTTAATAACGGTTTCAGTAGCCTCATAATTACTATAACAGGTGTCTCTATTATGAACAGCTGACATATTTTAGAACGGTGTTTGTAACGCAATCAAATAACACAAACACATTATTGTACACAAGTCAATAATCCTTAGTATTTTGATATTAAAACAGTTTATAAATTAAACCTTTAAAGGCATATTACGTGATCTTTTCCAAGTAGCGTCCTCTATCATTGATTTTTATTATGAAAGCAGATTTTCTTGCTGATTTACATTTTTGATCATAAATTATCGCTACCGGGACAATCTATTTTTCAAATGTTACTCTAAATTCACTCTAAAACCATGATTTTGAGGTAATTAGGAATCGTATCGCTTTGTAACTTGGGATATATTCATGATTTATGATCAGAAATGTAAATCTGCAATAAAATCTGCTTCCAATTTTGTTCCGAGGATTGAGGGCGTCCCCTGGAAAAGATCACATAGTATACCTTTAATTGGAATGTGTTGATACAAATAAGAAAACGACTCGAAGATTTGTTAACATGGTATACTTTATTTCCTCACATGAATGAGTCTCATTTATAATACAATATTGTTAAAGAGAGTAGGACAACATTTATAATGTTTGTAGAATACAAGTAAAATAATAAACGTGTTTCTCGTCCCCGCTTTCACCAATTTTCTGAGATTATCAAATATTGTTGATTTTTTCTTCTTATTATTTCCTCTTTAACTTTGTATTATCAATTGTTATGATGAAAAGAGATGATAAGATTGCTTTGGTATCATTTATTCTGTTTATTGTTCGTAAACAGATATTATGCGAAGGAACAGTCTTTGGACTATTTAACTGGTGCCAACTATTCAAAGTATGTGTTTAGATCAACAAAAGTGGTGTTTCAAGATATATGATGAAAAAAGCTTACGTGCTGATATTTCTAAACTTCATTGTACACATAATGCATGCAATCATTTCCGAAGAAAATGTGTGTGGTTTGGTCTTTAATACAATCGAATATTATAACACATTTTCAAATCTTAAAAAAGTGATATAATGCGCCAAACATAAGAAGACCAACATCATCAAATCACAACGGGAAAATGCATTCTAACAATGTATGTGCGATGATTATCTCAGACAAAAATTGTGACGACCTAAACACTTTCCACGCGGCAGGCGTCTGCAGACGACAGTTCTTAAATTTCACAAAATGTTCAAAAATGTAAGAATTATTTAATTACAACACCATATTTGGAAATGCTGTGAGAAATACATTGAATTAAGTACAAACATGCCTAGTATTGGTTCAGTAATTCTTGAGGTACACTTTGAAAATCGGGAAATGTTTCTGAAAAATCTGTTTTGTATATAATGGGAAAACTAATACCCACGTGGAAAGTGTTAAGCTGTGCATCACGATATGAACATAGCGAACAGTCGAGCCCCGAGACGAGCATTTCTTTGCTAAGTTGATATTTTCGCCCGCATAATTTTGTCATATTGTGCCAATTTTAAATGTGACGTATTTGTTATAATTTGTAATTCTCAGTTCCCCAATATGAATATAGCTACCTTGTCCATGTGATAAATATTCACGCATATTTATGTTCACGTTACTTCTTATAGCATACGAAAAGCACGAACATTTAATAGCGGGAAATGGTTTTTTTATCTACATAAGGGAATAGTGTGTAAATCGATAAACAGTGCAGGTTGATGTCCTTATATTCATGTGGGCTTCCGTGATTCAGATTCATAATATTAATAAAGAGTTAAACGACCTATAGTCGATTTACATTTCGAATTCGCTATTTCCATCAATACGGTGCCTCAAGTTATATATGCAATCGAAGGCGAATGTGTTAAGTACATATAAATCCTCGTGATATTAACTATTAAAAACGTTGACCCTAACCCGCGGGAAAACAATTGATTATTATTTGAAAAGAGCAATTACAACCAGCGCCAGATTTGGTGTGGCGACTGACGATTTATAATTATATACATTGCCATCAGGCAGAATAATAAGAAGAAAAAAACGTTAAGGGAAAAGACAGTTGATTAATCTTCGAGTCATAATCATACACACAAGTCTGGAAAGTTAATCGGTTCTAAATTTCATTAAAATAGAGAAATTCTCACCGCGTGATTGACCATGACTTGGTGACTTGTTAATTTGTGTGTACATACGCTTGCCTTGTAACCGCTCTTGTGAAACCTTGTAAGTTATTATTCCACACCGATGATCTTTCTCGCTTCGTTTGATGCTGTGCAGTTGTGTGTGGTCAATATAAGAGAAGGTACAAAATGCGCAACGATGTCTCATAGCTCGGATGGAGCTGCCCGTTGGCGCTATAGTTTTAGTTGTTGTTTGACTGATGAGTTCCCGTAAGATCTCGACACATGCCAACAACACGAGTACGGTGTATTCCGTCTTATAACGCACGAGCGCTATAAATAATGTAGAGATATTTTCCAAAAATGGCACCTTGAATTCTAGACTTCAACACACAAAGTATGCTGGATTTAATGTGTAGACTTTTATTATAATAATAAATATCTTAATAATATTACACAGACGTAAAGATGTATTTTGTATGATTCTCCACGGGCTCTTAAAGTGTTATGATGAAATTGATTTACTTTAAATTTATGGGGCGTAATGTAAATTGTAAAACACAAAATATAAATATGTTACATATTTTCTTGATGACAGCTTTTCATCCGGGCTTTTCATATATGCTGCAAATAGTGTGTTTTCTTTTGACGCGCTGAAGGAAGCAATGAGTATACCTGATTAGATGTTACCAACTGTTCACATTATGGATAGCTACGTTTTTCACTGTTCATTCACTGTTCATAGTTTTTATTTGCCTTTTCCTTCATGGTATTTTCGAGAAAATAGTTGGAGGAAATGTCTCAATGTGAGCTATTTTAAAGAGCAACACGTCTTTAAGGGATATGAAGTAGAGTTCAAGAATTATTTTTATATAATTTACTTTAGAATTCAAGATGACATTAACAATGTTCATACTTCTGTTGCCACTCACGAAATCAAGAAAGCACCCTTTATGCTCAGCATTTTTATATTGTGAGTGACTGTTTATAGAGCTTTTAATATAGCTATAGGGAGCACACATGGTTGTGAAACATATTGCAAAACATGTGACCTTCTACCCTAAATCAAGGTTTATTCTACCAACATTTTGGTATATAACTCCCTGTGTCAGCCTAGACCGGGACCGGAAAACCCCTATGCTCCACCAACTACTAGGTTGAAATCCTTGTCTAAGCCGTAGATCACTATATTTGAATTGAGGTGTTGGACTGTTGTTTATACAAAGAGGGCTGATTTTTTTTATTAATCCTTACAAGTGTAAGATCATTCATAGTATAATTGTAAACATGTCCAAATTCCAGTTTTGTCTCAAAATTGAGGGCGCAGCCTCTAAGACATCACTGAATTCTTTAAGTACATTTTAAAACATGAACAACAACAATTACCCTTTTCAGGGGATATACATGTTTGAATTAAGTTTCTATACTGAATTGTTCGTTGTGATCTGTCTGCGAGAATTACAGATATGACTTAGACTCTTACATGGAGCTGGCACTCAGTTGAAAACATTGTTGTCCCGTGCTATTTAACGAGTGTCAGACACAGCCAAGCTGGAATATAGTGACCTAAAGTAGAATCCACCATTCCTTCAGCAATTGTAGCGCAGTGTTAGCGCAGTGTTAGCGCTCATTGCGTACTGCGCGAAACACGAACTACTTGTTGAGTACTTTATCCATGGTGTGGTCAAGCTTCAAGGTCCGTCAACTCGCGCATTATTACAGCATTTAGTGCGCGTTAAAGGAATGGTGGCTTTCATATAATCACAACAACAATAAAGCTTGGCAATAATGGAGACAATCATGTGTATGCCATGTCGTCTTCGTCCCTTCTTAAGAGAGATGTTAAGGTTTTACCGCAATAGGGGTTCCAGTGTAGTTTCCTTCGAGTTCCCACTTCGGTTGACTCGTCTGAGTCACCGGATTATCAATTTTGGCCAGAGTCATATAAACTCTATTATGGTCCCTCCTGCTCTGTATTTCAAGTTCTGAGTATATATCATCGTTATAGCTAGCTTGTGAAGGCATGGAGTTCATACGTCTGTTCAATTTCACTGCAAGAATGATACCTATGAAGAGAAAGAAAACTGCAAGACCACATGCAGCGATAGTTCCAATGACCCAATATGACATTCCTGATGATATATAAGTACTACAGACCTTCTTACAGTTAGCACTATTCGATTCTTTTGAATCTATAGGATGTGTTTTTCCCCCATCAGAAGGGAGACGAATGTCTGTCTTTCCAGGTATTGTTCTTTCCTGTGGTGGGTAATCACTGGCCTGTGTTGCCATAGGGTCAGCGATTACATTCAGGGGTCCTATGTGACATGTCTGCACGTGACCTGGAAAGTTACGATGTGATATCTCACATAAGTACACTACTTGATTGTCCCTCATTGACAGCTTCAAAGACAGTTCTGAATACACGAAGCCATCTTGTTTGTGCTGAGTTGTTTTAAGTACTTCGTTAACGTGAGACGTTCGTCTCCACTTGATGTTAACGGTTGGGTTCGAATCTTCGGTTGTGCAGTTCAAGAGTAGTATTTTCCCTTCGCTGGCTGTTCCAGTAGATGAACACACGGGATATGTATCATCAGGAAAGAATGCTACATCAATCATTGCAGAGTCCCGCGTTACCATCTCCATCGTTCCAAGGTCAAATACATTGCAATAATACTCCCCTTCATCTTCCCGTTCAACGTTGATAATTGACACGAAATGTACGACGGATCCACCCTCTGATAAACGTCTTACTGCCAGGAAAAACCGTTCATCAACACCTTGCTGTGTCTGACCATTTAGCGCCATAATGACTGTTTTCCCGCCAATAATTCTTGTAATTGTGATACCTACGGTATCGTCTGCGTCCCATATTTGACATCGTAGTGATAGCATACCGTCTACCCTTACAGGTGACACAGGCACTGTCAGAGTCACTCTGGGACTGGCGTAGGCACATACAAACAAACATACAACATTCAGCAGAATGTTCGTCCACATGTTCCTCTCCATGATCTATCGTGATGCTGGTAGTTCCTATTGTTGCGTAATCACCAATATCTTGCGTAATGGCATACCAAACTGATTAAGATTTTGGCGCGAATTTACATCTGTACAAACAACATCAAAGTGAGCAGCACGGCTGTGCTGTGTGTGTCATAAGTTCCGTAATAACCGCCGTAGAATAACACCCACTTCAATAAACCAAATGTCTAGGATTAGAAAAGTATCGAAACGTAAATGATGTATCTTGATTGTCACGGCTAACGTTTAATAAGCAGACTCTGCGAGTCATGTACATCCATTCACAATAACGAAGTCATTAAAACAACTACGACATTTCTCGTAGAACTACTAATAATATTCACCATTGGCACCTTACAAAAGAGTTTAGACCCCGATTTATAACCAGCTAACGTCCGTTTGCACGTAAGGTAAAGTGGCCTCTTCAAAATGTGTGTAGCTTCAAACTACCGACCCTGATCCGGGTGCACATGTAGCAGTCGATCTATAAGGTATTATCAATGTGTGAAATAAACGCGTCAATCCTCGTGGGCCCAGGCGGCGTAAAAGTCGCGGTGTAGAGCACAAGCCTGTCTCAAATCTAATTAACATTCCGCCAATCATCTCGCGTCGTTTTATGTGTATTGGCGCTAGAGAAGGTCGTCAATGTTTGATTTTTATTAATAAAGTATACAGTCACCGGCGCCTCTACCGTCACATCGATACTGGGAATATTTACTTTTAGTCAAAAATATAATCTTACGAAGATGGAATGCTACTGTATCTAACGAGAAATATTATATGACGTTCATCATTTTATGTGTTGTTCCTATTATGGTGATATAGCATTGTGATCTCTGCTCTATAGGGTGAAGAGGTTCCATTTTATAGTCTTAAACTCTTAAGCCCTGAGAACTACCTGCCGATTGGTCAGAAAATGGATGCATCATTCGTTGTACCAATGAGAGACATTGTTAGAATTATTGTATTCCTGGTAAGCGCCGGGAGTGAATTATTTAGAAGCAGTATTTTGATTGGTTGTTCAAAAGAGCATATCTTGAAATCAACCAATCATAAACACTGTTAGATAGGCAGGTAGTGATCAGGATTAACAGCGGCAACCTTATCCTTGATTGGCACACAACAATAAACTGAATTTGTTTAACATTGTTTCGTAAACACAAATACATTTATATTATAATTGGTATGCAAATCTCAGTCTGATTGTTGGGAAATAGATTGGATTCACTTTTTCTTTTTCTTTTTCCCCCCTTCTTTTGTTATTTTCATTTAGATATATATATTTTTAATCACATGGAAAGTAAGGAATACATTCATTTTTGTCGAAATGTTATGTATAATATTTATGTATTCAGGGCTACACTCATAGCATGATACCGCGTTACAAAATCAATTCATAATTTATACTAATTTATATTTTTTATGTGTGGATTTCCATCAGCACATATTGTAGATATAACATACATCTCTGATCTAAGTAAACGCAAAGAGTTCTTGACCAAAACCGCACTACCTCACTTTTTTATAAGATGTATTTTTTTTCTCTGTCTGAGCGATATGTGTAGCATCTTTATATCAATATGACTTTTTAACACCTTCCACGCGCCAGTCGTCTGCAGTTTTCAAATATTCACAAAATGTTTCAAAAATGTAAGAATTATTGAATTTCACCTCCACATATGTAATCACCGTGAGGCGTGAGGCATGCATTAAAATAATCACAAACATGCCTAGTCTTGGTTCATTAATCCACGAGGTAAGACTTTGAAAGTTGGGAAAGGTTTCTGAAAAATCTGTTTTGTATGGTAAAACTATTAGCCGAGTGGAAAGTGTTTCTCCCCGACTTGGCCCGTTTGTTCTTGCCGATAGTTTTATTCTAAACAACGGTCTTTAAGGGTTAGATGGAGGTTATCTTATGTTATTTAGAAGGTGATCCTCGTTAGATCTTTAGACACCATTGCCGTTAAAGGATATTTGCAAGTCATTTTTGTCTCAATAGGGCTACTCAGTGATACAATTGACATCACGCCCCCAATTGTGTTCATTTTAAAACTGTTACATCACCACCCCCCCCCCCCCCCCCCCCAAAAAAAACCACACCCCACTCCACATCTCTGCATAACCTCTTCAAGATATCGTATTTACAACTTAGGGTCCCTGCTAACGCAGGGCGCGCGAAATGGCAATTGTTATAATTTAAACACTTCTCTTTATAACACACACTAGGTCGATATTTATTCGGAAGAATATATCGGTCATCGGAAAGGCAAATTTGCACACTAACTCTCAAGTGGTTCACTGTCGAGTTTCCACTTAGGCTAAGCACACATTAGTTAAATTAACGTTTTATATAGTTAGTATCCATCTAATTAATAATCAATCACCTATTTATAAAGTGTTATATTAAGTTTTATATAGCCCTATAAAAAATGATTTGATAACCAATTTATTCTTAATTTATTCTTCAAGGATTGATACATAACGTCACGTAAGCACATAGTAATTATTCATATTTCTAAAAATCATTCAGTGTAATAAGAATCGAAATGAGGTTTTTAAATGTCTCAGTTTGTACACTTATGTTCGATATATCATTATTGGAAACCGGTTTGTATGTCAAGTGTAAAGTTGCTGAATGAATAGTTTGCATATGTAATGCATTGTATTAAAATCTTCGACCGGGTTTAGCCCATGCTAATCAATAACATCTGCAGCTTGCAGCGCGCGAGTACATCTAAATATTTACATGACGTCCTATATAATAGTTCACCATGTCCACATGTATGCTAACCAATTACTATAAAAGATCATCGTCTTCAGGACATGAAATGAAAGTCAGGGGCAACCATTAATCATACGTCAACTATCACGAAGCGTTTTCTGTTTATTTATCTATATGGTGGTCTGTGCGCTGTACCAATCTCTGTTAAAGTAAAACGTTAATTAGTTGTGCTACCTCATACAGCATGTACAGGGTGTCCCGGAATGATTTATACCGGGAAAGGTACCTTAGCTAGAGTTGAATAGTCTACTTATGAACGTAGTATATGAACTCCATTGTTATTTATCAAAAAGCTTATGATTATTACATTATCATCTAAATAATATTTAGCTTTCTTAATAAGAATGTTGAATTTCAAAGAACGGACGTTTCTGACACTGGACAGACATTATTTTGTACAAGTGATAGATTTGACCACAATTACCTATCTTAAAACTCATAAAATCATTGACTGTGTGTTGGCACAAAGCTCAATTTAAATGATGTACAGGTAATTTGTTGTGCCCTCTTTTGATTACAGCTAAAAAAAATAGATATCAACTGTTGGTGATGTTTTATGAAGCAATGTTTGAATGGTGTGATAGAATTGTTTTGATTGAGTGATGTTTACTTTCTTTAAAGGCAGTTTGGTGTGAATTTATCAATTCAAATACGCTTGTAGGTTTTCACCGTTTTTCAACAATGTTATGCCATATCGGAATGGTTAAAGATATTTTGATGAAATTACCAGAGTAAGCAGGCATATGACTTGGACTGCAATTTTAATTTTATATATATTTTTTTCAAACACGGTATAAATCATTCTGGGACACTCTGTATTTAAAATGCCAGTTAATATATTTGTGAAAAATTGTGGACAATATTCGAAAATTTTGTAAAAATAAAAGAAATTGTTTGTGAAAATATAGATTTTTCTTTTCGAAAAAAAAGAAATGTTTTAAATTTAAAGAAATGTTTCAATTTGCAATCATTGTCAAGAATAAAAAGTAACAGTAATACCTGCCCACCAACAACAAAAGAAACGCCAGACCGACCAACCCTACCTATAAGAGGTCCGTTTGGCCGTAGAATATGGTGATTATTCAGAATTAATTAGTTTACAGTTTACACTCTCCTGTATAAATATTGTGTGATATGTTTATTAATAACAGAAGAATAACATCGTTGAAAACAGGTACATTTTGGCACGTGAATAATGTGTAAAAGCGCTAAGCGTATAACTTTCTATGTGTTATCAATCATTTTTTAATGCTGGTCTCAAGAATGAAAAGGGTAGTTATATCAGACTTTTTGTCCACTAAATTTTCTAGATTAGGTAGGCACATATTTTTTAGCAGTTCTCTACTTTTTTTCTGAAATTTGTCATGAAATTAACAAACAGATCATATTCTTTGTATTAATATACGTAACCTTATTTTGGTTAGATATTCTAATTTTGAAATACGACCTAATTTATTAACGCGTGGTGGTCATCATATAGAGCAACGCAGCTTATATTGTAGATACTGTAAAACCGCTGAAATATGCCCAGGCGTCTCAACGCGTCTTATATAAATGTGGATGTTGTAACCCCTAAATTACGCTTTGGGTTTCCATGGAGCAGAAGATATTCATATTGTTTCAACAAAAAAGAAAAGAAAAAAAAAGAAAATATAGATCCAAACTTGAAAGAAGATAATTCAAATACAATGAATGCTGTTTTTCAATAAAAATAACATAAATAATATTCAAATCGAACACTTGGAATTAAGCAGCTACATGAACAGTGAATGAACAACGTCATAAGAAAGCTCTAACATGCTGTTTTCAATGAGCTCTTACTGTTCAGGCATTTCATGAATTGTATTTATTTAATTTTTACCTAAATATACGTTAAATATTTAGACGCCTGCCGTCTACATGGCGACGCCTCATACAACATTAAACAAAGTATTATAATGAAAACATTTTGCTTGGTTTTAAAATTGATATTTTTATTTCACTCTCGCCCGCTCGACGATACCTAATATCCAGAGAATCAATATTCCTCGAATGTCACATTTCAATATGTAGAAATGAGTAATATGGAGCCAGTCCATCCCATAATTTTACAGCGGTTTGCAATGTATGGAAATGAAGTAGTAACTTGATGCGGTAGCAGCTGACACCTGACGAAATGTCAGTGGCCAAAAAGTAAACAGTGATATTGATTAACAAGTTGTATATAGCACGACCTCGTAGACAACCGTGCTTACGCCGCTCAACCGCAAAGACGTGACATTTAAACATTTTAAAGCATCGAAGAATTTCTATGTTTAAAGTGACTACACAATTTAGTAATGGGAATGTTTTCTGTTGATTGTTGTACTTGACATTTTTCAGGGAGTTTTAAATCATACGTCTTCTTATTAAAAACGTCATTAATCTAGTCCCCGATAAATTAGCGGTTGTGGAGAATGTCATTTGAAATCTCGGTCTGTATCTGTACAGCTTATTCTTCGGGCATCCCTTTAATTTAGTGCTTGTTCACTATTGGGTTTGTCCTGGCTCTTCAGCCTATTGTTATAAATAAATAAATAACACTAATCACCTATAGTTTGCAATGTTGTCCTTCTTGAATGACTAAGCGCTATCCTCTTACATATGCCAAATTGGTGAGAAATATTATCCCAGACATCCACTTGCTTAATACAACATTATATATTATGAGCATATAGCGGGATTGCCGTAAATGTCGTATCGACCAATGGTAGATGCAGATACGGCACTGCATTGGGATGACCCTCAAGTATGGGAGGATGGTCGGTTAATAAATAAATGCCGTTTCTTTTTATACACTAACCCACCGTGTACTAAATACGCGTACCTGTTAAACAGCTGGCAAAATGATGTTGCTATGAACCATAACAAGGGGATGTCCTAGGTTCTATAACAGCCGTTTCATTTACTTTAAACATTAATTCATCAACTGTGCTATAGAGGTTATCAGCCACGACAGACACTGATGAAAATATATCATATTCCTGATCAACTCAATAGAAAACCCATTGCTAGTCCCAAAGTATCAGCTCTAGGGGTTTTGGAACATGAACATGATCGCCTGTCAGAGAAGTCAGTTCATATTTATAATGAATTATAAACGGAAGCACGGTTTAATAAGATAAAACGGAAGCACTTGAAAACAGTTACATATGCAGGATGCAATTCCTGTGAAAAACTCTGTAAAATATTGCATTAGATATATAAATTATATATGGTTCGTTCCATTGAATACCGAATAGACAGCACTCTCCAGTTGTAAATGTAACATATGTTAAGAGTATTTACACCAAGTTGACTCTATTAAGGGATATCATATCACCTTAATATTGAATGGAAAATGTGACAACACGATATAAAGGCAATGAGAAAGCCCCTTATTTATTATTTCAGTAAACATTTGCATATGCACATATTAATACATGTAGCGCATATGGACCATAACGTAGACTTCCCACGGCCCGGATGTCCTAGAAACACGAGGAAATAGCCAGTACTGCACATTTAAATGTAAATTGTATGTATACGTCTGTCACTCTGCACTGATCATTTCTGAAATCCTCTTTATATTATATAAATAATATAGATAGCTTTTGTCATACCAACCCGGATATGATGCTTTTAATCATTTAACACCATCTGGTATATGGTTAGTTCAGGGTTTAATATTACAATACCATTACACAAACTTATGGGGTTAATGTAAACCCCATTGTTAAACAGCTGTTTTTGTATTGTTTATTTTACATGAGGTTTTTCTCAATGCAATAACGTTAATTAGTCCGTATATAACACTTGTTTGATTTAGATTAACATACCATGTATATCCATACACGGTATCCCTGGATTGCTATGCAAGTATTATCTGTATTACTGTGAACTTTATTATTTCATGTAAGCTAAATAAACCAATGTCTCTAAGTGTTACTGATGTCCTGTTTGGTATTCACACTAAGGATATAAGTAATGTGTATCCACTATGTCATTGCAATTTCTAAGCATTAGTAAGTTTAGATACGGTAATCAACCTTATCTTATTTTTCTCTTCCAAAATGAACTCGATATTCGTCACGTGACTTTAGTATTAGAGACAATGAGATGGTACACCTTGCACCACACTGTGTGCTACCATCCTTGTTATTTTACAGTGATGTATGTCTTTAGTAACAATATTTACACATCATGCGGTAACTGGTCAGTAGAAATTATATTTAATTATTTTCTGTGTGTCTGATTTATGTGACTTCATCGTAAATTGTATATGTAACTTTTATTCTAATGCAACTCAATTCTTTTAACAATTTATATAATATTGATGTGTTTTGCTGTAAATAATTATTGGTGTTTATAATATGTGTTGTGAGGAATAAATAATTTTAAAAAAAAGAAAGACAAAAAAGTTATCTGTATTAGAATGCACATCGGTATATGATTGTAGTCCTTGCCGACGACAATGTGATTTACTAGACTAATCATATGAAATCAGGAAAGGTTTTCATTACCACAAAATGATTAAGTTGGAATATAATCCTGATTTTAGGACTACTAGCTATTACTATAGTGCAAAAGGAAATATTCTCAGTCCATTTTGTAGGTTTTTGGTAATATTTTGATGATAAATGAGAGCGATACACCAGCTGTACAATTTCGCGGGCTTATTGCTCAGAACTTTCAGGGTTATCCTAATTAAGTATTGTACTTCAATGATCACATATACAATGAAGTTGAAAAATCCAGTCGCTGTATAAGCGAAAATATCTAAAAGTATAGGGAACCTATTTAGCGGTGTGAAATCATTAAGGGAGTTATTTATTTCTAACAGTCTGCTGTTTATCATAAGATTTGCCTTAATTCAAATCTTATTCGCGCTATTCTGTTGGGAACACTCTGTATTCACGACGAATATTGTATATAAAATGTACATCATCAATTAGCGTGATTAAACACGTGCCGCAGCATACACCATGACACACCAATATAAACACAGACCTGGGACTTAACGCCATTAATCAACACTAGATTGGATATTAGTTTCTGATGTCCCGCAGAGCACTGCCCAGGTATAATTCTGTAAGAACTAATTTGATCGGTTATTAATGGGTGATATCCTTATTGCCTAATCAATAACGCAGTACGAATGAAGGTACGATTTAAAAAAAAGAGTCAAGAAGATTTATATTTCAGAAGATTTAACGAGACATTTAAAAGATTACCTTTAATTGTCTCCTCGAACGAAAGCATTTATAATTCCTTACCTATAGCATTAAAAAAGGTTATCCGGTCATCGAGTGTGGGGGTGTGTGAGTGGGGGGGGGGGGGGGGCATCATATCAATGTTTTTAGACAAATGATCTGATTTACATTTTGTTTTCCTTGTGATATAATAACTAATAGTGTCTTGAATATTATTATAACAAATGATATGAAATATACTGGAAAATGACAACATACTATTGAATTAAATGTACTGATATTCATAAAATAATACTGATAATATGAACAGAAAAGTAGCTACACGTTTTTTCATTGGCAACTCCAGATAATTGTTTTTAAATTTCTCGGACGAATTTCTTTATTTTTCCTTTTATCTTTCTTTTCACCTTCCAGATGTGTTCTGTCAATTCGAGTACACGTAACCTGTCCAAATATTTATTTTAAACATCTTTCAACAAGTAGGGTATTTGAAATTCATTTAAGGGAAAAACTAGCGCCCTCCTGATCATTTCTAGTAGTTTTTTCAGAGCTAACTAAACACTCGTGACATTTGACTGGACGTTATTTTGCCATTCTCGCATTGTTATTTTAAACCACTTGGTCGGCCAGCCAGACACGTTTCCCACGGGAATCATGCAACGTGTGCTCCAACGTTACAGTGAATACTCCTCAATTATGCGATGCCCTTTACAAGTCTGAAACTGGTGCAATAAATCATATATTATATATATGCCTAAGCAACTGTTCACTTTATTACAATGTATTGCTGGACCTTAGCGCTACTGTTTCAATGCTGTAAACACTTCGCGTTTTAAATTAAATAGAGCAAAGGAAAGTATACAGTTGGTGAATTATTTAGTAATGAAAATGCCTATTGCCTAAAGGTTGACTTATCATTTATGTAGTTGCGTTGGTAAAATAACAAAATAAAGGGAAAACAAATTAGTTTCTTAATATCTAAAAAACCTGTTGGTACATGACTAAATAGATAAACAGATGTATGTTGACAGATCACAGCCGTGTCATTTTAGTTCAAAATTAGCAATTACACATTTTCAACTCAGCAATTCAGCATGCCTCATGTTTGTCAAATGATTGGTGTTAGATTGATGCATCGGATTCTCACTACCGATATTTGTAATAGGTACATTTGTAAATGTTTCTATTAATTTAAACTTATTAAAAACAACTTCACTGGAGTCGATTTTGGAACTCATTGCACTACACTTCGTGCTACAATCCTTGTCACTTTACTATAATGTATGTCTTTAGTAACAATACTTACATATTGTAACCTGTCAGTAGATACTATATTTAATTCTTTTCTGTGTGTCAGATTTATGTGACTTCTTGTATGTCAATTGTAAATGTAACTTTTATTCTAATGTAACTCAATTCTTTTAACATTTTGTATAATATCGATGTGTTTTGCTGTAAATAATAATTGGTGATTATATGTGTTGTGAGGAATACAAAATTAAAGTTTCTATTTATTCAAACCTCTATTCCATCTGCTTCTTCATTTTGAGGACAAAAATGCGGCTTGACGTTGCCAACCCATAATTACTATTTATTTCGATAAAATTGCTGTCTACAGTAGAGAGCAGAAAGCAAGGGAACTGGTTGAAATGAACACCACGATGTAGCGGAGGCGATCTTTTATATGACTAGGCATGTGTTGTTTCATTTAAAATACGCGCGTTTTAATGTCACTGTCACGTTGATTCCGTATAATAAATCGATTTCACTTTTGGGGGAGATGCACATAATATAAAGACTAACCGATGTGAACGAAATATAAATGATGTTAAAGCTAACCGTGTACTTATCATGCATTTTAACATCATTGTTAATATTCTATTTTACTTGCTCCTTAAAATAATAATTGAACCAGAAACGAGCGATACTGGCAGATCTCATGTACCATTTATAGAACTGGTGGTATACTAGTATCTTGGATCAGAAATACACTTTAAAAAAGTACATTTTAAAGAGTATTCATTCTAGATTACATTCTAAGCGCGTGGCTTGGCAGCATAACGTATAATATATATAATTGGAATATTGTTGATAAGTTGCAGCAGTACCCAAACCGTAAATTAAACCTGCTGACTTTTTGTTTAAATAAGCCAAAATAGCCCGTTACATATAAGACCAAATACACGCGTGCAGCAGGTGGAATACATACGCAATGTATATTCATGATGGTACGACCCATGGCCTTGTTATCGTATATAGTCTTTTTAAGAGAATTTAAACAAGCTATTAACAGGACGTGACCACCTGCTTTTATGACATACACTACTAACATGACTAATTCGTTTTACCAGTGACAGTTGGTTTTACATAGATATCCCATGTTATATACGATGTCTTCTGTATGGCCAACACAAAAAGGATGTGGTTATCTCAGAGTTGTGGACAACGACACTATCTTATTTGGAAGGTAGAAAGCTGTACAAAGAAAAGCAAAAGTTTATTAGACTAATGGAAAGATCGTGCCAACAATAAGACATATATCACCATTATAACTAAGGTCCTGTATACTCATATCCGAATGATACGTGGTTATTGTGCTGGTGCCAATTCTGAAGCACTGGCGAAAACGTCTTTACAATTCTCCTCGGCTATAGAACCATACCTTGAGGTAGTATTCCTTATTCCGTGAAAGACATGTCTTATCAGACGTTACTCCTTAGACATAGGATCACGTGGCATACAAAGATTTCGCCGTAGGCTGGTTTCCTCTACAAAAGATCGAGATGAAAAGATGTCTATTCCTGGTCACCTGAATAGAGGACTCCTAATATCATGTCAAAGCATCATATATGCTGGATGAAACATGAAGCGGGTTCAAATGAATGTTGAAGGCGACATTCCTTGCGTTGAATTTGACATAAGTCTGTGTATCGCCATGGGCTTTTTCTTGTTTAGGTTTGATAACACGGAATTGTTCCATGTTAAGAACCCGTAATGCATTGGCAATATTAGTGTATACATGTATATACATTTAAGGGCAGCTAATATACATAAATGCATTTTTACAGTCTAGATCTATGTTGGTAATTATTCTAAGGGGGGGGGGGGGGGGGGGGTATGATTTTAGAATGAATACAACTTGTGAAGCAGGATTGTGTATCACGTCCTGCACATAAAACCAATATAGATTGTGCATATTTAGTTTTTACAAATCATCGGTCTATGCTCACGTGTCCCGGTCACGTGTCCCGGACACGTGTTTACATTTCCCTTTCTTCATTGTGGATTCACTATTGTTTAAACAAATCTGTACATTTTAATTGAAGCAATTCATTTTGTTATGATGGGTGCATCCCATTGTTAAAACAGCTGCTTGTTTTGGCACTGTTTACCTCACGATACTTTTTGTTCGTTTTCGCGGGCTTACACAAGTTAACCAACATACGAATTGTTTGATTAATAATGAATAGCGCATGCATATACATCATTTTATTCCTCAGCTACATTACAGTCCCTAAATTTATTTTTGATTTAAAAAAACCATTACGAACATAAAATATGGATAGAGTTAAGATAAAGCGATACTGTATATGCTTACATGATGAGTTTTTAACATTCTTTGGTTATCAACGTATTCAGCACTGCATGTACAAGGTGTTGCAGATGCCTTTTTAAAGATTTTTATCTCCAGTAAAATATTTCGCAGAATAACATTGACAACATATTTGGATAGAGAAAACCTGTATATTTATTGTGATACCTTACAATTACAGCTATCCTGTCTGTGTGTTGCTAAAGTACAACAGAAAGAAAAAAATACAAACTGTAAAACTGCACTTTCGTATAAACGTGTAATCATGAGCTCCTGTTATCTGGTAATGAATTGAAAGGAGAGGGGAAGCTTGGGAGAGTCAATACAAATGTTTTTCTGTGGTGATTTAAAACTCATGGGATACCCTGCAATATTATGGTTGTACCAAAGCTATAAACCATTCTCAATTTACTAAAAGAACATTGTTAGTAAAATTTGCTTTAAACAATATAATACAAGTATGTACACTGAAAATACAATTGTTTTTGGTTTTATTAATATACTATAGATTTTTAGTTGCTTAAACAATATAATACAAGCGATATGTACACTGAAAATACAATATTGTTTTTGGTTTTATAAATATACCATAGCCTTTTAGTTGCTTAAACAATATGATACAAGCGATATTTACACTGAAAATACAATATTGTTTTTTGTTTTATAAATATACCAAAGCCTTTTAGTTGCTTAAACAGTATAATACAAGCGATATGTACGCTGAAAATACAATATTGTTTTTGGTTTTATAAATATACCATAGCCTTTTAGTTGCTTAAACAATATGATACAAGTGATATTTACACTGAAAATACAATATTGTGTTCTGTTTTATAAACATACCAAAGCATTTGAGTTGCTTAAACAATATAATACAAGCGATATGTACACTGAAACTACAATACTGTTTTTGGTTTTATAAATATCCCATAGCCTTTTAGTTGCTTAAACAATATATTAAAAGCGATATGTACACTGAAAATACAATATTGTTTTTGGTTTTATATGCCATAGCTTTTTAGTTGCTTAAACAATATAATACAAGCAATGTGTACACTGAATATACAATATTGTTTTTTGGTTTTATAAATATACCATAGCTTTTTAGTTTGGTTTTATATACTATAGCTTTTTAGTTGCTTAAACAATATAATACAAGCAATGTGTACACTGAATATACAATATTGTTTTTTGATTTTATGAATATACCATAGCTTTTTAGTTGCTTAAACAATATAATACAAGCGATATGTACACTGAAACTACAATACTGTTTTTGGTTTTATAAATATACCATAGCCTTTTACATGTAGTTGCTTAAACAATATATTAAAAGCGATATGTACACTGAAAATACAATATTGTTTTTGGTTTTATATGCCATAGCCTTTTAGTTGCTTAAACAATATAATACAAGCAATGTGTACACTGAATATACAATATTGTTTTTTGGTTTTATAAATATACCATAGCTTTTTAGTTTGGTTTTATATACTATAGCTTTTTAGTTGCTTAAACAATATAATACAAGCAATGTGTACACTGAATATACAATATTGTTTTTTGGTTTTATAAATATACCATAGCTTTTTAGTTTGGTTTTATATACTATAGCTTTTTAGTTGCTTAAACAATATAATACAAGCAATGTGTACACTGAATATACAATATTGTTTTTTGGTTTTATAAATATACCATAGCTTTTTAGTTGCTTAAACAATATAATACAAGCGATATGTACACTGAAATTACAATACTGTTTTTGGTTTTATAAATATACCATAGCCTTTTAGTTGCTTAAACAATATATTAAAAGCGATATGTACACTGAAAATACAATATTGTTTTTGGTTTTATATGCCATAGCTTTTTAGTTGCTTAAACAATATAATACAAGCAATGTGTACACTGAATATACAATATTGTTTTTGGTTTTATAAATATACCATAGCCTTTTAGTTGCTTAAACAATATAATAAAAGCGATATGTACACTGAAATACAATATTGTTTTTGGTTTTATAAATATACCATAGCCTTTTAGTTGCTTAGACAATATAATACAAGCGATACACTGAAAATACAATACTTCTGTTGGTTTTATACCATAGCCTTTTAGTTGCTAAAACAATATAATACAGGCGATATGTACACTGAAAATACAATACTGTTTTTTGGTTTCATAAATATACCAACCTTTTAGTTTCTTAAACAATATAATACAAGCGATATGTACACTGAAAATACAATATTGTTTTTGGTTTTATAAATATACCATAGCTTTTTAGTTGCTTAAACAATATAATACAAGCAATGTGTATACTGAATATACAATATTCTTTTTGGTTTTATAATTATACCATAGCCTTTTAGTCTGGGTGACTATTCTTGAATAATTCTGGAAAACCTATTAGCAAACCCTATTCACCTGCTTCATGACGCTCTATTGCCATTCTCAATAGACTTAACAGGCAATGTATGATTTACAGGAATAGCTCTAATTACTTACTGCTGGCTTCGTGGTCAAACACAAATGTTGACATACAGAATCGTATATTTCCCTATACATTTTAATATGACCTGGAAAGAATCTCTGGTGTTCGTACACAATCAATTGTTATAATGGCCTTAGGTGTAACGTGTTAAAAAAAAGCTAATCTATTTCGCTTCTTTCCCCGAATCATACCTTTAGGCCCCTTGCAATTAAATGTGAGTTTACTGTTGCGTTTTTGAAAACCAGGACGAGGTGACTATTTAATATTAATATTGTAATATTTTGGGGTGAAGTCACCTGATTTAATATTGTCGGCGTTGTTAACTATTATCCAAGATACGAATACAATTCAAATGCTGTTAGTTATGTCCTACCACCACCTACTGCCTTGGCTTTGCATTTTGTTTATAAAGGAATCTATTCATATTTGCATCCCTATTTTGAATATGAATATTAATGAGATATTCGATGTTTGTAAAACAAAATTCGTTACGCTAGCTCGAAGAAAGATGGCGATCGTAAACAAACCTGAAATATTACCCAGAATGCACTAGAAAAACTCCAAAGAAGTTCGGCGGTTCGGCTTTGCGGACGCTAGGCAAAAAACTAAAATAACTCGGCAATGTTTTGATGTGACGTCATGCGCAGAAGCGATTGCGCAGTAATCAATTGCCGTGCCTACGAATATGCTTCAAATGCACACATTTCAATACAAAGCGACAATTGCAAGTTTCGTGCAGAGTTTTTTACATCACAGAAATGTTTTCCCAACCCGGAAGTATTGAAATGCGGCTCATCGGCTAATTTTATCGCCGGAAAAGTGTTAACAAGCTTATGAAAAAGCTTTAAACAATGAAATAATTAAATATTTTAAAAATATTACATATATCACGCGGGTGACTTTTGGACGCGCGCGGGCAACAGTAAACTCACATTTAATTGCAAGGGGCCTTAACCGGAACGGTTTTACACCAGGTTTAACTGCAACAAATCAAAGCGGTCCTTTGTTGTCATCGCATTGTTATTAGCCCATGAATTATATTACGCCAACAAATACGCAGGTTCGTGGTTTACGCACCGAGAGCAGAGTTGTACCGAAATGTGGCCCCACAATGCAATGAGCGTGGCATACAGGCCCCACAATGCAATGAGCGTGGCATACATCAAAGCCGATGGATTATCCTTTTACACGGAAACCATTGTAAATGAAAAAAAGGCTCTTGGAATTTAGGTACATCACGACTTCCGGTGTGAAATATCGTAACCGCATAGTGAGCAATCACAAGCATCCACATAGTTTGGTGTTTTATCTTGGCCAATACAGCAGCATCCCATAAACATACCAATAATTTGATTGTATCGCACATAGAGGATTAACCCACTGAATACAGGTGGTGTTGACTGTCAACTGTCTTTATCTTTTATTTTTCCGTCCTCCTGAAAATGAAGAAAACAAAACCCGTACACGGTCATCGACATACGTCGTGCAATTTCGGCTGTCCTGTTTATTCTATCCACCCGATACGCTCACGCAAACAGACTGATGTTTAAAGACGCACTTATTCACTTACGGTTTATTGTGCTTCATAAATATGCCTACTGCCAGAAAGATTAAGCACTATTTCGAGCTCTTTAACAACTGGTTTTCAGAAAGAAAGAGAGATAGAGAGGGGATGGGTGGGGGTTAGGGGGGGGGGGGGGGGGGGGGGGGGGGGGGGGGGGGAGAGAAAAAGAGACATCATTTGGATCCGTCGAAAAGCTATCAATGACATAGAACAATCACCTTATGAACGGCGACGAGGGGGGCTACCGACTTGGTTACTTGTACGATCAATTGATCCAGAATACGTTATCAAAATACACCCCGTGACGTCACCGAAAAGTCAACACCTTCCGATAACTCTTGATTAACGGTCATACACCATTGATAGAGACATATGACCGGACATCGAAACTGTCTAGAACAGTCGGTTCAAATTTGGAATTACTTCCGTGACATTTTCTTATTATGGTTTTCATATTTGTTACAAAATTTGTAATCCAACTTTTTGTCCAAACCACTAATTCTTTAACGATTTAAAAGCGTTACCGTTTACCGCGTAATGCGTATTTAACTACTGCGTATTGTTTTTTCCTGTATTATTTACTGGTTTTTTTGTATAAAGAGCAAATGTGAACAATAGCCCAACATATATTTACAAAGGTAATGAAACAAGTGATTAAAAAATCAGACTGATAATTCTCTATAATATGCATACTTGCGAGATGGCAGAGAATAACAAACAAAGACCGTTTCTTCTGTGGGGTTTTAGTTCTCATTGTAATTATGCATTTTCACATTTTCACATATTTCTTAGTGTATTTCATGATTTTTAAATTTAAAAAAATTCTATAACAAATAAAAAGATTTCAGCATCGACGAATGTGCCTTTAATTTAATACATGACTCGTCATCCACTGCTGTTGAGCTATTCAAATATACACTGCACAAAGTGAGCATACGGAGACGACGATGAGAATAGCTAATATAGAGAACTTGAGAATATTGTATGCGCGCTGTGGTATTCTCAATAGTAACAACTTCCAGTTGTATTGAAGTGTTTTCAATCTATTATTAGTATTTTATGTATATTGGTGAATGACCAAGCTCAAGAAGATAGCGTAGTAAATACCATTGCACAAATTTGTTTGCATATATTTTGAAAACATAACTTTGATCTATATATAGTTTAAGTAAGAGAATAAAATATAGTTCGTTTTGTCTCATAATGTATAGTATCATATTTGGAGTCGTGTATAGTCATACACGCCGACCAGGAAACACAACGACTAGGAAACCACGATGACTAGGAAACGGTATGGGAACTAAAGAGTTTCTTTTACGTTTCCCCTCGTTCCTCCTAGGCACAACCTGCCTTTATGTATGCTATAGGCCTATACGTATTGAAATACTAAATGAAACAAAAAACAGAATTTTTGGTCCAATACATGGATGTACACCTAACACAAAAAGCCCCTGACCAGGCGTGTTGATGTTGGCTAATCCAAAATCAATAATCGATACCAAAAATCTGAGACATTAAATGAGCAAATTTCTTCTCCGTAGTTTGATGCCTCATTCAAACAAATCGAATGGACGGTTTAAAGTTATGATGACTTTAATAACAACGACTACCGACAACAAAGTTGCACTAGAATTGATTTCCTACATCATTGATTTGTATTGTCCACTGTATGCTATCTGAACCAGTCAGGAATCTGGATGAATGGGTAACAGGCATCGACACGAGCAATGATATATAGAAAACTAATTTTAGTACAATTTTTCATTTTGGTAGTTGTGGTAATTGAAACAATTATAACTTCAAAACTATCCACTCGATTTTTATGAACGAGGTATCAAACTACGAAGAAGAATTTTGCTCAATAGATGTGTATCTCATATTTTTGGTATCGATTATTGATTTTGGATTAGCCAACATCAAAGCACCTGGTCAGGGACTTTTTGTGTTAGGTGTATATCCACATAGGGGTAGACAAGCATGTGAAAAACAGTTCTTTTCACAATAGTGTGTGATCAAATAGTAGTATTGATTTATTCCGTTAATGCTAAGAGGGATTAAATAATGTCCAGGCCAGTTGGTCTAATGGTTGAGAGACATGCTTTGAAATGCAAAGGTCCATTGTTCGATTCTTACTCCCCTAGGACCACTTTTCAACTGATTTATTTCCTTTTGTAAAAGTTATGGTTATAAATACATTTTAAGTCCAACAATTGTGTAGTTCGTACCTAGCCAACCATGAGTGATGTCACCAGACAGCCATGTGGGTATTTCTATTGTTACGTCACCCCGGATAGACAGCCATGTGGGTATTTCTATTGTTGCGTCACCCCGGATAGACAGCCATGTGGGTATTTCTATTGTTGCGTCACCCCGGATAGACATCCATGTGGGTATTTCTATTGTTGCGTCACCCCGGATAGACAGCCATGTGGGTATTTCTATTGTTGCGTCACCCCGGATAGACAGCCATGTGGGTATTTCTATTGTTGCGTCACCCCGGGTAGACAGCCATGTGGGTATTTCTATTGTTGCGTCACCCCGGGTAGACAGCCATGTGGGTATTTCTATTGTTGGGTATAATTTTCTATAGTCCCTAAGGAAATATTGTTATGAAGTTAATACGACAAATACAAATAGGAGGGCTTTATGCTGGGCCATATTTAAAAACAATTTCCTCCAGATTACAACTTTTTAACACTTTCTACGTGTTGAATTTCATTACCATATTTGGAATCACCATGTGAAATGCATTGAAATAAGTACAACTATGATATAACATTGGATGGATTAAGCGTGATACACAAAGATATTAGTCGAGCTATGAGTTTTACAAAATATTGTGCGAGACGCAGTCGAGCACAATATTTTTAAAACTCATAGCGAGACCAATATATTTGTGTATCATGCGAAAAAATCCATCCAATTTGATCATTATTATGCAGTGAGAATCTGAAATTGACAAAAAAAAAAAAAAAAAAAAAATCACCATAATATTGTAAAAATATCAATAACATTTTTTTTCTCAAAGAACAAGACAATTAATTTTTTGTCCTAATTTTTTTTTTTTTTTTTTAAAAATCCCAAATAATTCTCAAAAAATTGCAGTTTAAAAAAAAAAACCTAACAAAAATATTCATAAAAAAAATTCACAATATTTCAAAGATTAAAAAAGACAAAATTAAAAAAAAAAGTTTCTACTGCATTTTTTGACTGCTACTATACAATTGGTATATTATTCATGCAGGTAACCAAACTGACCAAGTACACACAAGACGAAAAACAACGACTATATAATACAATCAATCGATCATATTTATTAACTCCAACAGTATTCACAAAGAGATATACAATCGCTAAAATGTGCAGCTCTGCATCTTGTATATACAACACAACAGACATATCTGAAGATGACCAAGAGTAATTCATAAAATATATATTTAATTTGGCTAATACAGGGTGTCCTAAAAGTGTCGATACCTTTTTAATGCTTTATATCTGCGGTAAAATAACAAATAAAACCATAATGTGGATATCACACTTACAATAACAGATATCTGTGATGCCTAAAAACAGATGAAAGCAGTCCGAACTGTTTAACTACACTTTCATACAAACGCGTATAATAACGAGATTTATTGAGTGATAGGAGCAAAAGAGGGAAAAGATTTCAGATTGAAATAATCCTTAATATAAACAATATTAATGTTGGGCACAAAATAATATAACGGAAAGCCTTTTTGAATGAATAGAATGTGAGGAACATGCAGCATGTGATCACGGTGATGTACACCACGAGTCATTGAACAAGTGTATGGTACTTTGAGTTATGTGACCAAACCTTTCTGCGAGTGTTTTATTTTAAGGGGCCTCATCAGTGCAGGGGTCAAGTTTTTCTCTCTAGAGAAACAAAGCTTAATAAAGGTATCAGATACATTTGAGAACACCCTTATTAAATGAGAATCCGTTTCATCCGTCTAACCTTTATGTAATGTTTGACATGGACTCATTTGTCTAATCATTTACAGCGATTACCCTGGACTGGTGCGTCATTTAAGATAGTCGTCGAACACATGTCGTGGGCGATACGGTTTTAGTATGGCCTAAATGCCTAATCGAATGTCATTCCGTAAATATATTCCTCTTGGAGAGTTGTCAACGTGTATTGATGGGACCGAGTTTAACTACCAAATCAATCCCTTACACACCTAAATAGAGGTAATATCTATATAGCCACGCGCAATGGACTGCAAAGGGGAATCGCACTTGGCCTGTTCTACATTGAATTGGATCGGTGCATGACGTCCAAATCACTGCATGAACCGTGTTACCATTGGCCTATATATCATGAAACGAAACAGGTGTGTCTTCTTTCTAAAAATCTTGAACACAGTTATATATAATTCCCGACAAGATGGCAGCTAATTCAAAACACCGATAACGGCTATGATCTAAAGACTTTCACATGTGCGTGGATAGACCAGATGACTTTTAATTTAATTGAAAAAAAACTCAATTAAATAAAACTAATCAAATTAGATTACATCATGCATATAACTGTCAAAACTTGACCTGTTTACCCTATGATTTACATTTAGTTTCGGGAAATTACAACGATAAGGGTCCAATATTATGTTTTTATGAGAAAAAAAGTACACACAATTTACCCGCTTTATGGAAAAGATATTGAATGATACGTTCGCATCTCCTTGTTTTTGTTTCATTGTTTCCATTAACGATAGTATATGTGGTATAGGACAACTTTGTCTTACAGGAGAATAACTAAGGTAATCATTTAGGTATTGTTTTATTTATTATTCTTTAACAGCTAAGCGAGTTTAAGCAATCCCATTGGTTATCAGAGAAATCGGCGTCATTTAGATAAGACAATTAAACACGTGGGACTCACGTTTTAACGTCCGACCTTCACAATGCGTGGGTTTGCTCCATAACGCGCACTTCTGCAGTGCGTCTTTGGCGCATTTCCTGCGCTTATGCCGGCGCCGCAACGCTTACGCATGGTGTCCTCATCGCATGGGATTGGATGGGTTATTCGATCCTACCAGGGGTAAAAGTTCGGTAGGTTTTTTTTTTGCGTAGAACAACTCCACCTGCGGCGTCGTTGTCCAACTTAAAATAATACTATAGTCCGCATTTATGTCAGACAATAACACGGGTACGGTCTAAAAACAATACCTTTATTCTCTAAAAACAAACGCGGTGTATACATTTAAATGCAATCTCGATTAGAATATCTAACATAAAGGCACCAGCGTAACAAACTTAACCAAACATCAATCTTTGCAATTTCAATGATAGTTTTGTATTTACATTTTAATTACACAATAGTGGCTCAATATTAAATCACAGCTATATCATTAAGAAAATGTTAAACACACGTGGCTACTACGTCTCAGTATGTTTAACGGGGAATAAAATAATGGCGATTAGTACAGTAATAGCTTCGTAGTTTCGTAACAACTATTTCTCCAACTAAGCCTATATTCTTAACACTCTCCATGCGGCTATTAATTTTACCATATTAAATTTATATAAACAAATTCTTTCAGAAACCCTTCCCAACTTTCAAAGTCTATCTCAGGGATTACTGAACCAATAATAGGCATGTTTGTACTTATGTTAATTAATGGATTTCGCCTGGGTGATTTCAAATATGGTGATGGAATTCAATTATGTTGACATTTTCGAAACATTTGGTGATCTTTTGGAAATGTCGTCTGCAGACGCCTGCCGCGTGGAAGTTGTTACAACTTCAAGTTTGCATCAGTGCACTAGCGAGACATTGTACATGCGATCTTTCTCCATACATGTTGCTGATACAACAAGTCTCATAGTTGGGATAAAATGTGAGAGCTGATAAATTTGGAAATTAATCAAATTACTCGTTTATTTTAGATAATTTGATAGGATAAGTAATTGTCATCAACTTGTAAAATTGTCAGAGAATTGCATTAACCATTTGTGTGATATGCACATTAATGGACCAGTACCGTGACCGCCTCCTCTTGACCAGTGGTCAGTCATTCAATGAATACCTTTTTGCGCCGGTACCAGCCAACACATATCGTTAGCATGAACGCTTGGAAATAAGCTAGAGTATTTTAATAAGTTCATCGGGATTGTAGATATAAATTAAAATGATATTCTCGCGGGAAAAAGAAGTGGATCAAAACCGTAACGAAACCGTTTAAATGTGAGTACACATCTTGGATTTGTTCAACAAAATATCATCTTAAAATAAGCTAGAGATAGTTACTCATTTCAAATATAGCAACAACTTGATAATGTTCTGATGATTTGCATGTATACCAATGCCTGATTTGTTTTTTAATTTATTAAAACAAGGCCTGTTTTAAAGCTGAAAGACCAAAATGGGCAAATGCTTTGCACTACATGTACTTCAACACAATTTCCAAAAGTGGCTGTTAATTTGTTTGTCTATTATCGCCATATAAAGACAAATGTAGACAATTCGTATTCATACAAATCGAAGAGCAACTCACCTTATTTACCAAGTTATAAGCTCTCCAATGTGTTGACTGACCAAATTGTTTTTAAACACGTTCCTTGGTCAATCTTTACTTACAGAGGTCAACATCATTTATTTATTGTCCACTTAACACTTTCCACGCAATTTCATCACCATATTTGTAGTCACAGTGAGAAATGCATTGGAATAAGTACAAACATGCATATTATTGGTTCAGTAATTCTTGAGATAGACTTTAAAAGTTGGGAAAGGTTATCGATAAATCTGTTTTGAAATGGTAAACATAATAGCCACGTGGACAGTTTTAAAAGACACTAAATACAGTGTTTAGTCTGCTTGACCGTAAAAACTGTCCCATGCCAATACAAACACTTCAACCTACATCCTGTTTTCCTTAAATAAAACCAGTGTGTTTAAAAATCAGAAAAATCAGACTTAAACAAACGTGCGTGCATGGCATTCAGGCGTTTCAAATTTTGACTCGGTCGTGAGTAAATCTTGCTCATTTTGTTTTGTTAGTCAGTACCTCCTAACTGTATATCTCAACAGTGGTACCTAATGATTAATGTATGAACACCCATTGACACGTCATGGTACTAGGTACTGATGATTAAAATAAAAATACCGTACTCGACATGCTCGATATATTATAAAAACACCAATATATAAGACACAACATCAGACACATGTATTACATAGCAAAGTGAGATTTTATTTACGAAAACAAGCAGCCTTTGCTTCGTTTGTTTCAGATGATTAACTCCTATAATATTAGACCAATTAGTTTATGATGTTCGTTAATCACATTCACACATTGTTGTTTATGTAAGCAAATAGCTATGTATACCATGCTCATGATCTATAGACCATGTCATCCCTTTTTTGATAAACAGCATACAGTATGGACTTTTATATGACCGTATAGTAATTGCTGCCAGCGGTTAATTGCATGTGTTTTGCAAATCATTTTGATATGTGGCCTACATTAGAGGAGGCCATGTTCTACTAGACAGGTAGTAATTACCATTAATCATCCCATTGTGTGCCTTATAATAGTCAATAGTCTCCGGTCGATGGCAAACAATCGAATGGTGCTTTAATGCAAGATTGAACAGTGTTAACACTTTCCACGCAGCAGGCGTTTGCAGACGACATTCCAAAATGTCACAAAATGTTTCAAATAATATGTCAACATTACTGAATTTCATCACCATATTTGGAATCACCATGAGAAATGCATTGAAATAAGTACAAACACACCTAGTATTGGTTCAGTAATCCTTGAGATAGACTAGTTGGTAAAGGTTTCTGACTAATCTGTGCTGTATATGGTAAAACCACTAGCCGCGTGGATAGTGTTAAATTTATAACCCATGATGCAGGCCACCATTTAACTTTTTCAACTTGTATTAAATTAGTATTTATATAGTTTGAAACAGGGACGCATATCTTTAACATAAAACTCAGTCCAAAGCTAAATGTCACAGAGTGTTTAAACAGTATCACTCTAATACAGTAGTATGTAATTTACAAAAGTTATTAGTACTGTATTCTGAAAGTCAAACACATTGCGTGGGAATCAGCGTTATTTCTTTGATGGCCGTAGGCGTGCGCGTATAATTTCCCTCACGGTCCAAGTTAGGGTTCAATGGTTGCATTTCTGGGATCTGGGATCTGTCCAGCATCATATACACCCTATTCTCGTCCGGTTTACCCTCTAGTTCTGCATATGTGTCCTCACTATGTGGTGGGAAACCCATGTGTAGAACACGGCCTGTTGTCCCTGATTGCGCGTGTGAAAGCGACGATGATTGTGCTGATGATGATGATGTATTGCACAATTTAACCGACATAACAATACCAATAATTAAGAATATAATTGCTAGTACGCTGATTGCTATCGTAGCAATGATCCAGTACATAACAGGTGCTGTTAATGCGCTACAATACTCCGTACAGTGTGTACTAGCTGGGATTGCCGCTGTGGGAAAATCTACACTATCGTCTATATTGTCTTTAATAGAATTCGTATTTTCAGTATCTTCATAATAGGCACTGTTATCCAAATCTGGTGTACTAGTAAACGATGGATTAGCTCGCACTGTTATAGGTCCAATGTGACAAGTTTTTTGATTCCCTAAATCGGGGAACGCTTCACTGGAAAGCTTACAAATAAATATAACTGTGTTATCGCTTTCGTATAGTGTATTTGATAGTTCTGAAATTACAATTCCTTTTCTGTGGTGCGTCTTTGAATGCAATGCTCTTACGGAATTCGTAGAACGATACCAAGCAAGTGTCACAGTCGGCGACCCCTGCTCCGATGAACAATTAAGATTTATAGTGTCTCCTGCGGTATAACTTGTTATGTGCGATGAAACACATTCTGGACCGTTATCTGGAACATGCATTACAGTGATCGGTACAGATCTAATCTTCAGCTCTGCAATGGGGTTTTGAGAGAGTAACTTGCATTTATAGATACCTTCATCCGACCTTCTCACGTTAATGATAGACATAAAATACACTTTAGAACTATCGGCTAGACGTCTGACGGCTAAGAAAGTCCTCTCGTCGTCAGTGTAAATATTTTCACCCATAGTGAGCGCGGTGTATTTCCCGCCGTCGGCCATTTCATGCGAAATCGCAACTGTCTGGGTTTCCTCGTCAAAATTCAGCACCCGACAATGTAGCGATAGCATACCACCCTTTCTAACGGGGTTAACGGGTGATGTCATTCTTATCTCTGTTTCGGCAGCAAGAATAAATAACTTTGCTCCAAAAATCATCATAATCCAAACAGTAAACTGTACTTGTAACAACAGGTAACCCATGTTGGAGCTGCTAGACGTGATATTCCAAGTTCTTGACCAAATTTATTTTCAGGAAACCGTATGATATGTTACTTCTAATCAATTGAAACCCAATTGCTGATGGTCGCCTCACATTCAATTACATAGAAAGAGCCTTCGACAATGTCCTGACTGGGTATTCCATACACGTTTTCATAGTGTAGTTAATAAGTAGATAGACCATGGATAGACTGGCCACAGGTGGTTAGCGTGTGTGTGTTGTCTACCGTTGTGTATGTAGTTTATGACGATATGGGTAAATATCAAGTGCGCAGAAAGCACGCTTACGGCTACCACGCCACATCACACACTGCCATTTGGCTGCACGGATTTGTTAATATATATCATATGGGAGGTGGTCGGTCAATAATTAGGATGGAGTCAGACCGCGTAAATGCATAGCTACCGCCATCGACTTATTCCGCCGTGGCTTATGTAAATAATGGTTGGGGATAGGAATAACAACGACATTTGCGAGTCGATATCGCGTGTAATATAAGTGCATGTCAGAATTACCCAACTATTCATTACTTATCTAGCCCGAACCCTAATTATTTCGACAAATAATTCGTAATTCTGATTGTTTCGCCCTTCCAAGTCCGCTTTCAACATAATTTTTAATAGAAACAAAAAGAAAAGAAATTCGAGATAATTACGTATATACGAATACTTGATTGTTTCATTTTTGTAATGCAATGTCCTGTGAAGGCCCGGGTCTGAGCACGATTAAGGTAAATGATCTGATCATCAACCTCATCGGCCCTTGATTTATAAAAGTGATGTTTTTGAAGTCGCTATCGGTAGCACACGTAAAGCGTGTGAAACATAGTGTTTTATATTTTGGCAATGCCAACTTAATGTTGTTTTATATTTACATACGCACGTGATATGCCAGTGACATTTTCTTATTGTTTTCATATTAGGATACACTTTTTAATGACAAATAGTTAAAGGGTGGTAATGAGATTAGTTTTATATTAACGATATATTTATAACATTACGTACCCTTTCCATTGGTTAGACTGACGCTATCCACAATGTTACATTCCAGCGATTATTACTAATAAGAATGTGCCGACATACAAAATTAGAGTAGCAGCCCAAAAACATGCAAAGAAACCGTGACAAATAAAGTCATGACAACTATTTGGACATTATTCGACCAAGCTTCATGTTAACACTCTCCACGCGGCAGGCGTCTGCAGACGACATTCCAAAATGTCACAAGATGTTTCAACAAATGTCGAAATAATTGAATTTCATTTCCATATTACTTGGATTCACCATAACAAATGCATTAAAAAAGTACAAACATACCTATTATTGATTCAGTAATCCTTGAGATAGACCTTGAAAGTTTAGAAAGGTATCTGAAGAATTATGTTTTGTATAATTATGGTAAAACAAAAAATCAGCGATGAAAGTGTTAATGATTGTAAATGATTTACAAGAACAATCTAGTAATACAGAATTATGTTGTGCAAATCAGATAACAAACCCGTATCTATCACAGGTTAAACATAAAATAGAATGATGGTGTCATCCGCAGCAGGTGATGGGATGTGGGACACACAGTCATACAGCTAGATTGTCCTGAGGCACGGTATTAAGTGGCAGTGGCGGACGAGGGTTACTGCAAGGTATTCTATCATCAAAATATAGAGGCCGTCAACGTTTCGTAACACCAGCTTGAAGTACTATACTCTAAACTCTGTTCAGAATTTTCAGGATTTGAGCCCCTGAACACAAAGCTTACAGACAGTAATGATATAAGAGGTCACATACAAATGAATAAGGAGTGTGTGGACGTAAATCAAGTTTACACACACCTTAGTTCGAGTCACGATTGAAAGAAAAAGTCGGTGGCCTCATTTATCAAATAACTCCGAACACAAACAGTATGGTCATATTCATTCATAGAACCCACCGTCCGTCCGTATTTTGTAATCAGCACCATTCTTGGCTAAATAACAACGCGATGTCAAAGGTTATACAATCCGACGATTGTTCACAGATTTCCTTTTATTTTCGGTATTGCAATGCTTTTGTGGTTTGTTTTTCTCATTACACCCTTATTCTTGATTAGTCAAATTTTCCGTGTCATTTCTTTTTGACACATGTTTGTGTTACACTGATCAATTTATTGGTCGTTATGCGTCTGAAATGAGTTGGAAAAATGTGTCACTTTTTTTGACACTGAAGTGTGTCAAATGGAACAAATATCCGGGTCAAAATAATCATTTGAATAGTATTCCGATTCAGATTTAACAAATAAAATGATCATTTTGACCCGTATATTTGTTACATTTGACACTCTTCAGTGTCAAAAAAGTGACACATTTTTCCGTGTTATTTTGACTAATAAGTTGTAGTTTCCCCGCGGACTAATTTTCTGTGTCAGATTTGACCATTTCCGTGTCAAATTTGACTAATCTAGAATAAGAGTGTACCCATCAACCTGGTCTCTCTAATAATCAGTCTATATCGGATTGAACCTCTTTACGTATTCAGTCTACATGCATATCGGACTGATTATTGCAGTATTGTTTAACGACTTAGACACCATGGAATTGATATTTGCGAATAAGTGTAAATACAACAAACACGGGGGAGTAAATGGAGTGGGAGGATTGGATGTCCTACCAACTAATGTGGAACATATTTAACTAAGCGCTAATCCTTAACTGAATATAGACGTATATGTATGTTCAGTTTCGTATACTGTTTGTCATTTTCAAGAAGACTAGTTAATGCTTTGGTCATCAGTGCAGTATTCTGCCATATTAATCAAAACCTACCACCCTCCCATCATTAACAGTGCTATAATATAATTGTTTGTCGTTTGCGACTGGTGCTTCAATTATACTGTGATGTTTTGTTCATACCGTGGCACCAGAAACGATTAAATGTTGATGCAATCAATAAAACTGCTGATGAGGTGGCCGACGGGAAGGCGTCGTCAATCATGCTTTGTTGATGTCCATACTATAGTGTTTCACCGGATGTTTGTATCAGAGACCTTTACTCGGGAGAAACATATTGAGCCTCTTCATTGTCGTCCTCAATCATTAACCAAGAGTTAGCCCACTTAAAGGGCCGTCCAATATTTTCGACATTGAGCTATGCATACAGCGCGCATATAAAGGGGGGCAACACGTCATCAAGGTGTACGTTTAAACGATTGCGATTAGAATACATCATATTATTCAAATTAAACGGAAAACTTGCGAATTTAAGTAAGAACAAAAAATCCACTAATTAAATTATTCTTAGCCCTACTATTTTTTAAATTGTTGGTCTCTTAAACAATCACTTTGACCCAGGCTTCAGTTTGGTAATAACAGCAGGGGTCTGTCACTGAGCTTGCCGATCGGGTCCACTTTTAAATTGAACTTAGTCAGCATAGAATTGGGGGCGCTATACCGATCAGGCGTGATGATTGTAGCAGACGACGCAACGCTGGCCACGCGTCTCTCAGACGACCCAATTTGGCAACGGGAGTGCACCATTTTGAATTATTTTTAACAGTCATCGCCCGGTTAACGATAAAAATCCTTTTAATTATGATGTATTTGTCAAAATGATAGTTTAAAATTCGCGATTACGTGTTATTCACTACGAATTCAAAATTTAGGTTTCGCGTGGCCACCGTCGTCTGTTTAAATCTACAGCGCCCCCAAACCTATGCTGACTAACATGCCGTTTAACCTACCGTTAAACCTGGTTAAACATTGTTAAACGCGTTAAACGCCGGTCACCGACGCATTCCAGACGGATTACTATAATTTATTCAAATATGCAAAAGGTCCGTTTTCGTTACGTACGTTGGTATACTACTTTCCTATCCCAAAGTTAATAGTATCCCTGATAACAGTATCTCTACCATATACGCCTTAACACTTTCCTCGAGGCTATTGGTTTTACCATACATGCCATATGCAAAACAGATTTGTCAGAAATCTTCCCCAACTTCCAAGGGCTATCTCAAGGATTAGTGATCCAATACGTACTTATGTTAATGCATTCCTCTTGTTGATTACAACAATGGTAATGGAATTTAATAATTGTGAAATGGTTGAAACATTTAATGACATTTTGGAATGTCGTCTGCAGACGCCTGCCGCGTGGGAAGCGTTAATACTTACAACGTTGATGCCTCACTTCTAAATCGGTAATCTGAACCTGGGATTTTATATAATATGATATCATCTAATACTCTAAAGATTATTTTCTGAACGATACATGACCTTTGACCGAAGATTGTTCCACGTAGAGGGCGTGTTTTCTTTCTACATTGGCAAACAAAAGAAAGAAAAAAAAGGACGTAACTTCAATCGATTTTGCTAGCATTAGTAGCAATTACTGAGCAAAAAGTAATTTGATTTTTTATTAATAAAAATAAATAAAAATACGCAAAGATAATTTTCTGAAAGGTACATGAACTTTGACAGAAGATTTTTCCACCTAGAGGGCGTGTTGTTTTTCTACATAGGCAAACAAAAGAAGAAAAAAAGGTCTTAACTTTGCTGGCAAACTGATCACAAAGTTATATTCCTTTCTGTAAATAATATTGAATCACAATACTTAAAGATTATTTTCTGAAAGATACATTTTAGTAAAAGATACAGCACTCATGCCTTATTTGGCGGTAGAGTCGGTCGACATACTCTCTGGAGGTGGGGCTTTGGTGATTGCACAAAGCATTTTTCATGATAAATTATGATTTTCAGGTCACGTTTGGAAATACCAGGAAGCCTACCTAATGTTCACGATGTTTTCAATTGTTAATCTTTTATTCTTATTACAGTAGTAATTCGTCAGCGTTAGTAGAGACAATAGAACGAAATGCCATGCATAATCAATTAATCATAAGCCAAAAAGTTATTATTCGAAAATTAAAACAGACAAATCAATCACCTTGCTAATTAGTCAGGACTTATTTACTAATAGCAAAATTCAATGGTAGAGCGATATTTTGTTGCACTAATGACGCATGCAGCAAAGCAATTGTGACCACATTTTCTAAATTATTCACTGACGTGGGGGTTTCATAAATCAAACCACGAGCATATTACGTGTTGACCATTTTGTAAACACTGCCCACAAATATAGTATCCACTTTTTTCGAGGCACCCTGTGTTTAATTCTTAGAACCCTAAAGAAATTCAACAAGTGGGAAAGAACAGGCATTTCCTCCCGCGCATTTGGACACCTCATTTGTCACAATAGAACTAATATTGATCAAGGCAAAAGTCTTTGTATTGATGAAGCAGTGGCCATTTGAATATTAAAAAATGATGCAGTTTCCATTGTTATTTAGTTTCAATGCATCTACACCTCTCATAATTGAAGAACTTTCTTTTCCCTAAACTTTTATTGGTACTCATTCATAAAACATTGGTGATTCCAGGAACTTTTACCAAGTAAACCAATTTACAAACGTTATTTAGGGGGTTGCTAACCCCCCAAATAATATGAAATTCACCAAGCGCCGTAACTTATGAACTTAATGTGATTTACATAAAAGTATACAATTATATAATCCATTGTTTAACAATGCTGATTTTTCGAATTTTGACGAAAGAAACATTTTTAGCTCCGAGTTGAAAACACCAAATTAATTGAAGTACAAGTTGAACTCAATCATCAATAACCATGATAATAGGCCTGAATGATTGCCAAGTCGATTACTTTGAATGAAACAGTCGTGTAATGTCATTAAGGTAATTCATTATCTCGACTTTGTGAATACTTGTGCATAATACGCGCACTTTTGTGAACTAATTATTCAATAGAATCGGTAATGCGTAATTAATATCTTCAATTAAATATTTAAGCAAATGCCAGTTTTTTCAAAAGAGGGTTTCCAAATGCGTAGGGACTACAATGTTCTAGGTATCAAATGATCACTTAGACAATCCTATTGCGGCTCAAAATCGATTTCGAAAATATTAAAAGAGCGCATTATTATTTGTTTCTGTAATGACACACCATCGATGAACCCCGACACTAATTTGACACGCCCTCTAAGCGGAAAACTCTTCGGTCAAATTGGCATATTTGGATTTTCAAAACAATGAGTGGCTCACACGCGGATTCAGACATTTATGATATTTGATAAACATTTACAATTCAAATGTACGGCAAAATATTTGTTTATCAAACATGGTAACACATAATATTATAAATTTACAGGTAACCATCTTATAAAATATCATTATTTTACTACTTACAGAATTTGAGATATTTAGTTACGCATATTTAATTTGCTGGACTTAGTCATTTTTTGAGGATTTCCACATTCATGACATTGCGGATTGGATTTTTGCGAACATTTGCATTTTCATTTGCAATATGTAATAAAATACACCTCTGATTTTCCATCAGCTGATAAACATGTGAGGTGTGTGATGCTAAAACTATTTTGTAGTCATTTTAAGAACATGGCTATTTAAAAAAAGGCGTTCAAGATTGCATTAAGGTGCAGGTTTTCGACTACGTTTGAAGAACTTCAACCATGTCAACTGACGATAATACCAGAACGCATCACTCGATTTACATGATTCTTGCACCAAATTAAATCTTTTGCCAATATCTTTAAAATGACACATGTCTTGTTGAATTCTCCTTTTTTAAATGTTAGTGTGCTACACCTAATTATAGCTAGTCGAAATTAGACACCCATGTTGTGCATTATTTTGATCGATGCGCGTCGCTTCAAATAAAGAGATCTCCGCTCCACCTTTTCTGCACCACATTTGGTTGAACCCAGAACTCACCTTATCACATTTGCTGATCGTGCCTTCTCATCCTATGCTCCTCGTCTATGGAACCGGCTTCCAGATCATATCAGAATGCAGATTCCATCAACATAATATTTAAACGACTTTTAAAATGTCATCTTTTTTAACATGCCTTTATAAAGTAGTTTTCTCTGTATTACATTGTGCCAAAGCGCCTTAGTACAAGTTTCTTGGTTCTGGCGCTATATACATTTCAGTGATTGATTGATTGATTGATTGATTGAATTGATCTCAATGACTATCGTGATTTAGAAATTGAGTTTGGTATTAAATTAAACTCAAGACGACAATTAATAAAATGATAATGATTATAATGATAGACATATTTTAACGATTTAATGTAAGTAAAATGTTCGGCCTACAATGTAGATGTTGTTTGTGATTCCTCTATCATTAAATTTATGTTTTTAAGCTTTAATTTGATACCAAACTCGGCTGCTAAATACTTTTAGTGACCGATAAATCACTATTTTCATCACGCGTATTGATGATAAGAAGTATTGCGCAATAAGAGCTGCCAGTTTTTGACAGGAACTATTTAGAAGCGTGCTACTATCTTTGAGAGAATAAGTTTTACATATTTTGAATCAAAAATTACAAAGAAGATATCGTTGGGCTCATTTTTCAGCAAAATGGGCGGTATTTTACACATTAGTCCTTTTTCTTAGTTGTTTGCCCATGTAGAAAGGAATTCATTCCTCTACGTGAAAAACTCTTACTTTATGTCTCTTTCAGAAAACAATCTATACGTATTTTAATTCAAAATTATTAACAAAAAAGAAGATATCTTTGGGCTCAGTTTTCCAACAAAATTGATCGAAGTTGAATCATTCCCTTTTTCATACATCTTACGTTTGTACCAAGGAATCCCGCCCTCTAGGCGGTAAATATTTCGGTCAAAGTTTATGCAACTTTCAGAAAATAATCTTTACGTATCTTGATTCAAAATTAGTAATAAGAAAGTAATTATCTTTTCGCTCATTTTTCTATCAAAATCGATCGAAGTTGACCCATTCCTTTTGTCATATTATTTCGTATATATACAAGGGAAACCCGCTCTCTAGATGGATAACTCTTCGGTCAAAGTTTATGTATCTTTCAGAAAATTATCTTTACGTATTTTGATTCAAAATTATTAATAAAAAAGTAAATATCTTTGAGCTCAGTTTTCCATCAAATTCGATCGAAGTTACCTCATTCCCTTTTTCATACTTATTACGTTTGTACCAACAAAACCCACCCTCTACGTGGAACAATCTTCGGCCAAAGTTCATGTATCTTTCAGACAATATTCCTTACGTATTTCGATGCAAATTTGCTAACAAAATCTTTGGCCTCAGTTTTCCAGAAAAATCGATGAAAGTTCGCAAGATTATTTTCTTAATTTTGCACTTATTGCGTTTGTACCAAGGAAACCCGCCCTCTAGACGGAAAACTCTTCAGTCAAATTGTATGTATCTTTCATAGAAAATGATCTTTACGTATCTTGATTCAAAATCTTTGGGCTCAGTTTTCCAACAAAATTGATCGAAGTTGAATCATTCCCTTTTTCATACATCTTACGTTTGTACCAAGGAATCCCGCCCTCTAGGCGGTAAATATTTCGGTCAAAGTTTATGCAACTTTCAGAAAATAATCTTTACGTATCTTGATTCAAAATTAGTAATAAGAAAGTAATTATCTTTTCGCTCATTTTTCTATCAAAATCGATCGAAGTTGACACATTCTTTTTGTCATATTATTTCGTATACAAAGGAAACCCGCTCTCTCCCCGGATAACTCTTCGGTCAAAGTTTATGTATCTTTCAGAAAATTATCTTTACGTATTTTGATTCAAAATTATTAATAAAAAAGTAAATATCTTTGAGCTCAGTTTTCCATCAAATTCGATCGAAGTTAACTCATTCCCTTTTTCATACTTATTACGTTTGTACCAACAAAACCCACCCTCTACGTGGAACAATCTTCTGCCAAAGTTCATGTATCTTTCAGAAAATAATCTTTACTATATTGTGATTCAATATTATTGACAAAAAAAGAATATATCGTTGGGCTCAGTTTGCCAGCAAAATCGATAAAAGTTAAGTCCTTTTTACCTTGATTTTTCAAAAATCGAGGTACTCTATCTGTGCCGTTTCTTTCATCTGCTTCTTCTGGCAATATTTCTACAAAATGCTTCTTCTCCTACAGTTTACATGCTACAATCACCAGATTTGGTCAGTAGGACCCCCTACCTGACCTACATATAGGGTCTTCACAGTTTGGGGTCAAAGGTCACACAGGGGTCACTAGGGGTCAAAACGTGTTTTTCACTTAAAACGCATTTCCAATTTAGTGAAATGACCTAGGATCATCAAAATTGGTCCACATATTCCTTATGACCGTACGCATGTATAATAATAATTTGGGGTCACTAGGGGTCAAAATGTAAATTTTCAATTCGATCACTTAAAATGCTTCTTGTCTCAGAGAAAATGACTCATGACCTTCATAATTGGTCAAAAGATTCCTTAGGTCCATGCTCATATAGGGTCTTAAGCGATTAAAAATGACATGTCATATGGGGTCACTAGGGGTCATTGAACTTTACAAGGGGTAAAAGTTAAGACATACTCCGATTTGAACCGAGTTTGTTGCATTTTGTTTGGATTGATAAGCCAAGAAAAAAAGTTTATCATATTGACCAGGTCAAAGGTCAAAAAGGGGTCACTAGGGGTCATTAAACTTTACAGAGGTAAATGTTAAGACATGCTCCGATTTGGACCGGGTTTGTTGCATCTTGTTTGGATTGATGAGCCAAGAAAAAAAATCAATCATATTGACCAGGTCAAAGGTCAAGAAGGGGTCACTAGGGGTCATTGAACTTTACAGGGGTAACAGTTAAGACATGCTCCGATTTGAACCGGGTTTGTTGCATCTTGTTTGGATTGATGAGCCAAGAAAATAAGTCAATTATATTGACCAGGTCAAAGGTCAAGAAAGGGTCACTAGGGGTCATTGAACTTTACAGAGGTAAAAGTTAAGACATGCTCCGATTTGGACCGAGTTTCTTGCATCTTGTTTGTATTGATGAGCCAAGAAAATAAGTCAATCATATTGACCAGGTCACAGGTCAAGAAGGGGTCACTAGGGGTCATTGAACTTTACAGGGGTAAAAGTTAAGACATACTCCGATTTGGACCGGGTTTGTTGCATCTTGTTTGATTTGATGAGCCAAGAAAATAAGTCAACCATATTGACTAGGTCAAAGGTCAAAAAGGGGTCACTTGGGGTCAAAATGTTAATTTTCACTTCTATTACTAAAAATGCTTCTCCTCCTACAGTTTACATGCTATAATCACCAGATTTTGTCAGTAGGACCCCCTACCTGACTTACATATAGGGTCTTCACAGTTTGGGGTCAAAGGTCACACAGGCGTCATAAGGAGTCAAAACGTGATTTTCACTTAAAACGCCGTTGCAATTTAGTGAAATGACCTAGGATCGTCGAAATTGGTCAAACATATTCCTTATGACCGTACGCATATATAATAGTTCGGTTTTTAATATCAAAACATATTTGGGGTCACTAGGGATCAAAATGTTAATTTTCACTTCTATAACTTAAAATGCTTCTTCTCCTACAGTTTACATGCTACAATCACCAGATTTGGTCAGTAGGACCACCTACCTGACCTTCATATAGGGTCTTCACAGTTTGGGGTCAAAGGTCACACAGGGTTCACTAGGGGTTAAAACGTGATTTTCACTTAAAACGCCCTTGCATTTTATTGAAATGACATAGGATCGTCAGAATCAATCAACATATGCCTTTTGACCGTATGCATATAATAGTTCGGTTTTCAATTAAATCATGACCTTGGGGTCAAACGGTCAGGAGCAAGACAAAAATCAAGGTCCCCTGGTCTGTGACCGGAGCCATATCTAGTTCTTTTTCTTTTCTCGCCAATAGAGAAAAAACACGCCCTCTACGTGGAAAAATCGTCTGTCAAAGTTCATGTATCTTTGAGAAAATAATCTTTACGTGTTTAGATTCATTATTATTAACAAAAAATAATATATCTTTAAGCTAAGTTTGCCAGCAAAATCGATTGAAGTTAAGTCCCTTTTCTTTTCTTTTTTTGCCAATGTAGAAAGAAAACACGCCCTCTATGTGGAAAACCTTCGGTCAAAGTTGTTATTTCAGGAAATAATCTTTAGGTATTTTGATTAAATATTATTACAAAAAATAAAAATCTTTGGGCTCAGATTGCCAGCAAAATCCATTGAAGTTAAGTCCTTTGTCTCTTTCTTTTTTGCCAAAGTAGAAATAAAACACGCCCTGTACGTTAAAAAATCTTCATTATCTTTCAGAAAATAATCTTCACGTATAGGCCTATTTAGATTCATTATTATTAACAAAAAATAATATATCTTTGAGCTCAATTAGCTAGCAAGATCCTTTTTCTTTTCTTTTTTTGCCAATGAAGAAAGAAAACACGCCCTCTACGTGGAAAAATCTTCTGTCAAAGATCATGTATCTTTCAGGAAATATTCTTAGGTGTTGTGATTCAATATTATTAACAAAAAAGAATATATCTTTGGGCTCACTTTGCCAAAAAAATCGATTGAAGTTAAGTCCTTTTGCTTTTTTTGCCAACGTAGGCAATCCACATGGTGTCGCAATACTCAAAGATATGGGAGAGAGAATTTGGAATTTATTACCGCGAAATGAAATTCTTTTCCATAACATTGTATGTATATCTCCGAATTTGATCATTCGAAAACCAATTTGTGGGTTTATTATGTCAATAATTCATTTTTGTCCCTACAATCACGAAAAACTAACAAAATCTGCATTATGTAAATTTCACAATGACCCCCACTCTAGTGTGAAAGTTTGCTAAAAAAAAACCTGGTTCAAACCTGCATCTGAACGGACGGAGCAGGTACCCAAAGCGCCGTAGACACTAACAGCTGGGGCAATAACTCAAATAGTTGGGAGGGGGGGAAAAAATCGAGATTTATAACTACGGATACTGCTCCATAGCCGTGGTTACAGGTTTTTTTTAATATACAGGGAACGGAACCGTAATGTAAAGTGTCTGTGTTTGACCATAATGACACTTTCGCCATGTATTGCGTACGTAACTCGGGGAGGTCAAAAGTTACGCACTCTCTCTCTCTCTATGCAAGTAAAAATGACAATAATTTAGGACGACCATTCAAAAAGAAACAAACAAAATATGTTGGCGACATTTTAAAATACAAATCCTAAAGTCGGCAACCGTAATACCTTGATGGCTCTCCCCTCAGACACAGATGTTATTTGTTTATTTAATCATTCCAATTTGATTGATAAACAGAATTGAAAAGCTTACATATCAAGACAAACTAGAAGATAGAGTAGGCAATGGGCCTCTCACCAGCAAACTGTGTCACCAGATATTGTATATAATACATTTCCATTTGTGTTTGGTAGCAAATGTTACGGTCAAATCAAGATAGAGAAAGACGCAGAAATTGTGTTTTAGAGAGAACAGGATGATATGACAAAATCTAGGAACATGAAGGTTGTCCAATGTTGCTCATATATAGTTTGCTGGGTACAGTTGATGAAAGATTCAGGTTGACAAAGTTCAACCTGAAAATTCTGACCCCCCTGACTTGGATTTTCTGCCCCATGGCATTTTAGCCCCATTTTGAGCCATAACATCATATAAAATTGTTTAAATTGTCTCTGTTTCTAAAGGCACAAAATGGGATTCTTTGCATCAACTGATTTTTGAATCCAGTCCATCATATCATTGATATACAGCATTGGTATTGTGTAGATTCAACCAAAAATCACGTACCTCATTCTGAATTACGAGGGGGGTCACAGAAAAAAGTGCCCCTACGAGGCATTGATTTTTGTTACGAAAAAGGGGCAATCTTTAAATGTGAATAGGATTTTATCCCAGCAGTGAAATGAAAAATTTCTTTCATAGCCGAATAGCTAAAACACTTGTCTCTTCAGAAAACGTAAATCTGTTCTGGGGAAATGGTTTCTAGATACTCCCAATGCAGTGTCTCTATAAGGCATTTTAGACATTTTAAAACAATTGAAAATATATGATTTATTTGAGATATTGTTGTAATACAGGAATGTAATTCAATCAAATAGGTCACAGACTTTAAGAATATATTTATATTATTTGTATCTAAATGATTGTTTCTAGACAGAAAATATTTTTGAAGTGTTTTGAAATAAGATATTGTTGTTTTGATTTTAAAAGGTTACTTAAACCATACATTGCTGCTTCTGAGCAGCAATAGCTTTATTCCAAAGTCTCTCACATCAGAGAATTGAACCAAAGGTTTGTGTAATCAAAGGTAACGGTCTTTTGAAGCAATCAGTGTTTCTAGATTGTATAGTAATATAAATTAGACACAATAGTTTGCTTAGAATAGATCAGGTTCAAATACAAATAGCCTACGTCAATCAGTGTTTTACATCATTAGTTTTAAATACATTTATCCTAGTGTCAATCATACTGGAAATGTGGAATTGCCTAAGGCAAAAAAAAAGTGTTTCTATTTTATAGTATTTTTTCCAAACGAGAGGATGACTATCCATGGGTGGTGTGTGCTATAATAGATATTCTACTATAGGGACTATAGATGCAATAGGACACAGTGTTTCTATATAGTAGAGGCACAATTCCCATCATTATCCCAATAAAATAACTAGGGCAAAAGTTAGTCTCATAGATAGATAGATGGGAAATGCATCACTTTCTAGTTTGATTTTATCTTATCTAATTTTCTTCTAGTAACAGGTGTTTTAACTATGGGGCAATAGCGTACTATTTGGGCTACCACATTTTTTAATAACAAGATGGTGAATGAGATGTCACACAAACAATATTTAGAATTTGTGTGGACCAGCTAGGTCTACTTATAGTATACTGATCTTTGGCAAACCATGCACAACTACAGCAACCTTGATATCAGAGGGACCAAGAATGGTGTGTTAGGCATCATCATCTACATGTACACCAGTTATTGGATATTATGAATAAGAAAATTAGTCGGGTATGGGGTTACCGTGCACCCCACCCATCCCACAGGACTCCATCAAACCAAATATATTTTGGTACGTTAAGGGGTTATTTAAGATGGCGTCCAAATGGCCGGCATATTATGGCAATCAAAATGTATGATAACAGTATAGTTTTAAAAGTGGAATGTTTGTATTTAGACCACTAGACACTCATATCCAGAACTTTTGCTTTGTTAACACACCTAAATCCAAGATGGCCTCTAAAATGGCTGCCAAAATATTTAACATTCTATAAATTGGCATATGAACCAACATGTATGGTCAGATCTACAGCCCCTAGGCTTTATCGTAGACAAATAGTGAATGCTGTCCCATCAGATTTGGGGGTATTGGTATTACATAGTTTTACAAAACAATTGTTTTAGGTCATTTAATATCAAATTAATCATTTTGGCAGCCATTTTGGAAAGTGATACAGAATCAAAATTGTCACAGAGGTAGGCCTTATCAGTTTAGAACATACTATATAGTTGGTGAATTTGATGTAATATACACTCACAATCTATTTTGGATTACCATACACTCATGTAGACTATATTTACATTTACAGCGTCCATTTTTGTGGCCATCTTGGATTTAAAGTACATTATTACAATGCAAATATACTGGATATGAGTTACTAGTGGTCTAATACATACATCCCAATGTTAAAACTATAATTTCATCATACATGTTGGTTATATTATCCCACTTTATGGAATTCCGACAATTAGTTCAGTCATTATGGGACCTATTTTGGTGGCCATTTTTGATTATTTAAGTATTTTAACAAATCAACAAATATTGGATATGAGTTACTAGTGGTCTAATACATACACCCCATCGTTAAAATTATACTCTGATCATGCATGTGGGTTCATATTAATATTAACTTTTTCAGAATGTTCCTGGTTTTGAATAAAGTTTAAAATAAAACTATAAGGAAGTGGGGCTGTTAAAAACAAAACTATAAGGAAATAATGCGGTTGGTTTAACGACATTATCTATGTTAACAATTTGACTAATGTGTTGTAAATAAAGTTAATGGCTCGGCTACAGCATTATTCCAAGAACTTTTTCAGAATGTTCCTGGTTTTGATTAAAGTTAAAGGAAATCTGTTCCATGGAACTTTAGCGCTCAGATATGTAGCATTATTATTATACAGACCACTTCTGTAGGTTAAAGTTTAAAAGTACCGCGTAAAGACAGCTTTAGAAAGAAAAACAGTCACATGTATCATAATGGACGTCGCCATATTGATCAAAGCTATGACTAAACAGTTACGAGATGTTCGCATCTCTGTTTCATATGTATCGATATTATCGATTTATGCATTGAACTCCTGCGTGGTACCGTCCAGCGACCTGTTGCTGATGAGGCGGTTTTAGTGACGATGACACCACAATATTGTGATGTCATCATCACCAAAATCCCAACAGCACTTTCAACACAGACAACCGGGCACGAATTTCAAATAATCACAGGTTGGGGATGTGCAGTTTAAATTCATTTACTTGAACATTAAAGTTCTGTGTTCAATAAAAATGGTCAACACACATTAGATAATTATTTTCCTACCATATAATGCATGGTTTAATGAATAGAACGGTATTCCTTTAAAAACAAAACTATAAGGAAGTGGGGCTGTTAAAAACAAAACTATAAGGAAGTAGTGCGGTTGGTTTTTAAACGGCACTATTTATGTTAACAATTCGACTAATGTCCCCATTATAAACGACAGATTGTGTAACTTTATCACCTTTCAAACTCTGTGCATGTTGGGTGTAATTGATTATTCAAAATTACTTTCAAGTGATATTTTCAATATTTAGTCTAGGTCAATTCTAAGATAGTGGGCATAGGAGCCATATTTCGGGGCATATGGTCATTTGGTCATTTGATCGATTGATCGAACTGCATGGTCTGGGCTGCTGGTCTAGTAGCCGATGGGAATTTTTTAGAATTTAGTCCGCTAAAACACATTTTTAGCTGTATTTTTAGCTTTTTTCCATTCAAAATTACTGAGTCTCATTTTTTCGTTCCTTTACTATTAAACAAGCATTTTCTTTCGATACTCATATATTCGAAAATGATCAGTAACCAATAATATGGCTTCTCTGAAACCCACAACTATGACTTGGACAATTGATATTTCTAAATTATCATTCGATACTTTCGATCAGAATAAATTAAATTCTTATAGGATCTTAAATGGGGTGGGTTACAATAGGTAGTTCAGGTACATGTATGCGTCATCCAATGTTATGTTTTATACTTCTGGATTTCGAAGAAAATAGTTTTAAAAAGTAGTTCTTATGTACAATATTGTACCATATACGGTATTGTAGTTATATCCTTAATAGCTTTGCTCTCTCTTTAGTTTATTAGCATTTACTAGCATTTTTTAGAAGGTAAGGTAATTGATTGATAAGGACACTTCTTTGTTGCCTTTTATGTTGACTTGAGTAATGGTTCAATTTGTGAATTAGTTCTACATAGATGTTTCATTGTTTACCACAACTTATAAAATTACACAGACTAGTACTTATTTTCTACATGAATATGAAGATATTCATTGATAACTCAAAATTACCAAAATAAAACAGACAAGTTCTGTGTCTTTTTAAAGCTTGTTTTGAGGTATAAACCCAAATATTAAACTTCAAAGATGTAGCTCTTGCCTTTTGCTGATCATTGTACACATTATCACATTACATGTATCAGGAGAAATATATACACATATCATATTAAAAACCTCTGCCAAAATCTATTTGTCAACACCAACAAAAATGATCAGTTACCAATAATATGGCTTCTTACACATTGAAACCCACAACTATGACATGGGCAATGCACTCAATGAGAGAAACAGTAAAAACTATTATGATAGGCAAATTGATATTTCTAAATTGTCATTTAAGTTATGAAAATTTTCATTTAAGTTATGAAAATTATGCAGTCATGAAAATTTCAGTTTTGATTATTGAATATAATGAACTATGTGTGCCAACATTTGAACTGCATGCACAATTTTTTTAAATTTCAACTGCACATTTTTCAATCTCCGCTGCACAGCACACTTATTTTAGACTCTGGATTCCACTTCAATTTTGTGCCCCCCCCCCCCCCCCCCCCCGGGTAACAAGCATCCTGGCTACACCCATGATTTATATATATTGAATGGAACTACAGCAGCCTTGATATCAGAGGGACCAAGAATGGTGTGTTAGGCATCATCATCTACATGTACACCAGTTATTGGATATTATGAATAAGAAAATTAGTCGGGTATGGGGTCACCCTGCACCCCACCCATCCCACAGGACTCCATCAAACCAAATATATTTTGGTACGTTAAGGGGTTATTTAAGATGGCGTCCAAATGGCCGCCATATTATGGCAATCAAAATGTATGATAACAGTATAGTTTTAAAAGTGGAATGTTTGTATTTAGACCACTAGACACTCATATCCAGAACTTTTGCTTTGTTAACACACCTAAATCCAAGATGGCCGCTAAAATGGCTGCCAAAATATTTAACATTCTATAAATTGGCATATGAACCAACATGTATGGTCAGATCTACAGCCCCTAGGCTTTATCGTAGACAAATAGTGAATGCTGTCCCATTAGATTTGGGGGTATTGGTATTACATAGTTTTACAAAACAATTGTTTTAGGTCATTTAATATCAAATTAATCATTTTGGCAGCCATTTTGGAAAGTGATACAGAATCAAAATTGTCACAGAGGTAGGCCTTATCAGTTTAGAACATACTATATAGTTGGTGAATTTGATGTAATATACACTCACAATCTGTTTTGGATTACCATACACTCATGTAGACTATATTTACATTTACAGAGTCCATTTTTGTGGCCATCTTGGATTTAAAAAGTACATTATTACAATGCAAATATACTGGATATGAGTTACTAGTGGTCTAATACAGACATCCCAATGTTAAAACTATAATTTCATCATACATGTTGGTTATATTATCCCATTTTATGGAATTCCGACAATTAGTTCAGTCATTATGGGACCTATTTTGGTGGCCATTTTGGATTATTTAAGTATTTTAACAAATCAAAAAATATTGGATATGAGTTACTAGTGGTCTAATACATACACCCCATCGTTAAAATTATACTCTGATCATGCATGTGGGTTCATATTAAGCCAATTTATAAAATTTTACCATTTTTGGCATACATTCCACTATTTTATGAGATCTAACCAGTTCTGGCGGCCATTTTGGACGACATCTTGAATAATCCCTTAGCATAGCAAAATTATTTTTAGTAACATTCTGAATATGTTTTAGAACCATGAAAGTAAGTAAAAAAAGTTGGTTTGGGGGGGTCCTGGGGAGAGGGGGTGTACGGTAACCCCTGTATATACCCGACTAATATGTGTTCTTGTTTTAGAAAATATTAAAAATTACTATATAGAAACACTATGTTTTTCAGTATCCAGACACATTTCCCCAGCTAAGTTTGAATAGTTTTTGATAGCCAATGTGTCATGCTATAAGACTACAATCAGGTTATTTTAATTCACTGCTGGGATAAATTCCTGCAAGCGATTGAAGATAGCCCCATTTTTACATAAAACATCAAGATATTTGAGGGGGGGGGGGGGGGGGTCATAAGTAGGACCCCCTGGGGAGGAAGAAGGAGTTAAGTGAAATTTGGTTTGATCTTCACAATACTAAACCTATGTGCTTACAATATTTTAACGTAATTAAAAAATAATTTGACAATAGACATCAAGATTACAAGTATGAACTTTATGCAAAAATGAGTGGGCAATTATATGCAATTTTGGAAGATTTTTGGGGCTAAAAGGGGCTAAAACTTGATGGGGCAGAAAATCCAAGCTATAGGGGCCAGAATTTTCAAACCTTGTCAGCATGAATATTTCATCAAGTATATATGCTAAACCAAAAAAGAGCAAAATCCGACAACCTTCATGTTCCGCCCACCATTTGGTTTTCTCAGGCACGCTCTCTTAATACATGACAGAGGTCCAACTTACGAATATTCAATGTCAACTGAGTGAATGTAATGAATAGTAGTAACGAAGGCGTGGTCACTTGTATAGTCGTGGCACCAACACTTTAAAATATAATGTGATCGACCAGACCGCTAATGAAGTCATTAAACAGAAACGCATCTCTTGTAACTGCTCTGTTCACGTGCATATCGATGCGTCATCAATAACACAATGATCTAAAATAAGTACCATCTATAGTTGATTTTGTAATATATTCTGATAATGTTTCTTGTTTTGTAATTTTCTGCAATATCGTAACCAACCTCACATCCTCGCAATTTACGCACAGCCCCTTGAGAGGGTAGAAGAGAGTTATGGCTATAAGGCCAAAAAGAAATTGTTGTGATGACCTCACGTCAACATTCTTTTTCCTCCTCATACACAATTTTCGATCTAAAAGACAACTAATTTTGGCCCCTTTTCACAAGAATTAAGCTTTCAGCATTTCAAGAGAATAAAGCAAAGCTTTCAAATGAGAAATAAAGGCTAAGTATTAAGCACAAACTCAAGCGCAACTCAATTGAATCCTACCCAAATATGTATAGTCCAGGAATCGACAAAACATATAATAAGCTTACTAAAAAAATAAAACTTGTTAGCTAAATCAATACATGGAGGGGCGTAAGACATAGTCTACGTAACAGCCAGCGGACAGCTTTCCTAGACAAACTTGTACGCAACTGTTAGGCCAAACAAAGAAGAAGGTCTGTCTCAGAAGCCCGCCCGCATTGGTATGTGAAATGAGCTACGCGTACGGCGCGTAGGTCTATGCGCTGGGGGCTAAAAAACATTTTTTTAATATATTTTTAAATTTTTTTTAATTCTTTTTTTTTAAATTTTGAATTTTAACAAAAAAAAGTTTAAAAAAGTTCTCCGTAAGCTTGGATAAGCAACAAAAAAAAATTGCAAAAAAAAAAAAAAAATCGCATACCTCATAACCTATAGCCTATTTTCAACAACAAAAAGAAGAAAAAAAAGCACAGCACTTAGCTTATTAGCACAATGTTTCTGAGACAGACTATCTTCTTTGTTTGGCCACAGAATGATACTATACATGTAATGTGTAACAATGCATATATGTGAGGCCTTGTCTATTAGTGCAGAATAGTAATGTAATAGGTGTTACAATGCATATTATGTGAGGCCTTGTCTTTTAGTGCAGAATAGTAGACACTATTCTTTAATAAGTGATAGCCACATTAAAGCTGCAAAGAAGAAGGACTTATTAATTCATTAGAAGGACGCCATGTCAATCAATTATTCAATGCAGTAAACTGGGCAGGCAAAGGTAGGCGGCTAACTGTTTGTAGTTGCAGCTCGGTATGTTCACATGTAAGTATCCACACCATTGGTGCTCATTTAAAGTAAAATGTTGTTCAGTAAAAGTAATTTATTTTAAACATTGCGTTTATAGTAACATTTAAATATAAACAATAAACAATACTAATAGTTGATATTGTTACCATATAAATGTCAACACTTTATATAAGGCCCTTCTTTTTGTGCTTAATTTAAGCATGATAAGTATTATGGATGTCGCGTTTCGTTTAATGTGTACTTATTATAGGGGAAGTATTCAACCAAATTTGAAAATAATAACACTTAAAACCATCAGAATGGTATGTTTGTGTATTCAGAGTAATTCATGGTGTGTTTCTTTTATAAAAGAAGTGATATGTTTTAACGATTCCTTTGAGTAAAACATAATTACTTATAATACAGAGAAAAACATATCACTGACTGATATTTGTGTGAGGGGTGTGTGTGTATCATGAACTGATATTCGTATAGTTGTTTAATGTTTACTGAGCAATGATACGTTGTTGACCCATTCATGCCATTCATTAAGTCACTGATTAAAGACATATCGGAGGTTTCCGTGAATAGAAAGAAGATCAATTTGGTTTACATTGTAACATGTCGAACATTCGGTTCGTTTTGGTGAATTACTGAATTTACCTGAGACATCCTGAAAAAGGTTGATGGCGGAAGATGATATGAAACAAAATCGCAAACATGACAAAACGAAAACTCCATTTGACTGACAACGATTTTCATATATTATATGCACATAGTATTTCACAAAGTAGACGACGGTGGCGCTCTATCATCATGACGATAATCATCAATAGGGTAATTTAAGAAACGAGCATAGATTCATAGACGGCGATGGCAACTCCTCTTAGTAAAACAATATTTAGAAAAGAGCAGTTCAAAATATAATTAACTCACTGCCTTCACTCTCCATGTGCTTTTAAGCCTGGATGTTTCCAAATTAAAATATGAAGTTTCTCTCTGAATACATTCCGTGCTGAATTTGAAATTATTTTTGGTATATCTATTAATATTATACCATCCTAAGAATACCCGTTAGGCTATCAATAATATGTATACATGATAGTAATTATTCAATATCACTCCCATTCCAATTTCATTGTAAGACGTTTATACACGTCTGAGGTTAGTCTACCCATTGTAAATGATCATATTATAGAGAGAAGCTGTTTAATTCTAGATCAGAAAGTAGTGATCGCGAAAGTCTTATTTCCCCACAGTATAAATACGCGCATTCCGTGCCATGACGATGGATTTGTAAAACGATCATGATTCAGGACTGCTGCAGACCTCTGTCTCTGTCCCTGAATTACCTTCCTCCAGAGTTCATCGTCGGGATGGAATAGCATCAGTTGAAAGGCGTTGTGTAAAGCGTCACAAAAAGATAGTGTAGATTAGTCAATGAAGTATATTTGAAGCTATACCAATGCTCCATTTGGGACTCAAATGTTATTGATGATCGTCATCATCATCATCATCTACCTATACTGTGCATAAACTTTTTATTGAGTATACTCGCACAATGTATCCCTGGAACCTAGGAATACAAGCATGAGCGTACAGACACAGACCGGGATCATCCCCTACTCTTTACGAAGGAGTCTGTGACCTTTTAACGTGCTCGGGGATAGCTCTTCCGATACACGGAGTGTTGCAAAATAGAACCCTGTGCCTCTGGATCATTCTAAAAGGCTTGAGAGGTTTGTGTCCTCTTTAGACACATTCAGCTACAGGTTCATAACAAATTTGCACTTGTTATCCATACTATTAGAGTATTAGGTTCATGTAACGTTGCTGGTTAATAAATGCAATAGAGAGTAGTGACATTCACAACGTTCGCCTTTTAGTACGATTTTACTTTTAAGAAAACATCGATTTCTTTGCTGTGGGTGGACGAGTATACGCGCCATCAACAACATCTTTAGGCGTGTTAGGTACAGTGACTAAATCCGTTTTATCGCGAGTTTGAAGGGACAAGTACACTTTACTAAAGGCTTGATTCTGCTCTACTTTCTCATAAATATCGTCTAAATGCTGACTGGTGATATTGGACCCTGGAGCCTGATAACCATTGTTTTGTTCTCTGGACATCTTGCTCAATTTAATACTAAATACCACTGTCACTAATAGCAACAACACGACGAATGAACATAATATATATGTGATGATTTTCATAGTGTCGACCTGGTGCAATTGCCGAAAGGAACAGCTTGATCGACATTCTTGCTGCGTGGTACTTGATGTCACTAGTGTACCTTTGCCAGAAAAACTGCTTGTGGAGGTCACTGGTGCTAATCCAACACCGACGTCATTGGGGATGCTGTTGATGGGATCACTTGTAATTACCTTTATCGGACCAAGTTGACACCTGAGTATCAGATCTGGAAAACTTGCACTGGTTGCCGTGCACATATATAGCGCATTATTGTCTCTTGATTGTAATGTTTTCACGAGTTCCAAAGACGTAACATCGTGTCCATACAACTGCGTAGAGTCTTCACCTGTGTTGTTAACATTCCAACGAAGTGATACGAATGGATAGCCAATTGAGGAAGTGCAATTGAACACTTTGTGTTGCCCTTCTACGACTGTCAATTCACCAGTCGTTGAACAAATAGGATTCTTCACGGGGAAATATTCGATGCGGATTAGCAGTGGAAGGGTTGAACGAACTGTGTCATTTGTCAGCAGAATCTTACAGGTGTAGAGCCCATCGTCTCTGTTCCGATCGATATCTATAATCGTTAATAAATATTTCTTACCGTTAGGTATCTGTCGCTCAGCGATAAAAATACGATCATCGTCAACATCCGGTCGAATGAAGTCGTTCGACGACAATTTCTGTACTTTGTCGCCGACACTGCGTAAAATAACAACTTCGTCGCCATTTTGTAAGTCATGTGTTACGCAGTAAAACGCGATCATACCATGTTCCTTTACTGATTCGATTGCAACCTCGGTGCTTATTCTCAAAGCGGAAACAGTTAAGATACTAACTATTACAAAATAAGCGAGGAGAAATCGCCGTGAATTGCCCGGTTGAGCGCGATCCATGTCAATTTCAAGTCGAGTTGGATTTCCCAGTTAGCCTTACACCGTAGATAATTCTGTTACAGAAGGATCATGTAGTGATACATTAGCCTTGTAGCTCCATCAAACTATGGACTGGATAATACAATACATTCGGCCCAGGAAAGAAAACACCCGAAGTACGTCCATAAGTAGTCTCAAATAGAATGAAGTGCTTATAGAAGTGGATAAAACGTGACCACGCTCTCGTTTATGCTGTTATTTTGACAGGTTGAGATCGAAAGTAGTCGGCTAAAACGTGCCTGACATGAGGCTATTAATGGATAAGAGTGGACATTAAAACGTAAATGGCACTGACGGTGAGACCGCAGCCAGACAATACACGCACTTGTTTTGTTTTTAATCAAAAGTATTATTGATTATATTGCGCTGCATTAAATCTGTTGTACATATCAACGTGTTAAGGAACAGGCGAGTATCGTGACATATTATAATAGGCACCAGTATTTCAAACGGTATTCAAAGTATGTGAAATTCATTACAGGTGAAGTTAATTGTTACCCAAACAATACTCAGTAGTGTAAGGTGAACTTATGCATGCCTTCTAACAGCTGAACTCAAGAATGTATATACACCCCTATGAGGATAAAATGGCCTCACCACAGGGTCCAGTATATCATCTCGGTACCTCACACCTGCTATTGCACCACGAGCTACCACGATAAGGTCCGTATGCCCCGCCCAGACAAATACCCGCCCAGACCATAACGGATCCACTTCAACAATGTTAGAATCTGCGTATCGTTCTCCTAAACGTCACCAGACCCTAACACGTCTGTCATTGGTTGAAACTGAGAACCTGCTTTCATTATTGGAGAAGAGAACTAGCACCCAATCTCCAACCTGCCAATCTTGATGATCTTGGTCAAACTCCAACTGGACTTGGCGATGCTGTGGGGTCAAAGTGGGACCAGTGGTTGGTCTTCTGTTAAGCATACACTCTTCATGCAGAATGTTACTCACTGTGTGGTTGGATGCTCGGACACCGGTGTTGCCCTCTGAAAGTCTCTAGATAAGGATCTGGCCGGTTTCTGCGTGCCAGTGTCCTCACACACCTTTTCCTTTAATATGTTTGAGTAGTGTATATAGTACTGGCATATTCTTTAGAGAACTTAGTAATACTATTCTAGAGATGATTAACTAGCTTGTTTAAAAATATTTTTAAAACCCGGCAACCATCTAGAAAAATCCTTTATACAGCTTTCACTTCTGAATATAATGTAATGTTCACGAGACTCAGATGACATCATATTCAGATAACATATAGGTTGAACATAATCCAACAATGATGAATTAATTATCGGCATGTTGAGGAACTCTTCTTTTTGTTGAAGGTACAAAGAACCCTATTTCTACGGCGGAAAAGAGGGACAAGGGGAGGGGCTGGGGGTATAATGGTATAATGTTGTAATCATCCGCATGAACGAAAACGTGGAATAAAAAAGTTTGCTTTTTCGAACACAACCAGTTATTAAAATTACCAATTTGAGAGAATAAGGGTGTCTTTTTCCACCTGAATCCGTGCTAACGGTTGCTTGGTCCGATAGTCACGTGTCATCATTGTAAAAATAGCCCAAAAGGGTTAGGTTTAATAAGGCAAATTTACCCACAAAACTGAATCACACAATACTTCATATGTTCCTTTCAGTCTAAACTCTCTTAAGGGGGCTGTGCACCTTCAGGTACATCCTCCGTAAAACTGCCGTTACTTCTTCATTATTCATTTAATCTATATAAAAGTATCCAATTTTTTGTAGGAAAGGGTTCAATGAATCCAACCATGATCACGAAATTGACCATTTTTGAAAAAAATCATAAAAACACGTTTTTTGACCCATTTTAGGTTCTGCAAAGATAACTCAAAATATATTTTGTCAAATTTTGTCATACTAGTTTTATTATATTCCTCATACAATTCCCGAGGAATCGTTTTTTGTTGTTGAAAATCTTTATTATTTTTTGAATTATCGACCAAAAAGTGCCAAAAAATGTGATTTTTTACCCCCCGCCCCCTCCGAAAATATCACCCCCTAAACAAATTACAGGCGATGTGTTTATATAAACTTTATAACTTCATACTACAATAACGTAAATCCAGACAATACTATGACGACAATCGGACAATGTTAATGTTAAAATGACCAATTTCTGTTGAATTAGTTTCAATGTTTCATCGGGGTGACTGTCAACATTCATTCATGTAAAAGACGTTACACTCTAATAAATGTGAAAAACTATTCTAAAAGAGTTAAATTTCACTCTTACAAAGAGCCAACTGAACGTCCAATCCTTTAGAGTGAAGTTCGAGAAAGAGTGATAACATTCACTAGGAAAGACTGACTTGTTTATTTCTCATAGAATGAACTGTTCACTCTAATTGAGAGTTAACTATCACTCTAAGGAATTGGTCACTCAGTCGGCTCTACGTAAACTTTTAGAGTTGAATGTAGGCTAGTTTGTTAGGTGAATACATGTAGGCCTACACAAATCTACAAATAAGCTTAATCATGTTAATGTAATAGAGCTACAATGTGTCAACGCTAGATGAATAGACTCCCTTAAATTAACGGCCCCTACTATAACATTTACAAATCATGCAGTACACGCAGAGCATCATGTATAAACAAACTGGTCAAGTTCATAGATCTCTGTGCACACGGTTATGATTATGAAGTGCTGAGTGCGGTTTTATATCAGGTCTAAGATGTACGTTGTATTAAGCAGTTGCGCCGTTTCTTCAATGAATAAAAACATTAAAATGACTCCAGTATTGTTCTTCTTCTCCTACCTGTGTCAACATTATAAAACAAAAGGTTTGGGCTCACCCAACCCCACCCCACCCCACCCCACCCCACCCCAACCACTCTTATTTGTTTTCTTTGAGTTTTTATTTGCTTTCACACCTACTGCCTTTTTTTCTCCCAACACCTGACCATGACATTGTGGACGATCAATGACTTGAACGACGTAGCCCACTATGGCAGTATACCATGTAACACATTATTGTAGTATGTGGTCATTTTGTCATATTTACCACCTAAGCGGAAATAACTTGTTTTCTGATTTTGTCGGATAAAGTGTATTTACATTAGATTCCATGCATACATGAAGTACAGGGTGTCCCAAAAAAATGTTAACACTCCGGGCACATAAGATATCTTAAAAGGACCGGAACACACGGGTCTAATCTCGATGTATTATGAAAGCTGAGTAAATGAGCTTTCATTTGCATTTTATTGCGTTCCAATTGGTTATTTAGAACGGGAGATATGCTTCAGCAAACATGAGGAAGCAAAATCGGCTTGGTCCAATCCTCTCATATGAAAGTAAAGCTTTTAAAATGCACGAAGCAAGAAGCAACATGATTTTAAGTCACACACACACATCAGTTAATCTCTTCTTTGTTCTTTTCAACGCATTCTTTCGATTCTTTTCAAGCTTAAAAGACATAAATCAATATATTCCACATAAATTATATAGGTATTTTGTCATGAGTTCAAGTTCTATACTCTTTTTCCATGTGCAATGGGTAGCTGTCAGTAAATCAGTCTTTAAAATTGAAATTGAAACATTTCATGTTCTTTGTTGAAATGGTCCTCCAATTAAATAAATTAACTAATTTGCACTGAAATAAAACTAGTATTGCACTGAAATGAACCATAAATCAATTTAAGCTTGAAAAGAATCAAAAGAATGCGTTGAAAAGAACAAAGAAGAGATTAACTGATGTGTGTGTGTGACTTAATCATGTTGCTTCTTGCATTTTAAAAGCTTTACTTTCATACTGAGAGGATTGGACCAAGCCGATTTTGCTTCCTCATGTTTGCTGAAGCATATCTCCCGTTCTAAATAACCAATTGGAACGCAATAAAATGCAAATGAAAGCTTATTTACTTAGCTTTCATAATACATCGAGATTAGACCCGTGTGTTCCGGTCCTTTTAAGATATCTTATGTGCCCGGAGTGTTAACATTTTTTTGGGACACCCTGTATACGACAACAAACTGGTCTCGGTTTCGTATAGTTAATGTTTACTTGAACAGCAATGTAGACGGTCAGACGAAATGGCGACGTGTAGGTGTATCCAAATTATGTTCTTTTTCATCATTTTGAAAGAATCTATTTTAGAAGGCTGCATGTAATATATAGTTTCAGACAGATTCATTCCCGTTAAGACTGCAGACGACATTCCTAAATGTCTCAAAATTTTAAAAAAGGCAACATTTTGAATTACATTACCATATTGGAATCACCATGAGAAATGCACCGAAAAAGTACAAACATGCCTAACATTGCTTCAGGTATAATCCTTGAGATAGATTTTGGAAATTGAGAAAGGTTTCTGAAAAGTTTCTGAAAGTGTCGGGATAAGGCGGTGTCTCGAAATTACGGTTTTGGCCTTTTTCGATAACGATAAGGCCAACAACAAAAAAGTTGACTTGCCCTTTCCGAATTTTCGGAAATCTAGGGTCGCTATTATTATTTTTATTTTTTTCCAAAAAAAAATGTAAAAAAATGAAAGAAGCACATAACAATAAAGAAAGATGGAAACGGTTTTGAGTAGTATCTGCTTGTTTAAATTTTTTTTTGTTTTAAATGAAAAATAAATAAATAAATAAAAAAAATCTCTTTAAAACGTGTTTTTGTGTAGTATCTCCCTGTTAAGATTTTTAAAAATAAAAAAACCCGTCTGACCCACACTCTGGCCCTGAAAGGGCAAGTCAACTTTTTGTTTTTGGCCTAACTTGGGCAAGGTAGGCCTACACTAGTTTAATTAGTGTCAACATTATTTACAAGCGGAAAGTTGATATTTTGTTGAACAAATCCAATAAATGTACTCACATTTAGACGGTGACCCAGAGAATAAATGCCCTCGTCGCAGGATTAAGGTCTACGTTGGAGAAACGGGACGTCTTTTTGGCACCAGATTAAACGAACATAAAAAGGACGCCAACAAAGTCAGTGACAGAAAATTCACACGATCCAACAGAAAAGAGTCAGCAACTGAACAACACAAATCAGCAGTGAAAGACCACATCGCACAGGAAAACCACACCATAAACTGGACAGGGGCAAAAATCCTCGACAAAGACACTGATAAGCAGAAACGATGGATACGAGAAGCAATTTGGATACGACGACAGGGGCCAAACATACTCAACCGCGACGAGAGCATTTATTCTCTGAGTCACGTGTTTGATCCACTCATCACAACAACTTTGCATCCTGGGAACGAGAATATCATCTCTCGTGGGAAAAAGAAGAAGTGGATCAAACCATTATTACTGAAGAAGTAAACCGAACTGGTTGACGAAACCGTCTAAATGTGAGTACATTTATTGGATTTGTTCAACAAAATATCAACTTTCATGTATATTATCTACAATCCTGATGAACTTATTCAAAGATTTACAAGCGGAGTTGAACTATTATAGATGTATTTCTCATATCATTAAACTGAACTATCTCACTTTCTCTTCTCATCACGCTCGCTCCTTACCGAAGTTGTGAATTTGAAAACTCTTGTTAGTTGACCAATCCCAATACTATTAGTATGCAAGGACATAAAGTCATTAACCCAATCACACCCATCACTAAAAACATGTAGTCAGTATCTTATCATACACATTGTCTTGTTCATCATGTCTTTGATTAAACATCAATGATCTGACTGACGTCAATCTACTTCCACCCACAATACCACAAAGAGGATTTACTTAATAAATTTCAAACAATTTGGTTCAGTTTCATCAACCTTTAGTGGTCGCGTGTTGTTACAAAACTACAAAGGTCATTCATTAAGTTCTACCTCCTAAGCCATAACTATAAGAATAGTCTTATGAATATTCCACATTTGGAGCTTTGAATCTTAGCTACAAATTCATAGTAAATCTGGGTGAGTCAGTACTGGTTTCACTTTTCTGGAAATGCAGTGAATACCGAATGTCGATTTTGTCTGACGGAAATAGATGAACAACAGCAAGACAGCTGACAATTCGGCCGATTCTAAAAAACCGCGTACTTATCTGTCAAGTATATCCGTTCTAAATTTTAGATGTTTATTATAAATATAACACGGGTACAATCTAAAAACAATACTTTCATTATCTACATATGTATAGCTATAATCATTAACAATGTCACGAGGCTGACATTCATATTGGCGATATTATGAGGAATAGGAATTATTGAATGACCCTCGATGTAAATCTCTTCCATCTCACATGTTTATTATAATTACTCTCTCAGCTAGGGAAATGTTTCAATTGTTTTATCTTTGTTTCATTCCAATAACTATCACACACATGAACGGCGTTATCCAAGTATAATACCATTAAAAATAGCAAATAAAGTTATCTTTATCTAATGACATGCAATTTCAATGTTGGGTTTCAAGAAAATATAACAATTGATACATTACAGAAGGGAATATTCTTCTACTGGAGTAAATTTGACAAAACAAGTTTTGAAGGTATAACATTGAAAGCACATGCTGTCAAAAGCTTTGAATCATAAACAAGGCATTTGTTGAGGCTACAAGATAAATTCATTCTTCTGTCGCATAGCTTGTCAAATATTGTTACGGGAGATCTTTCAACGACAAAAAACAATAATTTGTATTTCATATTCGGACTTAGTTAGGGATGTAATGACACTATCAATGCAATATGACACTAGATAAACGCCGTTCACCGAGTGAAAAAACATATATAAAGTGACCGGGAATTACATGGTTTAGTGCGTAAAAATGTGAGCGGTGGTGTTCGCAAAACATTTGGTCATGTTCGTATTTTTCAAGATTTTCATGCCTATAAAAGGTTCATTTCTGGGTTTTTTCCCGATAATTCTTATTTTGGTTAAATATCTTACGAAATCCTCTTCCATTCAACTCGTGCCCATGGCAGGTGGTTCAATGACTTGTGCGTATCTATATGCACTACTCTTTTGATTATACTATAACAATATGCCCAGTAACACTGATTTTGTGTTTGGTCATTTTGTCAGACATGTCCCCTCTGTGGGACTATTTTTTTGTGATTGTCTGCCAAGTAGCATATGTACGTCCAATATGTTGAAAAATGACACCTGGTCATTTAATGTTTACAATTGCATTAATTAGGAATGTTTATTTGAATAACAACGGAGACGGTCATGCAAAATGGCGACGTGAGGTGTTGCATCCGAATGATATTCTATTTTAGCAGGTATCAGGAAACTCGATATAGTTTCAGACATATTCTTCCGGAAAGACCCTTGAATGACGCTTAGAGGATGCAACTAACAAAAAGTGAAAGTTGTTTAAGTCATCTCGTTCTTATGGAAACCTGACAATCAGAAGTTATGTTTGATCGTGTTCGTATTTTCAAGACGCTAGGACTAATTCTAAGAAAGGGGATTTTTTTAACAGCATTCCGGTGGTTCTTCACTCTTATGTAGGATCATATCAATTCATTTCACACTCAACTCATGATCATGGGTCACGGAGGGTCATTGACATGCAAGTATTAAACGATGTACTACTACACACTGATTTTATGTGTTTGGTAATTTTGTCCAAAATATCACCTTGGTGGGACTAACGTGTTTTCAAATTCATATCAGAAACAAGGGGTTTTGAATTTGGTGGAGATACTATCTCCTGGTACAAGACAAGCATGATAACGTGGTCAGATTCTGTCCCAGAGATTGATGATTTGTCGCCAAAATCAGCATTGTCCAATGCACCGAAAGTAAATGTGTCTGGGGTAAAACTACTCGGTATCGGTATTTCCTGACTTGCTGACTTTTCAACAGCGTAGGCGGCAAGAAGTCGTCTTGAACGTCTGACATCGCAATAGCTAGTTGACACACCAATACGATTTGCAACTGTTAGTATCTCACGGCTTCGACACTTACCATACTGATAGTGACCAAATGAGGTATGGAGAGGGGTACGTCTTCTTTGCACCATTGAACATTTGGTAGTACATGATCTGGAAGAGGCAATTTAGCTGATTTTGCTTATTAACGATGGCCCAATCAATATCTTGAGTACTCTTATCAGAACTCTCATCCATTCCAATTTTCTCCTTGATGGTGGGCAATGGCTGCCTTCTTTTAGTTTCAATCTATGTAACTATTCCAGTGTTATTTAATACACCAGAATCAATAAAAAATTAAACGTCATCCATCCTCATACATAAAACCATTGCCACAAATATTAAAAGTTGTGTTTTCAACGATGGTCGAAAGCAGCCATCTTAGATTTAAGGGACTTTTGACCCATTAAACTCTTAAAGAACTGTTGCACGGGATTTAGGATGCCAAAGCAAGTGGAAAATGACACCTTGCTCATCATTTTAGCTCACATTGTGCCAGAGATATATCATTTTACGGGTTTTCAAGATGGCGGACAGCAGCCATCTTGGATTTAGGGGTCATCTGACCCCTTAAACTCTACAATAACCATTCCATTAGATTTATAATGCCAAGATTAGTAGAAAATGACACCTCATTCATCATTCTAGCTCATCTAGTGCCAGAGATAGAACATTTTATGTTTTTCAAAATGGCCGCCGGCGGCCAATATTTGACCATAACCAGAGTTTGCCCGGGTTTAGAATTAAACACCTTATGCCGTTTTGAAGCTATATGTATCCTTTACTCAAATCAACATTCAAATTCTCTTCTTCAGCAAGTGTATACAGGTCTCTATGGCAGATCCAGGACTAAATGGAGTAGGCTTACTACTTCCATGATTATAGGCCTATTGTTTCTTTTTTTGAAGTACAAAGTATACAAGCTTTTTTATGAAGTTTGTTTCAAGGTTAACAAGCTAATTAGTCATTAGCAATTGCTAACTTTGATCAAAGGCGAGGATGTGTACTGTGTATAGCACAATAATTATAAATAGCCTAGTTACGATACATACCGTATGTGCATTAATAAGAGATGATTGTTCTTCTTGATATCATAGGTACACACCTTGCATTCTTTATTCATTTCATTACATTACGGTGAGATCTGCAAGTGTTTCAATTTGGTTTTGGCCCTAGTTTTACATGTTATACTTCAGAATACCAAACTGTAGACACAAAATACAGCAAATGGTTCAGACGACGCTGGACACGGGCGTATTCACGAATATTCAGGTTAAAATATGCGAACGAGGTTACGTGATCAAGTGAATGGGACGAACGCTTAACAACGGATTAAATGCAAAAAATGATACTGACACTGGAGTTGGTTACCCAACTCCAACGGTTTTAGGATGAAATAATTTAGTTCCAAAGTATGATGAATTTTATGGGGTCATAATCAAAATCCATTGTTACATTGAAACCAACGGAAATTCAAAATTAACGGCCGTTCATTTCCACCGTCGTCTGAAATGGTTGGTGGGTGCATATGCGCCCTCTAATGACATGACTGATAGAAGATCTGCAAATGTTGAGGGCGCTGTGTATCGATACACTATTTTCAGCAGACGACGCTGGCCACGCGTCTCGGTCGACCCAATGGCAACGGGAGTGCACCATTTTGAAATATTTTTAACAGTCATCGCCCGGTTAACGATGAAAATGGTTTAACAAATAGCATTAACAATGGAGTTGGTTAGCCAACTCCAACGGTTTTGGATGGGGAAAATGTTTCTAATTATGATGAATTTTTCAAAATGATAACATTAACATTCGCGATACGTGTTATTCCAGTACGAATTCAAAATTTAGGTTTCGCGTGGCCAACGGTGTAGTCTTTGTCAAAGACGCCTCGTCGTTGCAAGCGCCGAAGGAGCGAGGCCGAGCGATAGAGGGCGCTCACACTGTGTTTTACCGCCACAAAGCCTTGATGAAAGGCTACCGCCCGGGGTGCTCAGTGGTCATTACAAGGGGTATCATGCGCGTCCAAGGACTTTCAAAAACTATCCTAAATACGTAATCGTGTTAATGCGAAAAAGCACCCCCTAAACAAGTATAGCACAGTATTTCCAATACCCTAAACAAGTACTCAAAATATTTTGATACCCTAAACAAGTACTCAAAATATTTTAATACCCTAAGCAAGTACTTGTATACATGTAGTTTAAACATTTCTAACCCTTTTTTCTATCCCTAATAAGCTAAAAGTATTAATTCTGAAACAAATGCTGTACTGATCATCAGATACTTGCGTGGATACAATTTAAGAAATATATCTATTCTTGTCCATGCATCATGGCTATTTATAATCCTCAGTCATGGAGCAAAAAGGGACCCTAAATACGAAAGCCAATGATGTAAAAAGTATACCCTTTTTCTTAATTTGTCTTGTTTTGATACCCTAGTCACGTTGCCCCAGCTTGAAAAACAACCCTAATTACGTGATTTCTTGGACACGCATGATACCCCTCCTGTAATGACCACTGAGCAACCCGGGGGCTACCGACAGTGTTATGTACGCATTTCACAAATATTCAAAGTTAAATGTACTGTTAACATTTACATGTTATGATTATTTGATAATGTGCAATTTTAGGTCATTATGGGGCGGGGGGGGGGGGGGGGGGGGGGGGGGGGGGGGGGGGGGTAATAGTACTTTTCATGTGCAATGTTGTTTGGTAGGTGGCCTTGTGAGTTTGAGTATGAGTGCATGCTTAGTGGATACATGTGTTGTCGAATTGTGTGGTATAGGGGGTTTATGTGCGGAGGGGTGAGTGTTCACTTGTGGTGTGAGGATGTTTGTTTCAGTTGCTTGTAAATGTGTGTGTTTGGATTCTTACATAATATTTGTGTGGGGATTTGCAATCATAACTATGTATTTTATATGTTATCGCTATTTTATCATGTATTTTTATGTATTTTTGATGATAATATTATGTTTTTACATTGTAAAAAAATGCGCAATTTGGCCTTTGGCCACGATGTTATTTTATAATAAATTGAATTGAATTGAATTAAATGATGTAGCTACATAATCAACCGAATACTACGGGTGGAAAATACACTGGAGGTATTTTTAGAATAAAGTGATTAGGTTTCAACCTATCTACAATAAAACTGATGGCGAATTCAAAAGCCTCCTGGGTCATTGTGGGTCAACCATCTACATACCTAAGTCATCTGCTCAGTGTAGGGGAGAGCGGCGCTAGTCCGCCCTCTAATTGTCAGGCTTGCCTAGCGGACTCATTTTACAAGTTAGAAAACTATCCTACATACCCGCATAGTTTCAGCACACTTGGAATTTTAGTAAGTGCAGGAGAAAGGAAAATAACCAACAGGGCGGAAGTTACCCCACACTACTCCCAGGTTCGCCCTCATGATGGGCAAGCTTGTCCGGCTTCATAGGCAAGTTAAATATTGCAGAAACTATCAGTTATTCCATGTAAAGATTGATTAAAAGTCGACTAGACACAACTATTACAAATTAGGCCATGTGGCCCCAACATACGAAATGGACACATCATGTGTCCATTTATTATGTTGAGGCGAGTCCGCCCTCTTCTTAGCGTGTAATTGGGCATGGGGCGGACTCGCCCCGGTGAAATTGGGCGAACTCGCCCCAGGGCTCATTTTGGTTGTAAATCTCATGGTATACCTACTAAACATGGAATGGGAAGTTTTTAACTGCATAGTATGTTAGGCAAAGCCCTTACATTTTGAATGACTATAAAAGTTGGTACCATCGCTGTGATGTCTTTAGATTAATGCAACATTTTTAATGACAAATAATGTTACTTTAATTATTTAAAAACAGTTATTCAAGATAAATCCTTATGGGAGATGTATCCGGGTCTGAAGTTTTAATAGTTACTTTGCTATGACCGGTGCAACCAAATAACACCAGTCCGATACTTTTCAACAGTCACGTGATGAGAAACACGTGGTGGGCAGACTCGCCCCGAGGGCGGACTAGCCCCGCTTTCCCCTACATAGCCCGTATTCATAAAAAATAAGCAATTGCTTTTACTAACCTTTCACTAACCATTTATTTGAATCTTTATTCATAAAATAAGCAAAATCTATAAATTGTTAGCAAAAGTAATTACTAATTGTTATAAGTAATTGCTAGACGGATTAGTAAATTCATGAACGGTTATTCATAAAAACTCGGAAAATATTTGCTATTGTAAGTAAGTTATTCAGAACTTGTTAGTAACAGGTGTTCTCATAAACAAAAACTATGAATACGTTTTTTAGCAAATAATTATGCTAGACCTTTTACTTTTCTAGTAATTGCTTTTACTTATAGCTTTTACTTATAGCTTTTACTAGTTAGTATTTACTTATCTTTAATGAATACGGGCTTATGAGTACGCCATCCTCGCGAGTATACTATTATGAACAATCATAATAAACTATCAGATTCAATTTATATTGTCACAATGTGAAGAAATTGGAAGAAAACTGAAATTTAAATGATCGTAAGATTGGCCTTTGTTTACATTTTAGACATTGTTTTGCGCTCTTTTGTTTTTCGCGTCTACGTCGCGGATATTAAGCGGCGCGTCTAGTATTACGCGCGGGAAGTTTCAGCGCGCGACGCAATGATCGAACAGCTGTCGCAGCATTTGAAAAGCGCGGAACTCCGCTTAAATTCCCGCCAAATAACTATGCGCCTTTTCCTGACTCAAACTTACCAAAACAACAATTTAAAATCACCCAAAAGAATGGGAAATAATAGCTTCCGATTAGTAACTTATGATGGTAATGATAGAATACATATAAAAGTATTAAATAATAGAGAAATATGAAATTCAATTTTTGAAACAAGTGCCGGGTTGACACTGCCCTTAACTGTGTAAATCCCATAGGAATGGCGAAAAACGCGGACAGTTTACAAAACGTGTCGCAGTTTGCTTATTTTTCAGTCGATTTCTTTTTTGGGAGGATAAACTAGATTAACAACGCTGTATACAAACAACAGAAATTCCATGGTTCAATGCACGCATCAAGGTCAAATGGTCGTTTCAAATCGTGCACAATGTTTTTTGATTCACCCTGTACGTGATGCACGCCGTTTACACGTACACGCATCTATAGTTTGTAACCCGCGACGACACCACATGACGGTGAATACAGGGCATAGATTGTTTTACTTTTTATTTTGTATCTTGATTAACATGATTACAGATCATCACCAATTGAATACATGCATACATGAAACAAATTTGATAAAACTATGATTTGTTGTTAATTTTGATATGATACATCGCAATTAAAGAAACAACCAAATACATGAATTTTACTTGATATATTACAAATTAAGCTGTATGATTTCAGGTGGTAGTTAGTACATTTGTGTTTAAAGCATAGGCTACGTATAATTTATGTGAAAACCCCAACTTCTGATCTCTCAGTGCCCCTTATAACTGGATGAAGGATGAATCGTTTGACCCTGTAGGACCGTGCGTTATCGGGTATAATTCCGCCGTGTCAGATATTCACTCAGTAAAATTAAGTTGGACGTTTCAGAAAAACACATAAGGTAAGTATCTAAACCATTGGTTTATCAATCAGTAATTCATGAACAAATGTTTATATTACAATGTCCTGCTGTAGTCTGTAATGAAAAAGGTCAATAACAGCCCTGATAAAACCAATCTTGAATTATACTGCCCTCTATTGACGAAATTTTGAAGTTAATCCTCTATCCCTCAATTCGTCAATTACACAAAAAATACTATTCTCTAAAGTACATTCAAGATTTTCTTTAACGCTATGTTTCGGACTACGCGTGGGGTGGGGGGGGGGGCGTTCTGTCAATGTTTCCTATGGTTTGATTGGTGACATGCTGCCAATTCAGAGTCACGGAAAAGTTAGGGAAAACGTTTACGAAATTTGGTCACCACTGGTTCTGCAGGCTGAGTTACAAACGTTATTCGTCGTTCAATCCCGGTGTAGAGAGGACTGAACCGCTCCACGTAATTACTCATCACAGAGAGGTCAAGATTACCTGTAATAGCAAATAAATGGAATATATTTAAATTTTGTATTTAAGAAATCCCCTTTCTTTTCGAAAGCCCTTTTTTCAACAATTACATTCAATATTCATAGTATTCTAGCCATTGTTTGATGCTTGAATAAGCACAATTTTATACAAAATGGCCTCAGGAACGTTTTTCAGGACCATTTTAGTTAACAATGAAAATGATAAAACATTTTTTTATTTTTTTTATTTTTTTTATTTTTTTTTATTTATTTATTTTTTTTTTTGGGGGGGGAGGTCGCCAGTATTCACCTCAAGTTCAGTCTTTAGATGTTCATGGAATATGGAATATGAATTTGTAGCATACCACATTCATAACATTGACAGCTCACGTTTGGGTACGATTAATAACCTCACTATTTTTTTAAAAAGTGCGCCCATACATGGCCCATACATACCTCTGTTAAGATTCTTTCCTTGTTCCGTTATGACGTCATATCCATCATTTCCATCAGCGATAAATGAAGGAAGTGCCATTCTGTATATCTGATTGTCTTGTAGCGGAATGTATTCTGGGATAGTACATTCAGTACAACGTACCAATACATTAACCAGGCGATTGTTTGGTGGCTTCGATAAATCGTAGGTAATCCAAATACCTATATATGGCAGTGAGAAATGAAATATTGTTAAGTTTAAATATTTCTAGTAAGGTTACTACGAATCAGAGGAGGGAGTATAGAAGCTGAAAGCAATATTATGATATATTTTTCAAATGTTAAATTATATTTTTCTCTCTCTTATATTAATGAAGTATGACTATCAGTATAGACTTTCTTGCTTTGACTTTGACTGTATTTTCCGTTAAAACACCATCACAGAATTTTACTAAATCATAAAGCTTTCCGGACACTGTTTTCGGAGTAATGACGAAGCAGCAGCCAAAGTTCTATTGTGGCAACCCAAACATGGAAGAAGATCCAGAGGACAACCCAAAAAAGACTACATCAGGATTATTACAGAGGATACCGGCTTTTAAGCCGGTATCCTCTGTAATAATCCTCTTAAAAGAGGACAAGATCTGAAAAATTGCATGAATGATAGAGCAGTGTTGAAGGCCATCACAACATTCCGACCTTTTAAGTCGCCATAAGCAAGTAAGCAAGCAAGCAAATTATAATGGAAATCTGCTTTCAATTTGAAAAATGTTTCAACATATTTGTTTTGATTTTCATCGTAAACATTTCGTGGGTGTGTGTTCATCTAGCTACTGCTCATTGCCCTTCTCCGCCCGAGAATGCGCAATTTCCAAAATTGTACTAAAAGGGCCACACATAAAAATAGAAAACTCTGTTCGACTATGGAGCCCGACCGACCCATTTCTTTCTTCAGAAATTGGTGAAAGGGGGAAAAAGCATATAAAAGCAACACAAAAGAGAAAAAAGCCCGAGCGACCGATCTAACCTGTGAGAGATCGTTTCACGTTTTTTTGACGTTTTTTGTCGTTTGACGTTGATCGTTTGAGAGATCGTTTTATACCCCTGTCACACTTACGTACGGCAGACCTACGGCGATAGACGTTATTCGTAATGGCGATTTCAAGCTAAAGAGGGAGACATACTCTGATTGCAAAGGACGGGAGGGTAACAAGGGTACCTGCTTTCGGACGACCAAACTAACTCTTTTAAAACCACCGATTGTGAAATGCTATAATAGAAGTTCAAACTAGAAAATCTAAAATATGTAGCATTCAAAAACAGAAAACTTTTTATTTAATAAATTAAATAAAATGAAAATTAGGCTTTGACCGGCATACACTGTGTCGGGCGTGAATTTGTACTTAGTGTAATGCTTACTAAGCGGTAGTTGATTTAAAAGAAAGTCAACTAAAAGCAACGTGCCCGACAATATCTTTGTCGAGGCAAAACTTATTAGATGATGTGTTGTTAAAACAAACAACACTGAATTTCTAAACTTGAAATTCCTATTTTGTCTTATCTCACAAAATATATTTGATTCTATGTCAAACGGTAAATGCTTCCGATTGAAACTCGATAAACGCTGGTTCTTTATCCGCTATTTAAAATGATAAATTTCCAAACTAGGAAAGTATATCTTATTAAGATCTGACAATTAAATGTCTTGCTGAATGTTGTGTAGGCCTAATGTGCTTTATTCCGTATTGGACTAAAAGACACGCGGCATTGAAGTGTTCTAGACTTTGAACATGTATTACTCATATTAAACTTAAATGAGATGGCAGTAGGTCTATTTATCTTACGATAAATCAAAAAGCGAACTGGCTTAATGATAGTTATTTAAAACGATGACAGAAGGCATGTCTTGCCGTTCTTTAAACGATGATCGATGGAGGCGACTTGTTGTAATTCACCTGGTAATTCATGACTATGAAACTTCAGGTTTATGAAACTGTTTGCTAAAAGAAAGCTCGCTTGCTCTCGTAACTAAGATGACTCTGGGAAAGCACAAAATTAATCCAATACTATGGACTAATACGGAAAACCAAATGCCATTCTAGACTTAGAATGACTTATATACAAGGGTCATTCAATAAGTTCTACCTTCTACCTCATAACTTTGCTATTATACAAGCCAGTCATATGAAATATCCCATAATTGAAGCTTTGAATCTCAGCTACAAAATCATAGTAGATTGGTCTGAATACTTATTGTACTTTTCTAGATATGCAGTACAAACCAAACTTCCATTTAGTGCGACGGAAACGGGTAAAAAACAGTCAAATGTCTCATAGGTGCTATTCATTTGGCCAATTCTAAGAGACAAAATGTACCTATCGGTCAATTACAATCGTTCTAAGTTTAACATATCTCTTGAATAAACTTTTAACAATACAAGTGATTGATTTCTTGGCGGAAAATGCTCTCTAATTAGCCAGAACCAGACCAGGACAGCCATCAATTGTAACCCTACCCTAGAGCACCGCTGCAAAAGTCATATTTGCTTTTCATAGAAACTAAGAGATATTCATTAAACAGGACTAAATGGATATATTCCAAGCCTTTTGAAGATATATTTTTCTATCACTGACTACCTGATTAACTATTCTAAATATTGCATATATGGAAAACTGATAAAGTTACTATCATGTTAATATTTAACATTGGAGGCATCTATGTGGCTTGACTTGTAACAACGAACATTTGACTGAATATCAGTATTCCATGATGCTAAAGGCGTGGCAATACATTCGAGTTGATACTATTTGCAAGCTACAAAGGTTGATATTGCCTACAATATGATTTATACATGATAGTATAGCATAATATTCAGAAATCATCCATTGTTTTCTATTTTCAGTATTTAAATCGGGCGGTTATACCTAATCATACAATACGGAGAGGAAACAAAAAACATGTATTCATCTTTGCGGTAATTTTCCGTGTCCGTTGTCCAAAATCTCTCTCTGGCTTTGATTGCATCATGACAAAAGTGAAATAGGTATCAATTAGCATTTACTATAAACGTGTAGCTATGATTCAGAGCTATAATCATGACGAATGCCATGAGGCTGACATTCATATTAGCGATGTTATGAGTGAGGAGGTAGAACTTATTGAATGACCCTCGTACACACTAAAAACGACGGGGTCAAAATATTGACCCTCTTACGGGGTCAGTTTTATTTAACCCGATTCGTGGTTAAATCAACCACTGTCGGGGTCATTTGGCATCATATTGAAATGACCCCTAAAAGGGTCATATTTAAATGACCCTAAATATAGTCATGAATGACCTAGTCATTAAAGACCCTAAATATATATGACCTAAATATAGTCATTTTCAACCACGTTCCGGGGTCATTTGCTAATCGGGATATACCGTTATCAAAATGACCCCTGAATATGGTCATTTTTTGACCCTACACTGCAAAAACTCCGGAGTTAAACTACAACACTGAGCCGGTGTTACGCTCCTGGTGTTAATGTTGGTGTTAGGTCAACACCATAGGAATAACTGATGTAACACTTGGTGTTAAATTTCTTGTGTTAAACTTGGTGTAAGAATAACTCCCATGGGTGTCACTATTCCACACATGCGCACGGGGGTGGGTTATATTGGTTTTTTAACACTTTGGATTGTATATTTATATATTTGATCTAGTGATTCGATCTGCAACATGCACTATTCCATAATTAAATGGCAAGTAAGAACATTAATTCACAAAAACGTTCCAAGTTTTAATAAATTTGAACTGTTGAACAGTGAAATATGTTATTCGTGGTTAAATCAACCACTGTCGGGGTCATTTGGCATCATATTGAAATGACCCCTAAAAGGGTCATATTTAAATGACCCTAAATATAGTCATGAATGACCCTAGTCATGAATGACCCTAAATATATATGACCCTAAATATAGTCATTTTCAACCACCGTTCCGGGGTCATTTGCTAATCGGGATATACCGTTATCAAAATGACCCCTGAATATGGTCATTTTTTGACCCTAATATAGTCAGAGAGAAAAAGAGAAATATAGTCATTTGACCACAATTTGGGTGAAGTTTTTGACTAGATCACCGGGGTCAAATTTGACCCTTTTTTAGTCGGTGCATAGTTGACTCCGTAAGCGGGGTTAAAAATGACCCTTTTGTGGTTGAATTTTGACCACGTATTTTTAAGATTTTTTAGTGTGTACAATGAGCTTTGTATATGTCTTCTTAACATTCCTAACTTAAAATGTCCTCTCCCTTGAGTTTAAGCTACTAGGGAGGAGACAAATAAGTTGAGAATGTCCTATAGAGTAAAGGCCCACCATATGTTTAAGATAAAACAATGGTGACGGCATGCAGAGTAGCTAGACGCGTTTCGACTCTCCTTGAGTCTCATCAGTAGCACGGGCTGCTGGTAGGTCAACTGACCTGTGCCTACATACACAAGTTTTAATCTATAAGTAAGTACAGGGCAAAACTTGCCTATATTACTAACAGATATAAAAATGTTATGCAACGAGCGAGATAACTTTCGCTGGTCGGAACCATACTCGGGCCCAAAAATTTCGCGGACAAACTGCCGCTATTAAGCCTATAATACAGTTTGGCAAAAGCCTGAAACTGTATACCCATGAAAGTAATATCTTAAAAGTTACAAAGCACTACGTTTCCTAATTACTTCAAAATCAGATTTTGAAATAACTCCTGGTGCCAGGAGGACATAGGACAGTTCATTTAATTCATGGTTTGACACCATGTTAACGTTCCGGTTACGACTACAACTTTTAGTACAATTTTGGAAATTGCGCATTCTCGGGCGGAAGGGCAATGAGCAGTGGCGTATCTAGGGTCTTCAATTTGGGGGGGGGGGGGGGGGCAGGCATGTCATCAGGGGGGGGGGGGGCATATCTATATTTGCCCCTATCTATATAGGTTCTATATTTCTTTTTAGTATACATAGGTAAACATAGAGTTTGTCATTTCATTTGGGGGGCATCGGGGAGGGGGGAAATGCACCCCTGCCCCCCACCTCTGGTTACGCCACTGGCAAGGGGGGATCAGCATCACACCACATCTTCATGTCACCTCCACTCTATGTCTGGCTCCCTGTCGTCATGCACATCGATAAGTATAGCGCCACAATCATCACAATAGCTTAATGGTTTGTTTCATAATGAAATGTCACTGTCAAAATCAGCCTCATTATACCCCTGTCACACCTACGGCAGACCCACGGCGATAAGACGTTATTCGTAATGGCGATTTCAAGCTAAAGAAGGAGACATACTCTGATGTGACGTCACTAATCATAAAGAAAGCGAGGCCAATATTGGAAAATTACGTAAACAAATGGGTTTATGTGACGTAATTTACCAATATTGGCCTCGCTTTCGTTATGATTAGTGACGTCACATCAGAGTATGTCTCCCTCTTTAGCTTGAAATCGCCAATTACGAATAACGGCTGCTGATTGGTTATGCTAATTTCGAGGCAAAATAACCTCCCCCCATTGGTTGATAACGTACGGTGTTCATTACGTCATCAGCGACCGGTCTTTCGAATTAAAATGAAGTCAACTGGCCGCGACTGGTCGTTTCCAGTCAAGCGATCTCTTGATCAATGTATCGGGCTTTTGAATATGACGTAAAACTCGTCATAGGAGCGACTAAATCGCGAAGCGACCTTAGTATGTTTTCAGCATAAGTGGTCGTCACAACGATGACTCATCAAAAGTGGTCTAATGTGTCTATTAACAACATTCATTAGACCCGGATGTAAATCTAAAATCATTCAAAAATCGCCGGGAAACGCATGTAACATTTCCTTTATGACATGGAAATAGGATACAAATAATAGAACTAGTTACTATCGGCCTCGCATGACAAAATAAGTCTCAATAGTTGATGTAAAACCACAAACTAGTGCTGAAATACTGTTTAAAGTTGTTTACCTAAATCGTGACGATGACTTCGTCCTATTTCACCACACGCGCGACTTTATGTATAACGCGCGGTCTTCATTTATAACCTTACGCGCTCGCCTTTGTGTATAACACGCGCGCCAAAGCTACACAAGGTGCAGTAATACTCGGAAAGTGGTCCCGGTTCCGGGCCCGGTTCCGACTAGTCCCTGTTAAAAAAATTAAATAATAACAGTCCGGACCAGGATCTACTTGAATCGCGTTCCCACTAGCGATTTAGTCCAGATAGGGTCCGAACTAGTCTCTACTACTCGGGATTGTGTTCTATGTTGGAACACGGCCTAAAGGCCCTGTCACACCATGGCGTATCGCCTGAACGTGCCGATGCGAAATATCGAAAAATACGTTGGTGTACGTTAGTGTACGCTGATATAAGTTAGGGGTAAGTTGGGGATACGTCGTTTACGTTATTCATTCATTCATTCATTCATTCACCTATTCACCTATTCATTCATTCATTCATTCATCATTTAAGAGCACGCTGTGATACGCTGTGAAAATTTGGAACACGTCGAGCCCGCGAAAAATTATTGAGCATGTTCAAAATTTCTCGGCGTGCTTAATACGTTCTGCATAAGTTCCCGATAAGTTCGTGGTACGTTCACATACGCGGACATACGTTAGAAATACGTTGACATACGCTGACATACGTTAGAGGTACGTTACTCGTAAGTTATAGATTAGACCTGTTGGTTTCCTTTAATTTAATAATTTATTCTTCTAGATATTTTAATAGTTATCATTTAGGCCGCGTTTACTTGAACTGGCAACACTTGTCCCGCCGTGTACGAAACTCAATTTCTACAGTGGCATAAGTCACGTGTTTGTTGTACGCCGAGGATACGCTGCCGGATACGTCGAACACGGCAGACATACGCTACGAATACGTTAAGCATACGTTGGTCATACGCTCGCATACGCTGTTATACGCTGTCATAAGTTAGTTATAAGTTAGTGATACGCTGTCAATACGTTAGTCATACGCTATGTATACGTTCAATAAGCTATGGATACACTATCGATACGTCCATTGTATGCAATTCGTTGGAAAGTTGGACGTTCTTGGACGTTCTTGGACTCTGACAATTTTTTAGCTATTTTTTGTATACGTCGGCATACGTTCAGGCCATACGCCATGGTGTGACAGGGCCTTTAATAACCGATTGGTGACGCGGACACTGGCTAATAATTATGTAAGAGAATCCCCATACGCATGGTCGCCCTTGAATAAAACATACCTCTTAGTATGCGCCTTATCACGTTTTCAATGCGCTCTTACAACGACCCATTGTGTTCCTATTTTCAAGTGTCACTCGCTCTCACTGCGCTTCCACTAAGCTGTAACGTTTTTAGTGTGTCCAAGTCACTGTATTATGTTACCAATACGTTCTCAATAAGTACGTACCCTACGCAGAGAACAGGATTGAGTTCTTGCTCAGTACTGAGCACAGAAATCGCATAGTTCCGCTTTATACCCCTGCGTTCTCCATCAAATCATTTGTGATGCGATCTGTGAAAAGCCGCCACATGGTGGGATTTTTCATATTTGAGATATTTGTATCATAGAAAAGCTGAAACTGTGCTGATTACAGAAATTCAACAAAAACTTCCTTGAGTCCCCCCTTAAGTAAATTTTCAATGTGAAATTTCATGAAAGATGATGACACAAAGTATTGGAAATGAATTTTCTAAAAATAAAGAAGATTCTTTTAATTTTTTAATTTTTATTATAAAGTTTACCCATAATCCCTAGTTCATGTCTGGCGACATCCGACGGATTTTCACAGATCACATCATATTTAGTGACCCATTTGACCACTACTATTGGCACCAGGGTTAATATTAAAACTAGCACAAAGATACATGTCAATGACTATAACAATATAACAACAGTCTTTATATTGGAAACGCACCTGACACCTGCAGAAATTCTCCCGGTAAATCAGCTGGATTGTATACTTCAACTGCTTTCTCGAAGATTTCTCTGACGTATCTGCCTTCTAGATCCACGGTATCGATTGATTGTCCAAACGGTATAATACTGATAATGTCACCAAAGGATATGTCACCTATCAAATGTCAATTAAAATTGTGAACTTATACAACGAACTACTCAATCTGGTGACGATAAGGGCCATATTGGAGGTGTTTGTTGTCACGTTATTGGTTCTATAAATCATGATAATCACTAGTATACCGTTGTTGCAGTAGTTTGTGGAATATAAATAGCATATAAATTGCTATCGGGAATTCTATGTATTGAAAACTTTATAATCTGCTCTTTGTTTTGATTTTGAATCAAGTCCAAAGTTGTTTTCTCCCAATATCTGTCAGCCATATTGAAACCGCCCTGCGCGAGGATGGATAGATCATTTAGATTAATTGGCACCATCTAATGATAGTGGATGAGGATGCATGACTGGCTACCCTTAGGCATGTTAGGCTAAGGCTTAGAAGAATCATAATATAACCATAAAAGGTTCATCAAACACAAACATTGGCACAACTATTGTGCACCTGACGACGAAAAACAAAGGTGTTATGTATCATCGTGACATTCAAAAGGATGTCTGAAATTGTCATGATGATATTTAACTAAATTTGCCTACCTTGTGCAATGGACGATCTTATACCACCGCCATTCATAATTGCAAAGTCCACATGATTCCATCTATCTACAGCTGGGAACGTAAGTGTCTCCGATATAAAGGCGTCTGCTATCATGTTACCCAGGTTACATTCCCGCAGTCTGCAGCTTATCCCGTCTCCATCAAGATGCACATTCGTCGATCCAATCTCGGTAGTATCAAGATTATCCACCTCTTCAGCCCATTCGTTAATCTCCGCTAACAATACGGGGTCTGATAAAGGATTTTATTATGATTAAAGACGATTACAATATAATTATAATCACAGCTATATTTGTTATAGCCAAACAAAGCTATAAACAGTATTTAAGGTCGTAAATAGCGGTTCGTTGATTAATTGACGTGCGGGACTGGAGTCAGGGGGTTCAATGAAAGACCCTTGAAAGCTTTAGGAAGAGACTGAACAGGGATGTTCATTCACCACATTGGAGAGGACCTCCCAACTGAACATTATTAGACCGCGAATTGCACATTTGTCTTGTTAACTACCAGCTAGCAATGACATTGGCGTTGGAGAGAACAGGCATTCCAAATAAGTCCTCGTTTAGGCAAACAGGGCGTTAAAAATGTTGTAGATCTGAGGTACTAATACTCCGTCAAGAATGTGGTGGTAAACGACGCACCCATGACGCACCTCTCCCGGGGGTCGTATAGTGCGTCTTACAACTGATAGGTGTATAATAATCATGTGATGACACTTTCTAGTCACTATATCTGGCTATAGTTATTAAGTAGGGGAAAAGGGTAGAATATTGATCATTCCGAGGATCCACTTCTAAAGTATTAACATGCTGTAGGCCTAGGTATATTCCTAATATGTAGATTCTGAAGTGGTCCCCGTCACCCAAATATCTATTTTCATTAAATGATGAGGTGTTTGCATGTGCCCATGGCGTCAATTATGCCAAATGCCATCAAGTGTCATCCTAAAAAACACCACAAACCAACAAATCGCCAAAACTCTCACCTTCTTCAATGCTTCCATCAAGAAGAATTGGATTGCCGGACCATTCTGTTAATTTACCATCCTCGTCGAATTTGACATCTAATCTTCCAAGGTACTTTGCATAAGCATAGTCTGAGACTACAAGTACCGTGCCTTCAGGATCCTCATCCGGCGTTACAACCAGGGGGTACGGTCCATAAGGAACCTCGGCATCTGGTGGGTCGCCTAATATAAATAAATAAATAAATAAATAAATATATAGATAATTATTATTGACAACCATTTCTGGTTAGACTAGACATTTGAATAGAGTGCTCAGCGCAATACCGTAAACGGTAGAGCTTATAAAAATTCAGAGGTATAGACCTTTCGGAACATTATCGCTACTCTGAGTTTCATGGACAATCCCATACGGTCATTTTGTCCAATCTTCAAGCGAATAGATATTTCTCTGATCGCAGGATGGATGGATGGATGGATGTATGGATGGATGGATGGATGGATGGATGGATGGATGGATGGATGGATGGATGGATGGATGGATGGATGGATGGATGGATGGATGGATGGATGGATGTTTCGAAGTCAAGTTAAATGGTTAGTTCAACCATTCAAGTTGATTGAAAAATAAGAAAAAAAGCTTAAAGGCAAACACACAATTTGTTTTGCCTATCACAGATGTGACCTTGGCAACAGTGACTAATGGTCATATTGCTTTCTTCAGTCAAGCTTCGCTGCTTCAAACAAGCAGACAACTAAATCAATCATCAAGTGTGATTGATCCGGACTGATAAAGGCCTATTTCAACTGCTAATAAGCAAGTGTTCAATTTTTCTTTTACCAGTGTATAGAAACGTATCCGTATGTCCACCAACGACGATGTCGACGCCCCTGACCTTGGCCGCAATTTCCAAGTCTTTAGTAATTCCCGAGTGACCCAAAGCGATGATCTTATTGATGCCCATAGACTCGAGGGAATCCACCTCTGCTTGCACTGCATCGATCTCATCAGCAAAGATAACGTCACCTTTATGAATAGGAAATGGTTTGTTTAGTACAAATAATAATTCAAAATATTCTAAAGGTTATTATAATAAAAAATGATTTAAATATTCATTTTTTATTGGATTTAATGGGTGTTCATTCTTTTTTACAATGTGGTCAAATCAGTCAGGTAAATGATAAATCAGTTATAAATTAAAGAACATTATGAACATTTTGTTGTAATTATATGTACTTATTGAGCACGAGGGCAAAAGGTTATTTAAGATGAGGTTATAGGTCAAGTGTGTTCTATTTATCTTTAGAAAATGCATAATGTCTGGCCTTTTCTAATCAATCAAGACATTAATGTGTCTAACCTAAATGTTGGAACATTTGATTATTGCATCATTTTTCATAAAATTCATTCATAACAGGTTTATTAAAAACTGTTCTTGCAGCAAATACAAAGTAACTGAATTACAAATATTTTATGAATTTACACATAAAAATATGATCTTTTAAATGAAACAATATAATCTACTAAAATTAATTACATGAACCCAATCTTCACACTCACCGAATACCACTAAACAACCAACACTCAAAAACATCCACACACTCACATCCAACACACGCACCCCTACACCACACTCCCCAATACACATATCACACCCCTTACCCCTGGTCCTTTATAGACGAGCCTGCCATACCGGATGGCAACACGTTGCACGTGATTCAATCAGTGTATATATACAAGCCATAAATCACAAGATTTGTGATCTCACAGACAACTATTACATACTCCCACGCCTACAATCTTTGCATCGTACAGCTTTGCATACCATGCATCATAAGCTCAACCCAACTGGTTGATTACTCTGCCTGTAGGAAACCAACTGCCTACTTTGCGAGCATACTCTATTTAGCCGAATTCGCATCCTAGAGGAGAACATAGACTCGGTTCCACCGTCCCCTGCAACGTCGTATGTGGTGCGCATGCGTTGGCCTTGTTGAGGGGACTGGTCCGCTTCTATGCTTTTTACGAGCCGGACTTTTTCGTCGCTTATTGCGCTAATTTTATTCATGAGAGTCACGGTAACTCGATACGCGATGCGACGCGACGGCAGCTGTGCGTGCGTGTGTAGAGCATCTCTTAATCGACCCGCGCGATAACATGATGGCGCAGTGTAATACGATCACACGCACATCGCGACAACCGCAAAAAACCCGGCATCATTCGAACCGTTTGTTTTGAATCCCGTTTCCGGCAGCCTGGTGCTAAGCATTGGTTTCCAGTTTCGAATACGATTTATTCAGTTAAAATATACTACCGGGTTCCAAATTGTCGGTTCCTTTCATCTATGCTTAGCACCAGGCTATTTGGTATGGTTTTGAGGGCCATTATAATGTTAACACCTGTAGAAAATATGCACGCGGAGCGCGCAAAATCTTGAGTTTTAACTAAAATGGTCATGAAAAACTGTCCTGAAGCCAATAAAATATTGAAATTAATACGCGCGAAGCACGCACAAATTGGCATTTCTAACGCTTAAATGGTCCAGTATGATGTTTTTAATGTCCCCCACATAATATTAAGGGGTGGCATCCAGATTCGTACGGATTGAAAACCGTAGATCGGAGAGGGTAAACGCACTGGGATAAACGGACAGTTTTGTGTAGATAACCGGAACGCAGTTACATAATGACCAACCAATACGTGTTTAGCCATGCTTAGCGAACGCATTGAACAAATCCCGTAAACCAGTGCGTTTACCCTTTCCGATCTACGGTTTTCAATCCGTACGAATCTGGATGCCAACCCTTAGAATAATTTGGTATGGTTTGAGGGCCATTATAATGTTAAAACCTGTAGAAAATATGTACGCGGAGCGCGCAACAATCCTGAGTTTTAACTAAAATGGTCATGGAAACACTGTCCTGAAGCCACCTTGTTAAGCTTAAAAAATGAAATATTAAATTTAATACGCGCGCAAAGCGCTGACAAAATTGCATTTCTAACACTAATGGTCCAGTAAGAAAATAACGTCCCCCACATAATATTGAGAATTTTTGGTGCGGTTTTTGAATTATGATGTTTTTAACGTCCCCTATATTTAATGGGTCTGAGGGCCAATATAATGTTAAAAACTGCATAAAATATTCGCGCTGAGCGCGCAATTTATTTTAGACCTTTTGGACTAAAATGGTCATGGAAAACTGTCCTGAAGCCATCTTGTCAAGCTTGTATAATAAAACATTGAAACTAACGCGCGAAATACGCAAAAATTGACATTTCTAACACTTAAATTGGTCCAGTATGACGTTTTTAACGTTCCAAACATAATATTTAGAATATTTAGCATGGTTTGAGGGCCATTATAATGTTAAAACCTGTAGAAAATATGCGCTCGGAGCGCGCAAAATTTTCTGTTTTTGAACTAAAATGGTCATGGGAAACTGTCCTGCAATGCCATCTTGTTAAGTTTGAATAATGAAACATTCAAACTAATGCGCGCGATGTACGCAAAAATTAACATTTCTAACACAAATGGTCCAGTATGACGTTTTTAACGTCCCCACATAATATTTAGAATATTTGGTGTGTTTTGAGACCCATTATAATGTTGAAACCCGTTAAAAAAGTGATCGCGAATCGAGAAGAAAAAACAAACACTTTTTGAACTAAAATGGTACAGAAAAAAACCATTCCTGAAGCCCTCTTGTTAAGCTTGAATTTTGAATCATTGAAACTAATATGTGCAAAGCGCGCAAAAATTGGCATTTTTAACACTAAAAAGGTGTAGTATAACGTTTTTAACGTCCCTCGCATTAAAATTATGGGGACGTGACCCCGTAACCCCCACCCCCATTTGCGCCGCATATGTCCCTACCCTTCCTCCTCCCCTACCTCCTTCTCCTCCTCCTTCTTATCCTCTTCCTCCTTCTTCTCCTCTTCCTCCATATTTTGTTTTACTCTTATTGGGGGTGGTGGGGGGGGGGGGGGGGGGGGGGGTGGCCTCCTGGATACGCCACTGGGGTCACTACTACGTATGTTCACATGGTCATAGACTCGAGCTATTGGAGAGGCACGAATCCAGTGCTACGCGTGTTTAGCTTCAAACCACGTTTTAAATAGTACGAGAATACAGCCCCGGCAATGTTTTCTATACTCACGGCTCTTGGAAATTATGTTAGTGCGGACAGTAGTATATCCGATAACGCCAATGGATTCCCCTCCGACGTTTAATATCACACTTTTATTAAACAATCCGTCGATGACAGGCTCATTAGAGGCATCCGTATTGGCGCTGATAACTGGAAAATTGACATCATTCAAATATGGCGCCAAACCATCTGGATTCAGGTCAAATTCGTGGTTACCAAGTGCCTGCAGGAGAGAGAGGTACATGTACATGTATACGGGTTGTAAGTTACAAATGGTAATATAAGGGCAAACAAAATTAAAGAATACCTTGTTTTTTGCGCGCGGTTTGGGTAAAAACATGTCCTAACCTCCTAACCCTGCCATTTTAATTTTAAACCACATGGCACATTCTAACAATATTTAAATTCAGTAAATCAATATTAAATATGGGAAGAGAATTGTTGCTTGTAACTTCTTAAAGAAGCATCGCACGAAGAAACGACATGATCCATGTGGTGGTTCTCTTAAACTACAGCTTTCCTAGAAAAAATGAACAGAGTTCCCGAAGTCCGAAATGCAAATTATTTAACATTTGAAAAATACCTAAATTCAGTATGAATTATCATTTAATATGGGAAGAGAAGTGTTGCCTGTTACATGATATAACAACAAAATAATAATAACAATATATTTGCAAACTTATGTCTGGAAAATTATTTTTGTGGTCCATTATGCCGATGATGTGGTAATGCAAAATGGTAAATCTGTGTATTAAAGAATTTAAAATGCATTCCATCATACATACACGAAACGTCCTTTTTTACCAGATCACATGCATAAGAAATAAATAAGTTAGTCAGTTGAACTGAGATAATCGGATTAGGTGATCTCGTTGTTATTCCTTCTCCCTCTACTATATATAGATGTAGCTCCATGCTTATACAGATTGATTCTGTGACAATACATTAGCCGAGCCCTAACGATTAGCTGCCCTAACTGTTTTGTAGGATTGAAATAAACTTCATAAGTACCGATAGCCTAGAGCTGGTCTAGTGGTATGGCATTCGCTTTGCGACTGAAATGTCTAGGGTTCGGATCCCAGTATCGTTAGTTTTATAAAAAATAAAATCTTTGCTTTCAATTAATCTTTTCTCAAATTGGGGACAAAGTTCCAACTTAAATACAAGTTTTATATATTTAGATATCTGTACGTTTTCAACATTGTTGTTAAATGTACAATGATTCTATGGCTCATGATATTACCTTGATTTTTGAAAAAAATCAAGGTATTCTATCTGTCGTGTTTCTTTACCTTGTTATATATCTCTTTAACGGACTATAAACAATAAAGGTGACCGATTCTCAGGGAACATATGCCCTCTGATTAGACAGAACCCATCAGGACAACCAATAAGTTTACACTCTCTATGAGAACCCTGGTCTATCATTGACTACCTTATTGACTATTTTGAAGGTTACACATACAGTGACCATCATGCTAAATATGGACTGATTAGCAGTATTCCAGTATGGCATAGACATAGCAATATACCGTATTCCAGATGATGCAGTTTCCATTGTTGCACTTAACCCTATACCCATGAAAAGAGCGTAAACAAAACAGTAATGCAAGTAAATCTAAAGTGTACCACTTGTTTTTCTCCTTGAAAAGACAATCATAATCCTTGGTTGCGCCATAATAACAATTTGTTAGTCGAATTTGACTGCAGTCCTGTCACTGTGAACGTGTCATCCAGGTGTCGCGGTAGCAGGTCGGCTTGGGTATATAATTGGCTCGCTACGTGAAAGCCAATATAAGAAAACAGCAGAGATACAATACCTCGACCCAAACTTTTTCCATGCATGTTTTTGGACAAAAACATGCATTTTCCCCTTGGCCTTGAAAAAACATTACATCGATTACGTCACAAACTAAAATGTGGCCCTTTTATTGCACAACATTTTGTTGGACAGCTTACGCAAACAAATGATGCTTAATATCACACCATGGTGGCAAAATTCGAGGCCACATTTGCACTTTTCAAAAAAAAAAGCAGTGGTGCAATACTTTTTTCCATGTGTATATATAGTACCTGCGCATCGTATCCAAGTCTGTTCATGAAATAGGACGTGGCCACTCCTTTGTAGAGGTAGAACCAATTGGTGCCTTGAAACTGATCCCCAGCATCCAATAGGAGCACGTTGTCTTCAGTTTCTCTGATATCATCAATCACAGTTGCCCGACGAGCAACGCCACCATAGCACTGATCATTCGTAGCTTCTTCCTTACTGCATCGTCCGGATGTGGAGTCAAATTGTTCCATTCGACATGCGACATCGTTGGTGTGCAGAATTGTTAAGTCATACGTATTTGCCGATGGTGACGAGACTAAAGCTATGATAACTACAATAAATATGTTTTTACATACATTCTCCATATTTCTGTCTTAATTTGGTTCTCAACCGATTCAAAGCTGACGTATTGTGAACAGCAAAAGTTCAGTATCAGCCTGAACACAAGTTTCTAATGATTTTAAGTCGGTTGATTATTACTTAGGTATAATTGATGACAGCAAGTAAATGGGTTTTTGACTACAAATAAAATAACAGAAGGCAAACCACGCATGAATTATTCCTTTCAAAATGTATGACCTTAATGGGAATGAAGAAAGAATATAGGTCACTTAGTCAAAAAGAAAGTGCAATGAAGTAGAAAAGGTCTTCTTGAATGCTAATAATACAAATGTCAAACATATCTAACAGGATAATTAATAATGAAAGTGATCTTAGCTTTCATGGTTGTTATGGTTTTGGTTAGCATATATTATACCAGTTAAAGGGTCAATTATCACCAAAACAAACCGCGAATCTAAACTGATATTTTTAAGAGTGATCTTGAGGTCAAATTTCATATGGGCAGTTTGCAATCAAATTTGTGTTTTAACGCATAAAAAGATAAGTTGATCAGCTAAAATGCACATCGACACATTCAATTCATATTAGCTTTAAACACCAACCATACACTTTGATTATCATAATACACAATTGGTTATATATTCAAGCATGTCACTATATAGTTTAATCATTCTCAAAAAGGCGAGAATTGTGAGGCTTGTATGTATGTATAAAATGCATGATCATCCAGAAGGAACTCGGCAACAACCCAAAAGTCAATTGAAGTGTTTCGCCAAGCTGGTAACAGTGGCCACTATAATTATACAAACTTTTACATCTTTCAAGAAATGTCATTAGTTGTACGACCATCGGCCGAGTGCTCCAAACTGGCGTAACTTAATAGGAAGGTAAGCTACCTCCCTAGTAGATATGCCCTAACTGTAGCGTAACTTACTAAAGATATTATTCTGAGAGCAATCAGAGCATGACCTCCGTAATATTTAAAATATGTCGTCACTCGCTAGGTCATAGGTGAGTGTATAATAAAGAATCACGTTGAATCGGCCCACGTTTTGAGGCCAAAAATTTCGAAGTTGTTTACCGCTTTTTCAAAAATAAGGACTATCATGACATTACAAACATATTTTGGGCGAGGGACACATACAAATATTGCACTAAAAAGCAAAATTTTAATGACAAACACAAGCATCCGATGGAAACTAGTAGTTCAATGGTATATACAATTATAACACATCTCTTAACACAAATACTTCCGTGGCTTGGATGCCTTGTCCTTCGAGTAAATCACAGAACCCCGGTTCGATCCACACGCACGGCACCATATGCTTTTTTTCTTTGTTCTTCTTCCCTTCCACTCACATTAATGTTGAAACTTTATCAGTTTTTAATTCATAAAACAATAATAAGTTTATTTATTTATTTATTTATTTATTTATTTATTTATTTATTTATTTATTTATTTATTTATTTATTTATTTATTTATTTATTTATTTATTTATTTATTTATTTATTTATTTATTTATTTATTTATTTATTTATTTATTTATTTATTTATTTATTTATTTAGTCATTATTTAAAATCCTTGGACAATTAGTACATTTTGGTCAACATAATATGACCCACAATCGGTGCGATTAGTGTTTGAATGGGCGAAAGGAGTTGATCTAAATGTTGACTAAAGAAATTCACCAAATTGCATGAATGGAGTTTCAAAAATACAAAATCTTTCAGCTTATGAGGGGGTCACATCCTTCCCCAGATAGATACCCCTGTGCATGCAAGCGCAAATGGTCCTGCCGCATCAGCGAATCATCATCTCCAATGTCAACAACAAATTTACGCCACTGCTAGAATCGACTGACTTGTGGCATAACACGTTATGCCCCAACTTGCTCTTGGGTCCGTTCAGGTATAAGATTTAGCGTAAATTACTCGCCAGTTACTAGCCTAGTAGCTTACCCCGGTTTGGTGCTCTCAAAAGTTTGGGTTACGCCTCAGTTACTAGCGGGGTAGCGCTATTCTTCAGCTACTCGCCATTGGTGCACTTGGCAGTATACACTGCAAAAATGATGCTTAAAATACGTTGCTAAAAGTACTTTTATCATCCGTTGGTTGACGTGTTGATTAAAATTCATTCAATGTAGAAAGTTAGGCGTTGTATAAAAGTAAAAAATCCCCAGCGTTGAGCAATTCGTCGAAAACAATGTCCTTAAAATGTTGGTGGAAACTGTTTCTGTTGCTAACATTTGTTGCGTAAAAATATTCCACTTTGGCAACTGTTGCATGAGGAAAATCACGCAACAGTTGATGCAAGTTACGCACATGTGAATTGTAGGCAACTGTTGTCCAAAAAAGCCAATTTCGTGATTGCGTCATTCAATCATTATGGCGTCTTGTGCACGAGAAACTGTTTGCACGAGCTGAGATCTCTGGATCTGGATAAATTATAATCTGGTAAATAAAACGGTGAATCCGCATCAACATCAGAGTGTGTGACATCTGACAGGCGTTTGTGAGTCTGGTTTTGAATAATTGAAGCTTGGTCTGTCAAGAAGATGATGTGATAGATCTGTCTAAATCTCTGTGGTCGTCCATGTAATAAGCTTATTTCGTCATGTTCGTATAGGTTTAAAATACCCAACAAATCACTAAATAAAAGCCCACAACCAATAAACAATAAAACACTCAACAAATGGTTTAAAAATGCTCAACAGTTGAGCTGTTGCATACTTGAACAACTGTTGAGTGAATATAATTGCCCAATATTTGAGTCACTATAATTGTTCAACTGTTGCTGGAAACATGCGGTGTTGGGCAAATTTTACTCAACAGTTCAGCGGTTGCATACTTGAACAACGTTGTGTAAAATGTTGAGTAAATTTTTAAGCAACCTTTTTTCCAGTGTACGTCTTAACAAATCTCTGGCAAAGTATTAAAAGCCTTATGGTTGCAAGAAAGGACTTGCTGACATCCAGTCCCGAGACATGGCATTTTTCCATGAACACAAAAGAATCCATGTCGTTGCGCATATTCATTGGTAGTGTGTGTCAGCGAGCGGTGGGCAAGAAGGTATTCCATTTGTCCTGCGGATAAGAAATTGCCTCACAATTTTCGCCAATTCGGAACTGATTAAACTCTAGCAGTTTTTTTAATTGACATACGATACTTCTTCTATTGCATGAATGTTAAGATTCATCTTAATTGACTTAACTATCAAAGAATTGTTCCCAAGATGAGCTTTATAGAGTTGTACCCAGGATTTAAGTTTGACATGCCGGGTCCTTTTTCATGAAGACTGAATTATGAATTAGGACCCTGCAATGCCATTATGCTAGCAATATATATGCATAAATAGTTTAAGAAATCTGTCTATATCGGAACCATTCCAAACTAGAGCGGTTCTCGGGTTTCGCGGTTTGTAGGTTTCGCGATTTTGTGTTTGTCAATCGGGCGGTTATTTATCGAGTGAACAATGTTCGGGAGATCAGTTCGTTGCAATTTTTTAACATTATATATGTTAGGGTCTTACCAGAACCATGGAGGACGGGCGGAATTTGACATCATGGAATGAGCACAAATATGAGGTAATCACCCATAATTCAATTCATCAAAATGTTACTTAAGTACATCTTCTACAGTCTTCATTTGTTTTATGGGTGATTCATCAATGACGGAGGAGAATTGTGACGTTAACATTTTAGGTTACAAATGTGTATATATTTTGGTTGATTCGAAAAATGCTATTGAATTAAATTTGAAGAATTTGGAAATCGGGAAATCCGTAGAGCATCTTTCTATATGGAAATTGAAGGTTCGCTTTGTAAATGTAGACACCAACATTAAGTAAAGGATTGCAAAGGACATGGGACCTTGATCATGTTTGAAAATAAGTAATGACAATTGATCTTTATTCCGAAGAGAAATGTTTATTATTTTGCATGAAATAAAATACAATTACAATATACAATTCGTTGGATTATATACAATCTTATATATTTTATTACTTATTACTATTTCTATAAGGCTTTTTAAAGGTACAATAAAACTGTGTATTGAATAGTGTTCATCCAAAACAGCGTCCGAATTAAGGAAAAAAATCTGGTTGCCCGCCGGGCAACCAAGCAGGAAATTATGGTTGCCCGGCAGATTTTTTGGTTGCCCGTTCTGTAAAATATTTAAATGCATGTGTTAAGTGTTTCACTTCTTGTAAAAAAAATGGTTGCCCACCGGGCAACCAAATAAGTACATGTTGGTTGCCCGGTGCTAATGTTGGGTGTCCCGGGCAACCGGGCAACCACTTAACGCGAACGCTGCCCGGATGCGTCTAACCAATCAGAAAGCAAGAATCTAAAATATGCGTAGTGCATTGAAATTGTCAAATGCACTCCGCGTGTGCGTCTTTCAATCCGCGCATCGTGCGCTTCGTTTTGATTTGTTGTTCAGGCATAGCGGGTTCGCCGGATTTTCACTGCGGGTAGTGTTATCAAACTTGTTAACATGTTTGATGATGTTTTTATTCATTATTAGCGAGATAAATATTATGCTCAAATTGTGAATTTTGATTTGTATTAGTGTCGTGTAGGAATTTGGTCAATACATGCGTATGTTTTGTTTCTCGAAAAAATAGAAAATCAATGCACTTGCGCAAATGTTGATATACTCACAAAAGCCCCCTGCTGGGCCATCATTCACACATCAGCATCAGGATTATTACGTGCACCCTGGCACTTATATTAGTCTAGGGTACCTGGAGTTGTATCAAGGACATAAACTCTTATTTCATAATGGCATATACGCTTTGGTATGACTAACCGCCCACTCTCTTCTAGCGGTCCGCGCTTCCCTTACTTGATCATTTGGATATACGGCACATGATATATGGGATAGCAGGTACAACATTTTGGGGGTGCCTGTGTTAACTACAACATTTCCCCCGAAAATGGGGTACTTTGGTTCGAAATTCAAAGAGAGCACAAAACTCACATTTCTTTGAACAGAGTCTATTTCAAATGAAAAAATAATTCAGGGATCTACAACTTTGAATTCATGACTAATCCTAAACATTTCGCTTCAAATCATGCTAGATATCAGGAATCTAATTAAGAACATAAAACGTCATATGCTTGTAGATATCTGAGATTAATACCTTGTTACTAACTGAGCTTCAGCATCATTGATGCTCTCGTTCCAGGCTCCCTACCTCTATTTAAGCTACAAAATGAAGGACTGTCTCACATACATTTGGGAAAATAGCTTCGATATAATTATGCAGGTGGTTTTTTGGGGGGTGGGGGTCTTTAGAAAAATTGCTATATTAACTGCCGAAATTATTTTTTATTATTTTTTTGGCTAACTTTTTTATTTGCCCTCTGGGAGACTATTTTTGTTTTTTACAACTAAAATAAATCCCAAAATTGTGCTCATCGCGTAGGGTTGTGCGGCAAAAGTGACTCCACATACTTACGCACACAGGTATGTGAGACTTTGTTGTTGTTTGGCCTTACTTGACCTTACAACATGTATTAGTTCCAATTCACCGCATGTATTATGCCTAATGAAGGTAGTTTGAGTGAGACAGATTTAGGCACAAAATAGTGATAAGCAGCCAATTTTCACTAGTATTTTACTCCTCAAATATAACGCCTAATTAACCACTCTGTACCTTGCAACTTGTGTTAGTTCCAGTTCATTGCATTTATTATGCCTCAGGAAGGTAGTTGAGTGAGTGAGACAGAGTTAGCAACAAATACGTGCTAAACCAATTTTCATTCGAGTATTTCTCCTAACAATGTCATGCCTGATTAACTACACCATTTAATAAATTGAAGCATAGATAAAGGGGTTGTTTGAAATTCCAAGCTCTTTTCCATCAGGTTTCTCAGGTTACCTATTTGATTTCTTGTACCTCGCCCTTTCCTGAAACCTGCCTGTTCAGGTGGTTGCTCATTATCCAGGTGTTGTCAGGTCCTTTCTGCAATGATATGTAGTACAACCTTACTGCTGTGTGAATTTAAGGCTATCGTGCGGTTGTTAGCACACTCTTTGGTTGGTGTCCCCTTTCATTGGCAGGGGGAGGAAGACTGCTTTCTTCCAGTCCGTTGACCATTCAGTTGATCTCCAAATCGTGGTGCATAGTCTGTGGATTACTTCAATGCCTTCTTCATCACTTTCCTTTAGGAGTTCTGCGGGAATATTATCAGCTCCAGGAGATTTACCATTCTTTAATTTCTTCATTGCTTGTTCCATTTCAATCTTCAGAATATCTGGTTCAGACATGTAATTGTTGTCGCAGTGTTATCATCCAGTTGAATCTCATATTGTGATGCATATAACTTTTGGCAGTACTGTTTTCATCTGGCTTTGATTTCAACATCCTCAGTAAGAATTGTATAATCTGCATCCTTCAAGACATTAAGTCTGGGAACCAGTTTCTTTGTCAGGAGTGCACAATACAAATCAATGATATCCCAAAAAGAAACCAATTTTAGTGCAACTTTGTCGGCGTTAGTCGTGGTTATTGAAATAGTCATAACTTAAAAGGTATCCATTCAATTTGTATGAATGCGGTATCAAACTACGGAGAAGAAATTAGCTCATTAAATGCATGTCGCTGATCTTTGGTACCGATTATTGATTTTGGATTAGCCAACATAAAACCACCTGGTCAGGGACTTAATTTCACATACAACAAATCAATACAAAGTCAGAGCAAAATGATTACAATCAACAATAGAATATGCAAGTCGTCGTTGAAAAAACCTTACGAAGAGCTTACACATGTCAACAACTCACGAGGAGCTTACACATGTCAACAACCCCTTGCTCACCTTGCTCACGAAGAGCTTACACATGTAAACGACCCCTTGCTCGAGAAGAGCTTACACATGTCAACGAACCCTTGCTCGCGAAGAGCTTACACATGTCAACGACCCCTTGCTCGCGAAGAGCTTACACCTGTCAACGACCCCTTGCTCACGAAATGCTTACACATGTCAACGACCCCTTGCTCACGATGAGCTTACACATGTCCGACCCACGAAGAGGTTACACATGTCCGACCCACGATTACACATGTCAACGACCCCTTGCAATGGCAATGGATGAATGTATAACAATAAGCATTTATGTTACATAGATAAAGCAATTTAATAGGAAGAGTATAATAGAAATGTAATGCAAATATCAAGTAATCTGTGCGCATACACTGGCATACACATTTCTTAGTCAATTACTTGAAGGTTTCATATTTGTATACATTTATATTAACAACATTGTTTTCTTCTGATGTCATAAATGCAGTTGTCTATATATAGTTGTAGGCTGCACCCTCAATTATGATAAAAACTGGAATTGGTATATTTTTACAATTGCATTACATGTAATGTTACACATATTATCAGGATAAAGAAAAAACAGTCCTCTTTGTACAACAAAACGTCGATTCAAAAATGCTGATCTAGCCGTGATCATCATTTTACGTCAGACAGTGTCCCGCCTGCGTGATAAATAACGCGAACCATAATTATTTACATAGAAGGCGTTTTTAAGAAAAGGTTCAATACATAGCGATGGTATTGTTTTAATAAAGTTTTGCTATGTTTTTGTGAGTAGAAACAACAATAATGGTAATTTGTAATGATCATCTTAAATTCTGAAGTAAATTAATTTAAAAAGAAATCTTCAACACTACTTTTTGTGTCCCTTTAAATTTCTGATTCACCATAAGTGGCTATTATACACGCTTGATCAATTGGCTTTTTTATTAGGGAAGAACTAAGAAACTGGAAAATTAGTATTATTAGATCCATTGCTAATATGGGGGGTTGAAGTGCCATGCTGGCAATTAAGACGGATGCGTGTTAGGCCAAAAAACACCACAAAAAGAAAGTTTGTTTCCAGTAGTGCGCGCGCATTCCACTGAGACCCTTGATTCTTGCCCATTTATTGTTTTAAATAGAAAAAACGCCATATTTTGCCTTATAACCAAACAGTCTTTCTTGTAAGGTGAATTCCACTATATTATCATACTACTGAGTTTTGTGAAAATCTTCAATATAGTTGTATCATACCACAGAATGCGGAGTATAGATGCAGTTTATAGATATTGTCATCAACAATATAAGTCAACTGTTTGTTGTGTGATCGTCTACGGGTGATATTTACACAGATAGATTATAAGCAAGTCTGTACGCGAGATTTCATCATTGGGTGAACACTGGCACTTCTTTTGTGGTGACACTGTGACTGCACATTTCTCTACGTAGCCATCAGTGAAACCTGTGAGTGATGTTCATGGGTCAGCAGGTTGAAACATTGACTAAAAAGTGATTACCGTGACTACAAATAGTGACGCTGCGACAACAATAGAGATCAACCCGGAGTATGTCAATGTGAGCTGGAAATGTATTTCGATATAGGTAACGCACCATGTTGGAAAATATTGGAAGCCATCAGATAGTCTACTAAATAAGATTTGGACATTCGGTATTATACATTTGCAGATATTTGTAAGCGTTGAAAAAAGATGGATATCACGCAACTCGTTATTTCACATGTACACGAACAGTTTCTGGATACTATATAAAGTTGTGTGAGTCTGTTGATCTCAGAGTCAAAAAAAACTTGATCCGTGAAAATAATACAACTGCACCAACAAATGTCAAACTTATCCAGTATCACCTGTTGAACTTCACATATGGCTTTCTGTCCGCATCCTACATCGGCAGCGTATACTTCAAAGTTCTAATTGACTCCTACAATGTGGATTTCAAAATCGTGAGTTACTACTTTTATGTAAAGTAAATATAACTTGTCGCAAATCGCATCGTGTATAGCACATATGTTATACACATAGCGTGAACAGTTAAAACCCTGCCAGCTAGCTATCAAAACGGAAATTGAAATACTGCGCGATCAAAGGAAGCAGTAAACAGTATAAGTTGACCATCCTGCAGTGCTATTTGTGCCATCGATTGATGTGAAGGAGTTAGCAAGCAAATACATTGTCATTGTCAACATTGTGTACAAATACACATAATATTATGGTACTCTGTTTAAGTTTTATTTGTAGTGATTAGCAAATTAAGCTAGTTCACATTGGGACAGGACTTATTATCTATCAATCCTTCGCGTGTTTGTAGAATATATCTTTCTCATGTTTGTAAATTCATCAGAATAAGGGTGTTATTCACTGTGATTTAAGTGACTGATGATCTGTTGTTAAATGCTTTTTTAAATATCAGAAAACGATTGTTGGGTGGTCACTTGTCTGCTCAGTGTGAGAGAACTTAATTACTAATTACCATATTTGAGGACAAACTCATCATTAGTCATGGCCTCTTGCATCCTCAAGTTAATTCTGCGACTGTCAGTAATCGTATTGTCAGCTGTTTGTCAATACAACATAATCATTGAGCAACAGGGAGCTAGAGCTCAAACGTCGGTATTACCATTGTGGGATATAAACAGCAGCGAAACTGAAGGATGTCATATTGAAGATGAAAATACATCAGGGGCGATTGTCTTACATGGAAGTGCTGAGTACTCTTGCAGCATGCATGTCAATGTATCATTAGGATATTATGCTCGTATTAACATTCTAGGTAGTGCGATTTCTAGTGATTCTGTTTTCCTTTATATTGAAAGACAAGGGGATATGTTAGATTGTATTAATAAGTATGTGGTATTTACTAAGTTAGATTCCGTTTGCAATGCTATTCTGAAGCAGAAACAGTTCCTTCTTACTCTTCAAGGTAATGCCAGTTTTTCATTAAATTGGATATTGACATTAGAATCAGCTCCTCCGTGCCCGGAATCTGATGATGATTTCTTGCCCAACCAAAAAGGGAATCAGACACCAGATTGCAAATATGTTAAAGGGTATACTAGTCAAATTACCTGTGACCTGGACTCTGATTTTAGCTGTAGGCCTGTATTTCCATCTGATTGTAATGCCTTGCTTGGCAAACGGGAAGTAATCTTTCAGTGTTCTGATAATGGTTTGAACCTAACAAAAGAAGCGATGATTGTGTACCCAATAGGCACATCCATTCTAGATCTAAGCAGTAAGTTTATAGTGAAAATTGATGTCAATTCATTACAAGGACTTTATGATTTGCAAGTGCTATACTTGCAAAAAAATCACATTGCAACCCTCCATACAGATATATTTCTTGGTTTGTATATGCTACGTGAACTGGACCTGTATGGGAATCAATTGGTTCAACTTGATGGTAATTTATTTCGAGATCTGGTGATGCTAACTAAACTTGATCTGCATGATAATGAATTAAATACAGTGGCAATTGATATGTTTTGGAAGCCCAGAAATGTGACTGTACTAAGCCTGTATACAAACCAATTGGTTACCTTAAATGCAAGCACTTATAAAGGTTTGAAGCAGTTGACTCAACTGTATCTGCATGACAATAAATTGACCACATTGTCGGGTAATTTTTTCTGGGGGCTTACGAATTTGAAAGAACTGCACTTGTATGGAAACCGATTGGTTACCTTAAATGAGAGCACATTTAGAGGGTTAGAACATTTGACACGACTATATCTGTATGACAATGAATTGACCACATTACCAGGTAATTTGTTCTGGGACCTAACAAACTTGAATGAATTGTATTTGAATGAAAATCACTTAGATACCTTAAATGAGAGCACATTCAGAGGGGTAGTTGATTTGACACGACTAGATTTGGATGACAATAAATTGACCACATTGCCAGGTAATTTGTTCTGGGACCTAACAAACTTGAATGAATTGCGCTTGGATGAAAACCAATTGGTTACCTTAAATGAGAGCACATTTAGAGGTTTGGGACATTTGACACGACTGGATTTGGATGACAACAAATTGACCACATTGCCAGGTAATTTGTTCTGGGACCTAACAAATTTGAATGAATTGCGCTTGGATGAAAACCAATTGGTTACCTTAAATGAGAGCACATTTTATTTTAGAGGTTCGGAACATTTGACACGACTGGATTTGGATGACAACAAAATGACCACATTGCCAGGTAATTTGTTCTGGGACCTGACAAACTTGAATGAATTGCGCTTGGATGAAAACCAATTGGTTACCTTAAATGAGAGCACATTTAGAGGTTGGAGACATTTGACACGACTGGATTTGGATAACAACAAATTGACCACATTGCCAGGTAATTTGTTCTGGGACCTAACTAATTTGAATGAATTGCACTTGCAGGGAAACCAATTAGTTACCTTAAATGAGAGCACATTTAGAGGGTTAGAACATTTGACATTGCTGAATTTACGTGACAATGAATTGACCACATTGCCAGGTAATTTGTTCTGGGACCTAACAAATTTGAATGATTTGCACTTGTATGGAAATCAATTGGTTACCTTAAATGAGAGCACATTTAGAGGTTTGGGACATTTGACACGACTGGATTTGGATGACAACAAATTGACCACATTGCCAGGTAATTTGTTCTGGGACCTAACAAATTTGAATGAATTGCGCTTGGATGAAAACCAATTGGTTACCTTAAATGAGAGCACATTTTATTTTAGAGGTTCGGAACATTTGACACGACTGGATTTGGATGACAACAAAATGACCACATTGCCAGGTAATTTGTTCTGGGACCTGACAAACTTGAATGAATTGCGCTTGGATGAAAACCAATTGGTTACCTTAAATGAGAGCACATTTAGAGGTTTGAGACATTTGACACGACTGGATTTGGATAACAACAATTTGACCACATTGCCAGGTAATTTGTTCTGGGACCTAACTAATTTGAATGAATTGCACTTGCAGGAAAACCAATTAGTTACCTTAAATGAGAGCACATTTAGAGGGTTAGAACATTTGACATTGCTGAATTTGCGTGACAATGAATTGACCACATTGCCAGGTAATTTGTTCTGGGACCTAACAAACTTGAATGAATTGCCCTTGTATGGAAATCAATTGGTTACCTTAAATGAGAGCACATTTAGAGGTTTGAGACATTTGACACGACTGGATTTGGATGACAACAAATTGACCACATTGCCAGGTAATTTGTTCTGGGACCTAACAAATTTGAATGAATTGAACTTGCAGGGAAACCAATTAGTTACCTTAAATGAGAGCACATTTAGAGGGTTAGAACATTTGACATTGCTGAATTTGCGTGACAATGAATTGACCACATTACCTGGTAATTTGTTCTGGGACCTAACTAATTTGAATATATTGTTTTTGTATGAAAATCGCTTGGTTACCTTAAATGAGAGCACATTTAAAGGTTTGAGACATTTGACACGACTGGATTTGGATGACAACAAATTGACCACATTACCAGGAAATTTGTTCTGGGACCTAACAAATTTGAATACATTGTATGTGAATAGAAGTCAATTGGTTACCTTAAATGAGAGCACATTTAAAGGTTTGAGACATTTGACAGGACTGGATTTGGATAACAACAATTTGACCACATTGCCAGGTAATTTGTTCTGGGACCTAACTAATTTGATTGAATTGCACTTGCAGGGGAACCAATTAGTTACCTTAAATGAGAGCACGTTTAGAGGGTTAGGAAAATTGACACTGCTAGAATTGGGTGACAATGAATTGAGCACATTGCCAGGTAATTTGTTCTGCGAGTTGGGAAATTTGACTGAACTGTCTATCAATGAAAATAAATTCATCACATTGCCAAGTAATTTATTTTGGAAATTGGGTATCTTGATAGAATTGCATTTGTTTCGAAATCAACTAGTCATACAAAATTCTCACCAATTTAATAATTTGAATAATTTGAGAATCCTCTTTCTCTTTTCAAACATGCTGAAAGTACTGCCTGATGGTTTGTTGTATGGGTGTCATAGTCTTGAATATCTTGGATTAGCTTCTAACCGTTTAGAATGTTTAGGCACAAATACTTTGCATGGGTTACTCAATCTGCGCTTTTTATGGCTGCAAGACAATAAATTAACAAATATTGGCTATGACATATTCAAAGATACAGGAAACCTTGTTCTCCTTAATTTGTCTGAAAATAGGTTGAAAGAATGTCCGTATTTGCATCACCTTATTAATTTAAATGTCATTAATCTACAAAACAATCCATTGATACACATAACTCACGGTACTTTCTCTGCCCTCCCTATTAATTCTGAACTAGCAGTAAATCAACATGAGATATGTGAGTGCTACGTGCCTGATGATGTTCTATGTAGTGCTGGTGGTAAAAGATCTCCATATCTCACATGTGATAGGCTATTATCAGACAGGTCGTTGGTAATCCTGATGTGGTTTATTGGTATTAATGCACTTGGTGGAAACATATTTGTTTTAGTTTGGCGAATGAAAAATACTAAAAATTACAAAGTGCAAGACATAGTTCTCAGCAATCTAGCCCTGTCTGATTCACTGATGGGCATATACATGCTAATCATTGCGTGTGCTGATATATACTTTGGTGAATATTTCCCCATGAAATCTGAAACTTGGAGGTCTAGTATTACCTGTAGGATCTCTGGTGCAATATCCATAATATCTACAGAGGGATCAGTATTCTTTGTAACATTATTAACGGTAGATCGGTTTATCAACATTAGATTTCCTTACTCTGCTAACAAATTGGGTAAACAGTCTACAATAGTCACTGTTACGCTGTTATGGTTGTTTTCACTGGCTTTAGGTGTCGTTCCCTCCAGTTTATCTGGAAGGAACTTTAAGTTTTATGATAACTCACACGTGTGCATTGGTTTGCCATTAGCTTTAACCAAAACATTCTTTATTGTGCGTAATAGGACAGAGATCAATCCAGTAAATGGAAACATTTTGTATGATAAAGATACATATACTACTAAATTTGCTGGGCTTGATGATGGCCTGTACTTTTCAACTGCACTTTTCCTCGGCCTCAACTGCTTATGTTACCTGATAATACTTGTATGTTATATAGAGATTGTGAGGGCTGTTACCAAGTCTGCAAAACAATCTGGACAACCATTTAATAGGAAAAAGCAGATCAGACTCACTGTTAAAGTCACAGCCATAGTGGTCACTGACTTCATGTTTTGGGCTCCATTAATCACCATGGGAATACTTGTTCAAGCAAGGGTCATTGAATTGCCCCCGGCAGTGTATGCGTGGTCAGTGACTGCTGTGTTACCGTTGAATTCAGCTATTAATCCCTATTTGTACACAATCGCAGAAATAATCTCAAAACATCGAAAGGAAAAAGCAAAAACAAAAGCAAAAAACAAGCAGTAGAAAATGTTCCAGTACACTACTGCTCTTCAGAAAATGTTAGTTTAGCAGAGCGTGTGTGATCCAGTGGAACAGTGCAGGATTTATAATCATAAGGTTGTGAGTTCTAGCCCCGCTGTGGCCAACTTGTTTGTGTCCTAGAGCAAGGTATCTGTTAAAAGAGTGATATTAAAATCTAAGTGATAATATAGGCTACAGTGACATGAGCGTCGCTTGCGGCGGATACAGGCGTATTATAAATGTCAACTTAGTCTATTATTAAATGTCCACTATTATCAAATGTCCACTATTATTAAATGTCCACTATTATTAAATGTCCACTATTATTAAATGTCCACTATTATTAAATATCCACTATTATTAAATTTCCACTATTAATAAATGTACACTATTATTAAATGTCCACTATTATTAAATGTCCACTATTATAAAATGTCCACTATTATTAAATGTCCACTATTATTAAATGTCCACTATTATTAAATGTCCACTATTATTAAATGTCCACTATTATTAAATGTCCACTATTATTAAATGTCCGCTATGATTAAATGTCCACTATTAATAAATGTCCACTATTATCAAATGTCCACTATTATTAATTGTCCACTATTATTAAATGTCCACTATTATTAAGTGTCCACTATCATCAAATGTCCACTATCATCAAATGTCCACTATCATCAAATGTCCACTATCATCAAATGTCCACTAGTATTAAATGTCCACTATTATTAAATGTTCCACTATTATTAAATGTCCACTATTATTAAATGTCCACTATTATTAAATGTCCACTATTATTAAATGTCCACTATTATTTAATGTCCACTATTATTAAATATCCACTATTATCAAATGTCCACTATTATCAAATGTCCACTGTTATTAAATGTCCACTATTATTAAATGTCCACTATTATCAAATGTCCACTATTATTAAATGTCCACTATTATTAAATGTCCACTGTTATTAAATGTCCACTGTTATTAAATGTCCACTATTATTAAATGTCCACTATTATTAAATGTCCACTGTTATTAAATGTCCACTGTTATTAAATGTCCACTGTTATTAAATGTCCACTGTTATTAAATGTCCACTATTATTAAATGTCCACTATTATCAAATGTCCACTATTATGAAATGTCCACTATTATCAAATGTCCACTATTATTAATTGTCCACTATTATTAAATGTCCACTATTATTAAATGTCCACTATTATCAAATGTCCACTGTTATCAAATGTCCACTGTTATTAAATGTCCACTATTACAGTGAATGGCAATTGCTTTGACAGTTCATGAAGCTAGACGACAGGAGTAACTTCTTGCCAGCATCAATGGGACGATGATGATCACCGTGGTACTACACAAAAGAGGCTAAATCATTGTTACAACGTGTACATTGCACTGACAATCAAAAAATCAAATCAATCAAACTAGATTGACAAAGCGGTAGTCCTACTCTTGATGGTCCGACGCTAGCGTATTTACCGCAATACTTGTATTGAAAATATCTATTTATCTCAAAGCACTACTTATTTTGGTAAATAGCTTCATGTTTTTGATATTGCAAGAAGTGCCAAAAAATGTGATACCTGTATGGTCGGCGGAAAATGCATTTCACAATTCTTGTCTTGAAAAGTAATCATTTTTGGTTTGGGTGAAGAATAAATATCAACATTTATCATATCAAAAACTGCTAACGTGTACATGGGTAAAGTACACATAATGACTATGGGCTCCAATATCCATACAATTCAGATTCAATTTTATTGACATACAAAACCCAACATACAGGTATACAGTCATCACAATAAGTAACTGACCAGGTAATAAACATGCTGATAACTCTATAAGTATATTTCCTTCATAAACATATATTTAATTATAAAGTTGTTGAGAAATTTCTCTTCTTGATTTTGAGATATCACACGCTAAGAATGGTTGATTAATGAGGAAGTTACGATCCCAAACGTTAGGGCAAGTCTGATTTTCATTTTAACATTTTCTTTTCAACACGGGGAGAGTATGACAGGTAAAGCGTGTGTGGCGTATTGATCAACCGTAACAATGCCACCGGCCGACTATCCAACAACCAGTCCATTGACGGGTTAATTGGCACTACATTGTACCACTACCAGTAATCAATCATTTGCCGGTCTGAGTCCCCGTGTTGAAAATGAAAATGTGAAAATGAAAATCAGACTTGACAGTACATTTGGGATTGTAACTTCCTTAATAATCAGCAATTCTTAGCGTGTAATATCTCGAATTCAAGAGAGAAATTTCCCAACATGTTTACAATTTAATATGTTAATGTAGAAGTTATACTTTTAGAGTTATCAACACATTTATTGCCTGGTCAGTTACTTATTGTGATGACTGTAGTTAACTAGCACACATACAATGTAGAAAACATACATAACAGAGAGTACAATGCGCATGTGCGGGTTCAGTTCATGAATACAATTTACATATCATGCATGAGACAAATGAATGCTGCTGCACCATAGAACGAATATCAAAAGCAGCATTAACATAGTTAGCAACTATTTTAACAATATCAAAATCAGAAGCACACATAATATTGATAAAAGTATCATACTCAAAGAGAAGCAAAAAGAAATCCTGGTTAGAATAATTCCATAATGTCGTAAAAGGTTGCCCCAAATTTTTTCCCAGTCAGTCACCTCGTGAATTTCACGTAAAGTGTGGGGGGGGGGGGGGGGGGGGGGGGGGGGGGGGTCATAAAATTTCGCACGGTCACAAAATTTCGCAAGGTCACACAATTTCGCACGGTCACAAAATTTCGCAGTACAAAAAGCACAACAGTCAACAATTTGTTAACTGTTGTGCTTTTTTTACTGCGAAATTGTCTTTCTTTCTTTCTTTCCCTTTCTTCTTTTCTTTTTTTCCCCTTATTTTCTCCTTTACCTTTTTTTTCCCTCCCTTTTTCCTTTCTGTCTCTCTTTTCTTTCCCTTTCCCCCTTCTTTTCCTCTTTTCCCTTCCCCCCATTTTTCCTGGTGGGTAGGTTTGAATTTCCTGCTGAGCATCTTCAGGGAGGGCACTGTGCCCCCCCCCCCCCCCCCCCCGCCCCCGGCTGTTACGCCACTGCTGAAGAGATGATAACAGTGTACTGCGAGAACGATTATATGCCGTACACTTCATAACAAAGTGAAACTCGTCCTCAACCTTATTTATGTAGCGAGCCGCATCCGAATAACTCAAAATCAATGAAATTTCGAAAAATGTTGCCGTAGTTTGACGTAGTTTGACGTAGTTTGACGTAGTTTGACGTGCCAAATAAGTATTGGGTCACTATTCATGTGCATGTGAACATTATTGCAGGGCATTGTTTTTCACAGATGTTCAAATAAAATAGACCGGTCTTGCTCGTATAGAACAGTTTCTATTGTGTTGCCTGACAGACTATGTGGTATTATACTATTTCGACAGAGGGCGCTCACACTGTTTGACCACCACAAAGCCTTGATGGATATGGTCACATTACGGATGCACCATCGTATTCAAATGGGTGTACGCATGTAGTTCATGTGATATATTTGTGACGACTCAATTAGATTATGCGTGGTTTGCTTCAACTCCATACTGTTTTAAGTGTGGGCCGGAATAGAGGTAGCCGTGTATTATGTATAACGTGAATAATCTGAGGCTCAATGAATAGCAACAGTATTAAAGGCATATTATGCGATCTTTTCATGGAATGCCTTCTATCTTTGAGTTGTTATCTAATGCATCTTTTGTTTGTCAAATTACATTAATAAACATGAATCTTAAATATCTTCTAAGTTACAGTTCAATGCGTTTCTTAATTACTTCAAACTTATGGTTTGAATGGCTTAAAATAAGCTGTCGGAGTTAACTCCAAAATGACATGGTTTGCTGATACAAGTGAACACAACAGTATGGAATTGTCTATGATGAAAATCGACAAAATATGTTGAATTCCTTAAATTAGAAGCACATTTCCACTGAGATTTACTAAAGCGCTGTGATGTTTGTGTACGGAAAATATAGTCAAGATCGATGTATGAGCCCAGAGAGGAATGCCTTTGCTAGTAGTAAAACTTAACTTAGAGTGAACAAAAATATGTGCGATAGTATTGCTTTAAACTAAACATCTGTGGGAAGTGCCTGCGCCATGGCAACACATCTACATCCAAAGAAATATGCACGTAAACAATATCAAGTGACTTTAAATTCACATTACGGTTCCCTTCCCTGTATAAAATCCAACTTTCTTGACCACGTCTTTGATGACATATCCAGGGTAATAAATCATTCCCTCCTACACCATTTATCTGATTTATTTTACACCCACTGTGTCTTGCCAGCATGCGTGCTACCATTTCTACCGCTGTCCTAAGCATAGCTCAAGGCTCTTTAGTATGGGTGTAAAACTAGAAGCCCTATACATAATAGTGTATACTACTTTTGAAAATGTTCTTGTGTTAAAGAAATTCCAACTTTTAATTTCAATTTGTCATAAATACTAGTGCTTAATCATATTTTATAAAAACAAAAGTTCAAATTTCGAGACAAAAATTACATTATATTATCCAAAGAGCAGATTTTAGTTTTAAAACTAGTAGCCCAAATCGGGCGGAAAATCACCATGTGTGGAAAGTCATGTGGCAAGATTGCAGCGCCTAACGTTTTATTAGTTATTAGTTATAGTTATAGTTTATTGACACCAAATCGCAGCTAAAAGCTGAATTACATGGATATTACATACGGTATAAAAACATCAAATTACACATAGAAATGTATACAAAGATAACAACAAAATTGAAAATTAAAAAAGCTAAAAGAGATTAAAAGGTATCAAAAAATACATAGATAGTAGAGGTTGTACATGCTAAGTCGCCTAAATATAGGCTAGCTAATATTGCACTGTGGGTAATATATATAAAAAAATGCTATGACGCCTAAATATAGCTAATATTGCACTGTGGGTAACATATAAAAAATTAAAAGATTAAAAAACGGCAATTATAAACATGATAGTTCCACCGCTGCCACACTCAAGGTCCCCCAGCATGCGGACAATGGTGTTGGATGGATGTAATTCTTGGGGGGAACTTACTAATACTGGCGTCATGGCCAGTTCAACCTGTCAAACTTGGGCTCAGACCTTACAGGCAACTGGATTGTAATGAGCATACCTGATAGCACCCCCAGACGACGGTGGACACGGGCGTATTCACGAATATTCAGGTTAAAATATGCGAACGAGGTTACGTGATCAAGTGGATGGGACGAACGCTTAACAACGGATTAAATTCAAAAAATGATACGGACACTGGAGTTGGTTATCCAACTCCAGCGGTTTTAGGATGAAATAATTTAGTTCCAACGTGTGATGAATTTTATGGGGTCATATAATCAAAATCCATTGTTACATTGAAACCAACGGAAATTCAAAATTAACGGCCGTTGGTGTCCACCGTCGTCTGAGCACACCTACCTATTTCACAACACCCCCTACGACACCGAATGCCCATTACATGCATGACCTGTATGTTACCTGTCACATCAAAAGGGGCTTTCGTCATTCAAAATGAAATTGAGATATTATTTTCATGTAAAAGAGTACTAAGCCTTAAAGGACACTTGCTTGATTATTGATACAATTGGTCAATGCATTTATATTTTATATGAAATATTAGGAGTAAATTCCTTGTTATTTCTTCTTCTATTTTCATGCTCTACGTCCTAGATATCTTAAAATGCCTACTGCCGGAAAAAGGGTCCGATTTGATGTGATAGTCACATATGTGACCTTCGCTACAAACACTAGACAGTTATTATGCTGCCTATTTTTTACCCATCAACAATATTTTGATATCAGAAGAAACCTAATATTTCCTCATTATTTCAAGTGTTTGGCGCATGATACTGCCACAGGTGATTAACCACCCGGCCAGTTTGTGTACTACTCAATGGGCAAATAGTTATGTCACCATGTGCTTTAAAATATGCAACTCAATCTTTGGAAAACGACTATTTTAAGGATGACCCTTCATGTAGAATAGAAAATAACAATTTAAAAATCAGGGCCAGGAATAGGAACACCTACCTTTAAGCTATCATTGCGCTATCCCACGCACATTATAGTATCACTTGAATTATGTTTAATGTTATATTAGTGCTATTGGAAAAGGTTTCAATGAATATTTTTATTTCCACAATAAATATATTGATACATGTAGTATTACGTTACCATGGTTATGCTATCCTATATTTATTTAACTATGGAAAAGGTTTCAATGAATATTTTTATGTCCACAATTAAATATCTTGATAAATTTAAGCTTACGTTACGCTATCCTATATTAGTGCTCTGGAAAGGGTTTCAATGCATAAATTATTTGTATGTCCACAATTAAATATCTTGATAAATGTAGAATTACGTTACGCTATCCTATATTTATTTTATTATGGAAAACTTGTTAAATGAATATTTTTATGTCCACAATTAAAATCTTGATAAATGTATGCTTTTTTTACGTTACGCTAACCTATATATTTATTTTACGATGGAAAAGTTCTCAATGAATATTTGTATGTCCACAATTAAAATATTGATAAATGTAGGCTTTTTTTACGTTACGCTATCCTATATTTATTTAACCATGGAAAAGTTGTTAATGAATATTCTTATGTCCACAAATAAAATCTTGATAAATGTAGGCTTACGTTACGCTATCCTATATTATGGTGCTCTGGAAAGGGTTTCAATAAATAATGTGTATGTCTACAATTAAATATCTTGATAATTGTATAGTATTACGTTACGCTATCCTATATTTATTTTACTATGGAAAAGTTGTTAATAAATAATTTATTTTTATGTCCACAATTAAAGGCATATTATGTGATCTTTTCCAGAGAGCGCCCTCTATTCATGATTTTTTTTAGAAGGTAGATTTTCTTGCAGATTTACATTTCCGATCATAAATCATACATACATTCCAAGTTACAGAGCGATACGATTCCTAATTACCTCAAAATCATGGTTTTAGAGTGAATTTAGAGTGAAAAATATAAACTGTCGGAATCCCGACAGTTTATTTTCACTCTAAAACCATGATTTTGAAGTAATTAAGAATCGTATCGCCCTGTAACTTGGAATGTATGCATGATTTATGTAAATCTGCAAGAAAATCTGCTTTCTATTTTTTTTTCGATGTTGAGGGCGTTCCCTGGAAAGATCACATAATATACCTTTAAGTATGTTGATAAATTTACGCTTACTCTGCGCTATCCCCACGCACTAAATTACAAGTTTAATGCTTATACATTATTAGTGCATGAAAGGGATAACGAATATTTTATGTCCAACATCAAATAAGTTTATATATATTTAGCTTATCTTGCGCTATCCCATCACGCACAACCATTTCACCCAGTTGGTACCCCTTCACATTGACCTGATACCTCTCCCAGATTGAAATAATTGAGCCTCTCTCTCAGGCTCTCTTGCATACTACGACATAATGAGTACCTGTGTTTATCACATCTAATGAAAGCTAGACTGAGTCATACTGTATTGGACACCTGCTTGACGTGGTGAAATCGTCGATGGTTTCCAGCGGTTGTTGATTTGCCAATGACAAGCTACGTTATACAGGTATTTCAATATAGGGAAGGCATAGCTAATGTATCAGCGAAGCTACCAGCCGCTTGGTACCAGGATTGAAAATAAGAAGACGCTTTTATACCATCGGGGCCAAGGGTGACTCATCCATGATCGTCCAGAAATGGAATAATATATGATTAGTGATGGTCGTGCATTGGTTGTCCCCGAGCAAGACGGTTTGACTTATCATTTATAAGCCGATTTGTGCTTTGCGGCAGTAACTACACTGAAATATATATTAAGCGCTATTAATATCAGCATTATGATTCGTTTGATCCTTGTTCAACCTTGGTTTACATCGTGATTTTTTTCCTCTAAGTCCCTACGGGTTGTATATGGGGAGAGATTACGCAACCGATACATAATTTATCTCGCATACTTAAAAATGCTACACCGGAAAAATGAAGAATAAAACCTAAAATGAAGACATCACGGCGCTACAAACCATCTATTAATTACTATCTACTGAAGATAGCAGCCTCTGAACGAAAAAAATCAAACTATGCAGTCTATTGAAGAAAATGAATAAATGGCAATTTAAATATTCTCAACATAATCCTGTTGGGAGATCTACTCTTAATAAATTCCGTTTTCTGCAATACCTGCCCCCATTTATTTCGAATGTGCTCGTATATTAATGTGCAAGGCCCAATTCATGAATTTGACCATTCCCTTTGCTGTTATACTTTGGAATTAATGTAATGGTAATGTTATTACTTAATTAGTATAGGCATAACCAACTGTGTATATGTTGGCGACTTCACTAACCGTGTTATTTACATTCGTTGGTATCTTAATTTAATAAAAGTTGCTTAATTATTCTGCTATCTACTGAAGATACCAAATCAGGCATACATCAGTGACAGTTCATACATCAACAAATCAGATGAACTGAATATAACACCCCATTGTAGCACAGCAAGGCAGACAGTCTTCACACCAGACACATTCTAATCATATTAGGTTGTAGAGAGTGAATGTCGCATGAATTGAAAACTCAAAACTACATAGTATTATTCACGACGGAGCCCGGCGGCGACGTTGTTTTCCGTAATACAGATGTGTATAGGAACAGTTGTTTTCACACCACGCTAATGTTAAAGGTGGACGGGGACCGGGAGGATGAAAAACAAGGCTAAACCCACATTACGGAATGAAGCTAAATCAGTGTTTTACAAATCTGTATTACGGAAAATAAAGTGGCGGCCTGCTATGATTGCAACCACTGCCTTGTACACATCTATTCACTACGCATAATATGGGAATCAATAACGCTTTAAGCGTGGACCGTATAGTGCAAAATGTCGAGTTCTGAACTGGCAAACTGTCCCCGTAAGGTTACTGGACATGTAAAGACACGTCTGTTGGTGTTCAACCATGGGTCACTGCTATGGTCAGAGTGTGTTGAACCCTCCCTAGTTATTACAAACTCTTCACACGTCTATATACTTATTCGCTTTACTGCATGTGTTATTGCGCTGAAAAGCGTGAAAATTAAGATGTCGTGAAAATAGTATCTGCGGATGCACATTATGTTAGAAACATGCTGGATGAATAACTAAACGTGCTGGCTCCCTCAGCTAGACAGTCAGTGATTTGGGCATTCTTGTCAGATCTGTTTTCATATCAGAATTTGTTAATATGATAAATGTAACCATATTCGGATACCAGTGTACCGTGTATTATAATACAGTAGGGGAAGGTGGGGTAATGGCGGACACCTTTTGTCAGAGAGGTATAACACACATATAATACGTCATATAACAATAAAAATCATGTAAACACAAAGCACTGTGATGGTTCTACCTTTTATCAAGTTTTTATCAACTCATCATTTTGAAATTCGAAGCTACGACGCAATAAAAAGAAATGGCGTCGTCCGGCATTACCCCACACTCTGGGGGTAATCCCGGACCGTATTTTTCAATGGCAGCCCTCTTTTTATTGGAATACAGTATTTCAATGGGAGTTAACAAATACCATTTTTAAAAGTGTAGCAGAAATCAAAGAACAATGTCACATATTTATATGGTCAACAACTATTACCGATTTATGATGTTAAATTGACCACGCCCATATTGGTTACCATGGAAACGGTACATGTCCGGGATTACCCCAATCCATGTACAATGTATGGGCACATCCTCTCTTATTATTATGCTCATCATTGTGACTCCGAATTCATTTCTTTTTTATCAGAAGGTATCATACATTAAATAAAAAAATAATAAGACTTTGTTTTCCTTGATGTAGAAATACCAGTTTCAAAGAGAAAGTAATGCACCAAAATATCAACTTGCCCAAAAAGTGATTTTTGTAATTCTCGCGAGAATTTGCGAGACAACCATCCCATTTAGGTTTTGTGTGATTTCAATGGAGAGGCACCTAACATCATAGGGTGGCAAAATACCACCTTCTTTCACCTGCCTTTAGATACAGCCCTGTCCGCGATTACCCCGCGTCCGCCATTACCCCACCTTCCCCTACCATATGATTTAACCAGTTAACCGTCAGAGTAGTGTAAGAAAATAATTTGAGAAATCTCTGAATCTGGTTTATGAATGTCATAACGTTGTCGTTAAGATAATGTATTGCATCTTCGTGTATTAACATTGTACAGAATATAAGGCAAATAAACCTAAATAATCTCGCGTTTTCATAAAATCACATTCGAATTTGTCGAAACCTAGAGTTATCAATCATAACATAATGTGCGGTGATTATTTACCAGCAGACTTTTCAATTGTAAGATGTATTATATGGTACTTTCCTTGAGATAATACATTGAAAGTAAGTACACAATTTGGTTATTCGCTCCGTATTCTTTCAAACATATCTTAGGATCAGCTGCTGTGAGCTTCTACATTAGCATGTCTGTAGTTGATCATATCCATAGCACTTAATGCGATTATGGCCCTCTTTTATGCTCCCGGACCAGTTGTCACGGCAAGATTGTTGACACCACGGAATGGATATGCGTGAATATTTTTAAATGATAGAAATCCAGGGATTGTTGGATTGGAAGGCTGGAAATACAAGAATAAAGCTAGATTATTATTATAGCCTTAAGCCTATATTTCGTTTTATTCCGTAAAACTGGTCCCGGAGCATGAGAGAGGGTCATAATTGTTGGCGCACAATATGCATATTACTCGTTGTCTGGCAAACCAGCGTCGTTTGATGATAAAGTTAGCGCAAACATACATGTAGCCATGTTATATTATGTTACGACCGATGCCTGAGGGCGTTTGACTGCTTACCGTTGTATTCAGGGACGGAATAGGAGGGATGGAATACAAAAACATTCCATATCATACGTGGGTTTCAGCATCAAAATGCTCTCTGTACAGTGAGACTGACATTTCGCTTCATCTTCTTGATCTTGGCTTTCGGTGTTAAAATCGTGTTCTCTTGTCTTGAAGGATTATTCTGTTGGTGTTTATTTCATGAATATTTATATAATATTGAATGGCTTTGAGGGTTATACAAGAATATATTTTTATAGCGAGTGCAATATATATTTAATTGTATCGCCCGAAAATAAGACGGCAATATCTTTTGAATATTGGACGCGCATCCGGGAACTTGGTACACAATTTTCAATACGCACTTTTATTGTACCGTTTAGAAGGCCCATGAGATTTAGCATACAAGCCGAGTACAACAAATCCCATTACTCGAAAAAAAAACCGAAATAAAAAATAAATATTTTAATTATTGTCAAAGATGAAGTGCACATTTGTTTCCTTCTATGGCACTCCTCATAAAACAAACATTCTTTTAGGCGACGGAAAAAAACCAACCTGTTCTACAATAAAACGGACCTCTCTTCTACAATTTTCGAAAATGTCAAAATTGTCCCAAAAAACAAACACATTTCAATAATTGCCCAACAATAACGAAAACATTTTCTAACAAAACAAAAATGTGTCTGTCGGGCCTGTAGTACATGGATTTTGACCTCGCCTAAACTCAAAATTATATTCATCCACATCATCCAACCAGTGCTTAGATTACAGTCTCCGATGTTTTATTCTCGTGAGGATAGCACTTTGAGCTGCGGGCATTGCGGGCGGGCTTTATTACGATGGATGGATGCATTATTACTTGCTATCACGGAAATATGCTGCGTTGTGTGTTTTTTTCTTGTGTAAGACAACATCTCAGATGGCAACGATTGTTGGACGACCGCCCTCATTTCTACAACTAGACAATGTGCGTACGTTATCGACTTACAGTACGTTCCAAAATTTCTGACGATTCTAAATTATGAAGTTTAGAATATTCGGACATTATATAAACGTCAAACCTTCTCGTCAATGTTTAAACAATTACACACATTGACTTGATATTCCCATAACAACTAGTGGCTTAGCTAGGTTTTTCATATTAGAGAAGCACGAAGTCAAAGAGAACTGACAAGATGTACCGACTAACCTAACCATAACCGTAACCCTAACCCCAACCATAACCATAACACTAACTATAACCATTACCATAACCACAACCATAACCCTAACCATAACCAATAACCTAGAGTTTAACCTGCGGGGAATATTAAAGCAATGTCTTCCATGGGATTGCATTTCAAATGCAATAGCCCAATAACTGCCATAGAGGGCCATGATGCCAAACAAACAAAAGTTGTGTTGCCCTCAGCGACCGACCCCAAAATCGTAAAAACTAGGGTCGCATTTTTTAGATTCTTTTTTTAGATTTTATTTTTTAGATTTTATTTTTTTCAGATTTTAAATTTGATCTTTAAGTGTCTAAATGTTACTATTTCTTGCTTGAAATGAACAAGTAAGCTTAAATAAATGTTTTTTTTAAAAAACTATTATCACACTAGAAACATTAGTTAAATTGAATTAGGGCCTATACCAATTTTGTCTCAACATAAACCATTTATTTTTCAGCAAAGAAAAAAAAAAGCGGATTTCCGACCGACCGACCCGACTTTAAATTGTTGGCCTAATGAAGGTCCGCGAAGAGTGCAACGTAGTGCAGTGTAGCACCCGACATATCTTTGATTTGAAAATATTATGAGCATAATATTGAATTTGAAATTTATAATATTGCTTATCAAAATGCATCCATCATGCCAATTTTTCATCAATATCTGATCAACATTTTACTCAATGCTGTGTTGGACCAGACCGCACAGTTTGACATATAAATTACACATAATTGTGTATTATGGAATAACGTAACGAACCATTAATAATCTGTTTTTAAATTATGGTAAATGTCTAGTTTGGATTTTTAACGAGAAATGATTATCTCTTTGACTGCATTATGCATGGACCGCGGGCTCACAAAATGACCCATTAGGACGCGCAATGAGTCAGCGCGTAGAGAAATTACCGATACATCAGATGACCGCTGAAATACGTAGTTATAACTTATAGAACAGAGAGGCACAAGAGGCGAACACTATGCTGTATTATAGAAAGAGCGCTAATGTCTCAAATCATTAGGGTCAGACAATGTGCGTACCTTTCTCTATTTATTTTGACCAAAGGGTTAATGTACAAACCTGCTTTCGAAAAGAAGAATAAGAAAAGAAAAACAGACAACAACCTCAACTTCTAGTCCAATATGATCCTTAGATATTTCTTGCATCCACGCGAAGTCTCTTTTCAATTCCGGTTCATCAAATACGTGATTGTATCCCGTAATATAAACAAAAACAAAGCTTGGCTGTCCATTTCTTTCAATTCGTCTCAACGTGCTCAGGATACAGCATAAAGTAAATGACAAGTGTTCTTTACACAAGCAAGTGCCATGATTTTACTGTGGCGTAATACAACCAATATCAAACTTTCCTGTTATAGACGTAGGCCTAAGATTTTAGAACATGATTTTGACCACCTGATTTAATACACATAATTATCTACCTGTTTGATATTTTAGACGTGAGGGATGGGGCAACTATCAGACAAAACGAAATTCTTGTCATGGATAACAACAAATAAAAAAAATGAATAATTGTGACAAGAAAGTATTCAATAGGCTTATAATGTACCCCGCTTAAACTATCCTTTCACATCATTCCCCGCGTACGTGGCTCTGCCTACTCTTGTGAGTCCGGTTTTTAAAAAAAATCACATTCACGTGATCAAGTATTAGCCATACAGGGTCCGTGTGATAACGCAGTATAGTAAGATTTTGTTTTTTCGCAGCCTAGTAACAAAACATGACGTATGGCGTGTATTAACCAATCACGCACCTGATATCGGACGCATAATCTTCTATATGGCGTCTTCTCTGTACGGTCGGCAAGCTTGTTAAAGTCGCAACACCGTAAATTACGGTATTCCAAAAGAGCCGTAAACTATCCTTTATTTACGAAAGCTACTTCTATTTAAGATAAATAAAAATATAATGAGACATATAGCCAAATCAGAAAGCCACATTCATTCTATATTGGCGCACTCGTGCACGCGGATTCCTGCAAAACAACCTTCCCAAACGAATACATAATAATCTCTTCGGGATACCCCCAACATAATAAATAAATAAATAAATAAATAAATAAATAAATAAATAGATAAATAAATAAGTAAATGAAACTATTATCTTAGTTATGATAACTTTACTTTCAATTGCTAAAATAGCTATGCTGTCATAATGTTAGAAATTATGGATGCCTTTCATTTACAGTCATATTTGAAACATTATCTACCTTACCTACCCTCGTACATACAGCAGACACTGCTCCTTTATGTATACATAGGGGTGCGTGTCATCCTATGCCCTTATAAGAACGTAGGCATCCTATTTCCATTCACCTACAAGATTTTGCCTCGAGGTATGTAGGATATACCGTCGTGCAAAACACGAGCTTCAATAAGTTTTAACATTGACATAATCAAGGCAAGTTTCATTATGCGATAACTGTCTACAGCATTTCCCGACACAAATGTGATGCGATCTGTGAAAACACTCCACATTGTGACATATATTTCATACTGGAGATATTTTAAGAAAGCTTAAAGTCTGTCGTAAAAAGCTGAAAAACAAGATACATCAATAGAATTACATTTTAAAGTTAATCATAAAGTGACTTAAGTTTTTGAAGTATGATACAAAATATGGGAAATCTGTTTAAAAATCGATGAAAAGGTGTTTGCAAAGTTCATTTCATGCCAGATGTGTTTGCACAATCTACTATAATTTGACGATAATATGGATGATTATTATTTATATGGGCCTTTCAAACGGTACTGTACAATAAAAGTGCGTATTGAATATTGTGCACCAAGTTCCCGGATGTGCGTCCAATATTCAAAAAATATTGCTGTCCAATATTTGTTGTGCGGCTCAGAAGGTGTGCTCCTGAGTGTGTCCAATATTTGTTGTGCGCGTCTGAGTATGCGCAGAGAATGTCAGTTCGGGATAACTTATTTAGTTTTTATCAAAATAGTCTGTTAATAAATAATAATAATATTGAATGTCTTATTTTAGGGTGATACAAGAATATATCACACTCACTATGAAAATATGTTATCCGTATTTATGCGATATGTTGGTTCAAATCGTGAGGGCGTTTATTAGATAAACAATAATACGGTACAATCAATTATTTGGAACTAAATGACTTTGTAACTTACAGACCAGTATTCACTTATATGATACAGACAGTGTCCCTACAAGGACATTTACCACATTCAGGTAATGCCTATACACAATACATCACTACATCCGGAGAAGGGCGGGGGCATCAATAGGGCTTGGGGGCTGGAGCACAAATGGTTTTTTTCTGTTAGGGAGCCTTTTCATTTTCACCCCCCCCCCCCCCCCGGTTGCTCTGCCATTGCTTTGTGTATGTCAATAACATGGCGGTGTGCAGACGTTAATATACACTCAGACTGTACAAGTTTGTTGGGTATCATCTATTATTGATTATTTGATTCTACAGCAATCATCATCATCATCATCAGGGTGTAGTTCGCTCGCTTGAGAGGAACCCCTCCCTAGAATGCCTCCACAGACTTCTGTTTCTAGCTAGTCTTGACCATGTAGTGCCCAGCTGTCGGGTAAGGTCGTCTCTCCAGCGTGTTTTGGGGCGTCCACGTTTACGGGTCCAATTTCTTGGAGTCCACTCTGTTGCTCTGACTGTCCACCGGTTATCTGTTAGCCGTGCAATGTGTCCTGCCCATCTGTGTTTTGCCATCCTGATGTTATCGATGATGTCGCTGACACCTGTTTGTTGTCGAATCCAGGTGTTACGCTTTTGGTCGCGAAGAGTGATGCCCAGCATTATGCGCTCCATCTTGTGCTGTGCCACTGCAAGCTTCTCTAACATAGTGTTGGTCGGTGCCCATGTCTCACTACCATAAGTCATTACTGGAAGAACGTAATCATTTAGGACCTTCCTCTTGATATTCATACTGGTCTTACGGCTTCTCATGATATTTCCTACTTTACTGAAGGCTGCCCAACCGAGTTCAATTCTCTTATTTATCTCAGGGAGCAAATCACCATCTCGTGTCACCGTCTTTCCCAGGTATACATATCTGTCCACCTCCTCGATGATTTTTCCATCAACGGTTATTACGGACTTGTTGACATGGTCATTGAACATCACTTTGGTCTTGCCTAGGTGCATGTTAAGGCCAACTGGTTTGCTAGCTCTGTCGATGTCAGTGAGCATGCTGTTCAACTCCTCTGGTGATTTGGCCATCAAGATGATGTCATCGGCGAATATTAGGTGTGAAAGGTGTTCGCCATTGATGTTAAGGCCCTTGTCTTTCCAGTCTATTCTACCTATGATGGCATCTTGGAGACATGATGTGAAGAGTTTAGGCGATATGTTGTCACCTTGCCTTGCTCCCCTCTCCAGCTTGATTGTATCACTGTCCTTGTGGAGTTTCAGGATGGATGTGGAACCGTGGTATAGATCACGTAGGAGAGTTATGTACACCGGATCAACACCCTGGTTCTCCAATGCCTTGAAGAGCGGTGAAAACTCGATGGAATCGAAAGCCTTCTCGTAGTCGACTAAGGCAAAGCATAGGGGAATCTTGTACTCATTTGCCTTTTCTTGTAGCTGGTTTACTACTTGGATGTGGTTGATGGTGGAGAAACCTGCCCTAAAGCCTGCCTGCTCTCTTGGTTGATGTTGTTCCAGTGTGCGTAGCATTCTGCGTAGGAGGATTTTTGAAAATACCTTGTATGTGACTGGCAGGAGGCTGATCGGCCTGTAGGTTTTTATGTCGGCCGTGTCTCCTTTCTTGTGAAGATGATTACAGAGTACGCCTTCTTCCAGGAGCTGGGGACTTTGCCATCCGCAAAACATCTGTTGAAGAGCTTGGTAAGCATTTTGAAAAATGGGTTCCCCGCCATCTTGCAGAATGCCAGCAGTGATGTTATCCTCCCCAAGAGCCTTGTCACTTTTCAGTTGCTTGATGGCATCTCTCACTTCTGATGGTAGAATGGGAGGTGGTGGAACTGTTGCAGTATCAGTAAATGGTTGGTCTTGAGGTCTCCTAGTGCTATAGAGCTTTGTGTAGAACTCCTCGCACCTCTTAATCATCCTGTCAAGGTCTTCAATGAGCTGAGCGTGCCATCGTCTTCTCTAAGGCTGATGATTTTATTTCTGCCCAGCAATACATATTCGATTTTCAGCAACCTGTCCCAATTGTCATAGTCTATCTCATGGATTACAGAACCAATACTAGGCATGTTTAATTTTGTGAAATGTGGTAATGCAGACGCCTGCCGCGTGGAAAGTGTTAAGGGTACGGTGTATCGATAACTGTAATATCTCCTACCTTGATGCCATGTTTTAATCATGCATTCCTAGCCCGCAGCAAAATTCGGGATAACAAGTGGTCGTTCTTCTAACACAAAACATTTATTCGTATAGTTGCAAAGTAATAGAACGCGAACGGTTTTGGATTGGAAACAATTTCTTACGTGTTATTCCAATACGAATTCACAATTTAGGTTTCGCGTGGCCATCGTCGTCTGAGTGGAAAAGCATTATCAATATCTACCCTACACAAATCCCTATGCATTAAATGAAAATAGAAAATAATGTATGTATGTGATATATGTAGTGATAACCCTAAGGAGTATGTAGAATGTGTTTCCTTGTCTGTTAGAAATTACAGCAAATGGTTAGCAAATAATATTTATCGTTAAAAGTATCAAAAACATGTCATATTAGAGTTGAGCTCTTGCAATCATAGTATTTATAATAGTCAAGCAGATGTGCCACAAGTCGTAGATATTTATTTACATGCTCCGTTGTTCACATTTAATGAGTAAAATATGCGAGAGACCGGTGTCACAATGATCTCCTCCGAGTATTAAAGCAGAATATAATAACGTAATAACCCCAAATAATGTTTTACAATCCAATTTATACGCCACGTGATTAAACGGTTTCTCGCGTGCCGCTTGTGTGCGTAACGGTTTTTGGAAAACACATGGTTCCCCGCAAAACGTGCGTGCATACAGTTTTGTTTAATACAAGAGTAGTTATCTGAGATTTGATTAATAAACACATATTTATTGTACTATTATTTCCCTTATAATAAATCTTTGATTCTCACAACAGTATTAACACATTTCGATGTTTTATTCGGGTTTCACCAATTTAAATTCAAAGTACTGATATATTTCATAAGTAGCACAATTATGATAGCTTAATTGTCAATAAATAAATTCAGATATGGGAATCATCCTAATCTTGTCTTTCATTTTAATCATAATTTAGATCCAAAAATTAATTGAGATTTAAGTACAATAATTTATTTTGATTCTGCGTAATAAGAAATGTGTGACTTTGAAATACAATCATAGGAGAAATTACATGTAAAGAAATAATACCAGAAATAATACGTAATTGGTTTTGGAATATAATCCATATAGGCCAACATGTTGATACATGTATGTGATCGTGTTGAGAAAAAAAGAGGGTGACGATTATGTAATCATGACAAATGTGTAATTTATGTATGAATAATGAATAATAAACATAAAAGATTAAAAGAAAGTTAGACTGAGTATACGTTATACTGCTCTTGTAGTCGGCAAGTCGACTACAGAGTGGTAACAAACTCTACACTTCTTAAGATGCAGATTCTCCAAAATCGGGAATACATGTAATAATTATAATTGCATATAGTATAATTATGTCTCGGGAATACATGGTCAAAGTGTCGTTACAATTTAATCTTTTAAGCTAGAAGATACAGCCACTTTGAATAATAATGCTCAAAACCCCTCATGTCTTATAAACACGCAATAGAAAAATAAGTTCCTATATAATTTCCAATGTAAATCAAGGTTTCCTTATATAGTTTTGTCAGTTCCATATTGGCGGTTTTTATTTTTTTCGCGCATATAAATGGTCCTTTTTGTTTTCATTCTCTCTCGGATTGGTATCCCATCTAAGACATACATGCCCGTATAATTCCAAATGTTTGAACGATTTGTCATTGGTTTGTGATGAAACATTCAGGTTTTAACATGTTTTTATGTTGGCACATTTCCAATATAATTAGCCTTATATCATTAACAAAATAATATACCGGATAACTGATAGGCTATCGTATTTTATTAGCTTTAAGGGTACCAGGCACAGTCCATTAAACTGGTTTTGTTATTATTATTTTATTTATTTTAAACGCTCTCTTTTCATATTTGCAAGTGAAATGCACCCGGATGTCCACTTAACCTCAAGGTAAGAACACAGTGAATAATATTGCTGACATAAACCCGTACGTGTACATGTATAGTGACATTTTCAGTGTGTGTATGACATAATATTTAAATCATAAGATAGTATGTATGACTTTGTTTCTGTATATAATATGTATATCTCATGGTAACACTTTGTAATTTGTGTATTAATTGTGTTTTAATCTTGTGATTTTCTCTATATGAACGCACCGTCGGGTAGACTGGTGCCGCTGTTTTAAAAGCGTATGTTCAAATAAATAAATAAACAATGCAATGATGGCTCATTTTGGGCAGCATGCGGGAATAAATACCAAAATATCAAATGACACTCGCGTAGAGTTTGAATAAACTGTAAAACAATTAGTCAATCTTTCACAAATTAGTCTTGACAATTTGTTAAAAATAGTTGTAAACCTGTAAGAATGTGTTGGTGTTTTTTAGAAATGTAAAAATTGTTTACGATTAATATTTGAAAATATGTTTTTAAATAGTTGAAAATGTGTTAAAACACCCCGACCGTACCTGAGAGGTTCGACAATCCGTAGAATCTTTTTCGTCACCGTAGCTATTAATAGTCGGGGTGAAACTACATGGTGATCCCTTAACATCGCACACTCAACTGATTAATATCTATCGTAATCACGAGTCTCAGTTTCGTGGTATATTATCTGTTCCGATGACGACCAATGCAATTAAATTGTGATTTGCCCGTAAAATTGACAATAAATCAACATTCGACCTTGGCTATCAATATTAATCTAAAATGACGACAATGAAGCTTTGCTGAATGATAATGTGGAAATGAATCCCCCTTCCGGATATTTTAGACGTCTACAATTATAATTTAGTTTTCCGTCCATATTCCTAGTTAAACTTTTAATTCACATCATTAGCAATTTGAAAACGCACTTATCGGGCCCCGATGAGTTTATAATCTAGCCTTATTTGAGAAAATATCGAGCCCCGTATCGAGCAGCTAGGGATTATTTACCAAACATAATAAAACTTGTCTTAATATAAAACGTGATGCGGTATGTAAATAAACATTATTATCGGGGTGTGTTTTCTTAAATAACGGGTAATAGTGACTATGAGCCCAGTGTCTATTTCATCGAACTTCCACTAACAAAATATCGAGCCCAAAACGTGTCGAGCCCGATGCAGTCTCGATAAATTCATCAAGTATAATTGGAACTGTTCCCTTATATAAATAGTATTAAACATTGGATATGAACATACCATACCCACGCAACCTTGGCTAAACAATACTCCCTCAATGGCCGATATTTCTAATCTGGACCATTTCGGTACATCGTGGACTGATTGATTACAGTAGTCTTCCCTGGATACCCTCAGAAGACGTTTTCGTACAGGAGGAGTACAATGTCAGAGCTGACTGTAACAGTTTACAGTATTACGGTAGTTTTCCCTTACTCGGATACCCTCAGAAGACGTCTTCGTACCGGAGGAGTACAATGTCAGAGCTGACTGTAACAGATTACAGTATTACAGTAGTTTTCCCTTACTTGGATACCCTCAGAAGACGTCTTCGTAAAGGAGTAGTACAATGTCAGAGCTGACTGTAACAGATTACAGTATTACAGTAGTTTTCCCTTACTCGGATACCCTCAGGAGACGTCTTCGTACCGGAGGAGTACAATGTCAGAGCTGACTGTAACAGATTACAGTTTTACAGTAGTTTTCCCTTACTCGGATACCCTCAGAATACGTCTTCGTATAGGAGTAGTACAATGTCAGAGCTGACTGTAACAGAATACAGTTTTACAGTAGTTTTCCCTTACTCGGATACCCTCAGAAGACGTCTTCGTATAGTAGGAGTACAATGTCAGAGCTGACTGTAACAGAATACAGTTTTACAGTAGTTTTCCCTTACTCGGATACCCTCAGAATACGTCTTCGTACCGGAGGAGTACAATGTCAGAGCTGACTGTAACAGATTACAGTATTACAATAGTTTTCCCTTACTCGGATACCCTCAGAAGACGTCTTCGTACAGAAAGAGTACAATGTCAGAGCTGACTGTAACAGATTACAGTATTACAGTAGTTTTCCCTTACTCGGATACCCTCAGAATACGTCTTCGTACAGGAGGAGTACAATGTCAGAGCTGACTGTAACAGATTACAGTATTACAGTAGTTTTCCCTTACTCGAATACCCTCAGAAGACGTCTTCGTACCGGAGGAGTACAATGTCAGAGCTGACTGTAACAGTTTACAGTATTACGGTAGTTTTCCCTTACTCGGATACCCTCAGAAGACGTCTTCGTATAGGAGTAGTACAATGTCAGAGCTGACTGTAACAGATTACAGTTTTACAGTAGTTTTCCCTTACTCGGATACCCTCAGAAGACGTCTTCGTAAAGGAGTAGTACAATGTCAGAGCTGACTGTAACAGCTTACAGTATTACAGTAGTCTTCCTCTTACCCGGATACCCTCAAAAGACGTCTTCGTACAGGAGGAGTACAATGTCAGAGCTGACTGTAACATATTACAGTATTACAGTAGTCTACCTCTTACCCGGATACCCTCAAAAGACGTCTTCGTACAGGAGGAGTACAATGTCAGAGCTGACTGAAACATATTACAGTTTTACAGTAGTTTTCCCTTACTCGGATACCCTCAGAAGACATCTTCGTATAGGAGTAGTAAAATGTCAGAGCTGACTGTAACAGATTACAGTTTTACAGTAGTTTTCCCTTACTCGGATACCCTCAGAAGACATCTTCGTATAGGAGTAGTAAAATGTCAGAGCTGACTGTAACAGATTACAGTTTTACAGTAGTTTCCCCTTACTCGGATACCCTCAGAAGACGTCTTCGTAAAGGAGTAGTACAATGTCAGAGCTGACTGTAACATATTACAGTATTACAGTAGTTTTCCCTTACTCGGATACCCTCAGAATACGTCTTCGTACAGGAGGAGTACAATGTCAGAGCTGACTGTAACAGCTTACAGTATTACAGTAGTCTTCCTCTTACCCGGATACCCTCAAAAGACGTCTTCGTACAGGAGGAGTACAATGTCAGAGCTGACTGTAACATATTACAGTATTACAGTAGTTTTCCCTTACTCGGATACTCTCAGAAGACGTCTCCGTACAGGAAAAGTACAGTGTGGGATAACTCAAGTTAGAGCCGATTGTTTGACCCCTACTTTGCACGTAGCGTCTATGGGGAGTGCGTTGGTCTTGAAGCTGACTGTACAGTAGTCTTCCCCTTACCCGGATACCCTCAGAAGACGTCTTCGTACAGGAGGAGTACAATGTCAGAGCTGACTGTAACAGATTACAGTATTACAGTAGTTTTCCCTTACTCGAATACCCTCAGAAGACGTCTTCGTACAGGAGAGTAGAATGTCAGAGCTGACTGTAACAGATTACAGTATTACAGTAGTTTTCCCTTACTTGGATACCCTCAGAAGACGTCTTCGTACAGGAGAGTAAAATGTCAGAGCTGACTGTAACAGATTACAGTATTACAGTAGTTTTCCCTTACTTGGATACCCTCAGAATACGTCTTCGTACAGGGGGAGTACAATGTCAGAGTTGACTGTAACAGATTACAGTATTACAGTAGTTTTCCCTTACTCGGATACCCTCAGGAGACGTCTTCGTACAGGAGAGTAGAATGTCAGAGCTGACTGTAACAGATTACAGTATTACAGTAGTTTTCCCTTACTTGGATACCCTCAGAAGACGTCTTCGTACAGGAGAGTAAAATGTCAGAGCTGACTGTAACAGATTACAGTATTACAGTAGTTTTCCCTTACTTGGATACCCTCAGAATACGTCTTCGTACCGGAGGAGTACAATGTCAGAGTTGACTGTAACAGATTACAGTATTACAGTAGTTTTCCCTTACTCGGATACCCTCAGGAGACGTCTTCGTACAGGAGAGTAGAATGTCAGAGCTGACTGTAACAGATTACAGTATTACAGTAGTTTTCCCTTACTCGAATACCCTCAGAAGACGTCTTCGTACAGGAGAGTAGAATGTCAGAGCTGACTGTAACGGATTACAGTATTACAGTAGTTTTCCCTTACTCGGATACCCTATGAACGTTCTGATCAACATGAATAAATAAACATTCATGTAGGCTCAAATATGCATGGAAAGATTGGTTTAAGTAAGTGTTTATTGCAATTAATGCAGCCAACTTAATATCGACGACTTCCCTTTTAAACAAGTTTATAGTTGTTTATGAAATAGCTGGTACAATTGGTGACCACCAAATATTTGGGGATATTTCAACTGATATTACAAGGCATACTTCTGTATCGTCGGCAGAATGCATGAACACTGTAAGGGACATTTTTGATGAAATTTACTGATTTATTTATTTTGAAACAATAGTTTATTGCACATATTTTAACCCTCGTCCTTCTATTTGGGGAGGGGGTTCGCCGGTGGTACAAAAACGCAAAAGACAGTGACTTAGGATATCTAGGGGGATGGCGATTGCCACCTACAATATTTAAAGATTGCCTTTTTGAAAAATATCTTAATAATTATGGTCTTGAATCTTATAGTATGTTCGAAACATGATTGCCCTCCCTTATAAGCCAAAAACCTAGTGAAATAATGATATTTGGAACTTTTTGGTGATAAAGTGATGGCTTATATTTCATTATACAACAAACACACCGGCATTTTCTTTTTGAGGTCGGCCATGTTTATGACGTCATTGTAACGTCATGCGCGGGATGATTTTTGTACTTTTGTTGATATGTATGGAAAGAGGAGACCTCTATCTATATTAGGTACCAAAATAACCATTCTCTGCATCTCCGTTTGGATTTAATTAGGGTGATTACCCCCCCCCCCCCCATACTTCCACCCCCCCCCCCCCCCCCCCCCCCCACCCTACCCCCAGTAAACCTTTATAAAAAGGCTCAGTATGACGAGAGTTAAATAAAACCTTTTTTGAAGTTCTAAAACAGTTGTTTAATTAAGAAAAAAGGTCGTAAGTTCAGTACAATTCCATGGTTACGTGCAATAACATAGTATCTACCACTTCCGTCAGTTGCAGGCTAGTTTATTCGTGGTGGGGGTTATTTCACACAAAAAACACGAACGTCGTAAGTACCACATACGACGCTCTTGCATTGGTGCTCTTGCATTGACAATCGCTTTATCAGTGGTAGTTACGACGTTCTTGCATTCTTGAGTTTTATAAGTTCATAATTTAACCAAAAGTAATGTAAAATATATAATGATATTTCTGATAATCAAGTAAATACTGCCAAAATCAGTCAAATAATATGACTACAGTATCGATACAACACAACAGTGGCTCTCCTGTAGAATGAATGAAATGTCATTTACGACTTTCTTGTATTCTACCGACGATATTGCTTAAGACATAATCAAGAGGATTCGTTGGTGCATTAGTGGTCATTACTAGCTGCCGATTTGTATGCGTATTGGACAGCAAACCAAATTCGAATCCTTGAATTGTACATGCAACCATGCCCTATCGCTTCTTCATTTATACCAAGTAGACCCCACACATTAATGATGTGTCAGAAAATTCATTATAAATTATGTGAGACGCATTGACACCCCAAATACCGCTTATAAATGAGTGATGAGTAAAAGATTAGTACGTGGAACTTATCCATATCGCACCTGGCATTGACGTGAATTATAGATGAACATCTTTTGACCTCTAGCTGTATGCATATGCATTATTAAACATTAGCCCCGTGGATTTGTTGAGCTAAATCAAAGCTTTCCTGGGAAAACCCTTTCGCTAGTCCTGTCATCTATCAACGTACCCGTAATTGCGAGTGTAGCAAGTGTTATTGGCATATACATGGTAGGAGTAATTGGTAAGGCGAAGGCTTTTCTCATAGGCGTGAGCCCCAAGATTAGAAAACGAATTTCGCGTCTAGGTCTAGCTTCAAGCGCTAATTTTCATATTTAGTTTGGTTGATTTTGCTTTTCTGCCTTTCATGCCAAGCAAGAATTTCCGTAATCAACATGATCAAAGAAGTACGGCCATGGACACTGCACTGCAAAATCGAAATTAACATGATTTGGTGGGTGAAATAATAGGTTTGTTAAATTTCTTTCCATTCAAGAGATTTATTTACAATCACTTCTCTTTACACCATATCATACATTCACACATTGCATACATAAATTATGTTATAATAAGCATTACAACTTAAATATTATAATTGTTACATTCATAGCGAAGTATAATAATTACATAGATGTAGACATACCACTCCCGACCAGCTTAAGACATAAACAACGTGGTCATTGCTCTTGAACCCGAGACGTAAACAGTGTATCTTGAACTTAATCCGAAACAACATCACTCGTTTTGGTATACAGGGTGAGTAAAAAAAAAGTGTCTCAAAATAAAATAATTATTAACAATATTTATTATCAGAATATGAAGGCAACCAATGTATACGGCAAAGATGCATTTATTCACTATATCATCAGCAAAAGAAATCATGACATTTGATGGTACCGTTTACCATGTTTACCAGATATGACTATTTGGGTAAAGTTACAGCTGTGTCAACTTGTAAATTTATGTAAAATGTAAATTTAAGTTTGTACTCATGTTTGTATTGTGTGGGTTTTTTTGTATGTGATTTTTTTTTGTGAGTTAAAAAATAAATAAAAATAAAGACCCTCACGGGCTTGGAAAATGAAAAAAGTTACAGCACTTTAAAACCGAACACAATATTGAATATTTTACTCAATAATGCTTGATATTAATGAACAAGTGAATTCGTGTCTGGTACACAATAGCTAGCTAATTAAGACAAATCAAACATTCTCAATTATTTTCAAACATTAAATACGAAATAATGACAAAACGATGTCATTATTACACGAACAGCAAAACAAATTTCGCTTTTGAGATAGTCGGACTCAGCTCGAATAGTGAAATTCAATAGATCTTATAAGAGAAAATATCGCAAATCTTGTTCGGTGTATAAAATGTTGACTTTTACGCAAATTAGCATACAATATGTTTACCACAACCAATTTCAACCGAGATAACCCATCTGTCTAAATAAAAAAATCTGTGAAATTTCTGCACAGATTTTAAGATATAAAATCCTAAAGTTGAGTACACTTTTTTTTACTCACCCTATATGTCATTCTAATTCAACGGCAAGTTAATTTAAACTTTATGGGAATAAACGAGGCCAAGATTTTACGCTTGGTATACCAGTAGGCCTGTGCAGTATACTGTCTGACCGTTCGGACCACAATTTGTCTTACCTCATTAAACAGTAATGTAAGACGTAGTGACACACACCGCTGGACGAGTACATGATACATCATATCTCTGTCGTGATCGGTCACCAACCCAAGCTTTAATGTGAATAATAGATGACCAATAGCTTTTGAAGGTAACCTCGATATGATTTTGATTTACATTCAAATGAAAACTGCAGGTGCCCACTATTATTTATGGCCGGTACTTTAACAATTGCTGCACCAATTCCGCACATTGTGGCGTGACGAGAACACGATTAAAGAGAACATGGTAGCTTTTCCCATACTTGAAGCCTCCAGATACAACGAGTAATTGTTAACACTTTTTACGCGGCTAGTATAAGTGTTACCATTATATTCAAAACAGATTTTTCAGAAACCTTTCCCAACTTTCAAAACCTATTTCAAGAATTACTGAACAAATACTAGGAATGTTTGTACTTTTTTGATGCATTTCCCATCATGGTGATAATTCCAAATATGGTAATTATTTTGACATTTTTAAACATTTTGTGACATTTTGGAATGTCGTCTGCAGACGCCCACTGCGTGGAAAGTGTTAGGTGAAGTATTGTATCGGAGGCGCGAGCTCCCAAGATTTGAAAACGGATTTTGCGTCTAGCTTCAAATTTTGAACTTTTATATTTAATTGTGTTAATGGTTCTTCGTGCCAAACAAGAATTCAGCGTCAGGTTAATCCCATACAATCGTAAATCGATCGATTTGAATGATTCTGGGACACATGGAACATATATAGGCTGGCCTGTTTGCTTCACATGAAAGCGTAGACCATGTATCTTGAAATTATTTCGAAACAACATATTTCGCTAATGTTGTTAATATGTCAGTGTCATGAAGGGAAATACATAAGGCTAAAATCATGGCTCGGTATACCGCCTGACCGTGCAGACCACCCTCATTATATGAGTTGTCTTACCTCATTAAACAGTAATGTGAGACGTAGTGACACTCACGCTCACACTGATGGACGAGTAAATGATTACAAGTCCTATCTCTGCCGCGATCGGTTACCAACCCAAGCTTTAATGTGAATAATAGATGACCATCATTTATACCCTTAAGGTTTATAACACACACGCGGGTACAAAAAAAACGAGTTCGCGGGATTGCTAAGTTAAATCAAGGTTTCCCCTACTAAGCCTTCATTACTTCTGGTCAAGATGGTATACCGTTGAATAAAGTAAATCCCTTACCCTATCATGAAATCTGTCAACGTCCGCTTAATTGCAACGTGGCACTGATATGAATATACCACACAAATAAACTGCCTACATTTCCCCCCGATATTGCAAATCAAGACAGTTTGCGTGGGTTTATTTCGTCCATTGTGACACGTTAATTATGTGTCACAATATTTTTACTTAGCGAGCAAATAACTTAAGTTGGAGCAAACCTGTCAAAGGTTGTACTCAAACGCTACACAATGTCGTAATTACACATATGATTAACATTAACATGTTAATATTAACACATATATGATCTGCATGGTTTTCCTTCAAAGAACTTGTGACGTTGAATAAATGCTATTGTTCCTCTAATTGTCATTAATGACGTGTTTCAAGCGTATATTTAGCTTGAATGTGGTCAGGTGGTAGCGCAAAGTACCACACATCTTATTTTGCCTTAAATTTGCCTTTGCGTTGCGGTAGTTAACAAAAATGCCTGTTTTTCGATGAAATCGACACGAAGAAACACCAGATTTAACTGTACGGCCAACTAGGGTATAGATATTTCTTCTCAACTTCTCAATTATAAATAATATAAACAGACGATTTTGTTGATTGATTCGGTGCAAGTTTACGCAGATGCCGTTCCAGAAACAGGCATGCAAAAAAGATACAGAATTCTGCTCTTCATCTCCCAGGTGCGGTATAGTCGTGGGCAATCCTTAAAACTACTTTCATCCGGCACCACTCTTTCAACCATTAGGGATGTGCAATTACATACATTTCCTCACTGGCGATTAAAAAATGGGCATGTCGTGGGACTAGAGGTTGTTAGGCTTTTAAGGCGAAACTCAAACTTGAAATGACTTGAAATAATAACTTTAATTTAATCTCAATACTTGGCAAACTTGGTGGAAAATGTCGTCACATTTAAGTGACAAATATATTGAAAACCTCTCACGTTAGGATTCTGTACGTAATAACGTAAAATATAATCTCAATATTTGAGAAAATGTATGAGAAATCAAGCTTGAGTAATAAATATTAGAAAACATGAAATCTTATGTAAAGATGTTTTAAGTATATTTAATCAGATTCGAATCTGTCAACTTAAAAAATAAAATGTGAGGTTTTTGTTACAGAATACAATTTAAAATAGCTGAGACAACTATGATTTATTAGAAATCATGGTACCAACAAACAAAGAAAGTAGGCATACTATACTTTATAACATCAGCTTTACACAAACTCAACATACTCAGGGAGGAACGAAATGAACTAACCGTCGAATAACAAAAGATATCCCCGAACGACCAAAAAATGAATATAAATACTAAATCGTTATGTTTGGGTATGTTAGAAATCGGTTCAAAAGCACCTTAAATCCAGGTATGCACAGTTGTGGGCGAAAATCGCAGCTTGGTCAACAAGTGGTCACGTGTTTCATATAATGGCAATACTTTGGTCCGGAACTTTGGCCTGATGTAACGGTGTTATTATCAAGCGTATCATCCGAAGTTGGGATGGAATAAAATATGGTGGTTTACTTCTAGTAGTCAAACGAGGCGAGAGTAAATGGTGCATCGCATCTATGTGGACAGTGCTGAGTGGATGACACACACTGCGAATGACTCGATGTGTGGCTTTCAAGTCGCTTCAGGTTCCCGTAAGTGACTATTGGTCTTGTAACAATTAACCAAATGTACCGGACCTTCTATGGAATAGCGTACTTCAGGGGATTCTTTTTTCCCTAGTTCAGAAAAGTAAAAGTGGACGGACTGACGAAAGGAGGTCAGTCTATTTATAATGCTCTTAACGCGTCGCACTGTCGATGGTTTAGGTGATATGGTTGACATACCAGCTGCCGCTCAAGTGTGTGCGTTACATGTTTTGCAAGTTTTGTTTTTCTGTATACTGAACACATGTTTGACCATCAGTACTATGGACAAATAAGGCCCAGGTTATGAGGCACAGGAGAGGACCCTGGAATCCGAAAATCTAAAATGTCGTTATATAGGAGCAGTCCAGAGATCACTGTTTACGTTTGTTTGTAAAAAATGATAACAATCTTGGCATTTTAATATTCTAAGTTTATCAAGCCACTTTTGTATTTGATTGTATTGAAAAAAAAGGAGGTGTGAAAATGATCAATAACATCGCATTTATCGTATACCACAAAATCCGAGGTAGCATTTGGACCAGTGGTGATTCCAGCATCAACATTTTGTTGGAGCAAACGGGGGGGGGGGGGGGGGGGGGGGGGCAAGAAAAACTTATGAGAAAGGGGGGTGGGGGGGGGAATTAGTGGGGGTGGTAAATGTGCGCGAAAATGTTGGCTTGTATTGTAAACATTGCCTGAAAATAGCTTAATTTGTTCTGAATTAGACATTTCAGACCAATTTTAAGCTTATTTTAAGTATTTTTGACATTACAAGTCAACATATGGGGTAGGCTTGAGCTAGCTGGGTGCAAGTGTGGTGGGGGCAAAGGTCGTAACTGGGGCGTAGTGCCGCCACTGATCTGGATGCCTTGCCTATAATACGCAACAACATCAGTGGATGGGCATAACATAATAAGTACTGCATTATCGTAAGTGAAATAGAACTAAAACAATCTTACGTGTGATTGTCTTCTTCTTCTTTGATCTTCTTTCTAAGATAGCAAAAACAATTTATGCAGTGTTATTATTTAATTTATTCTATTAAGCAACATAAGAAAACGTGTTTACTTCAAAATAATTGTGCATGTTCAACAATACTATGCATGCTGTTGCTTTGATCTCATCTTGCAAAAACAAACTTTGGATAAAAATAGATGCAACGAAACCGGTATCATTAATCATGTTACTGTGTTTGAGTGAAATAAACAATAAACAATTAAAACTAATACTGATGATATTACGACACCATGGCTAATCATCTGATTTAAATAGTTTTTAAACAGGGTATAAGTACGTTTATTAGGCAAACATAGGCTGTCCCCGGGATGTTGGTTGGCGTGTTTATATCCGCAGACGTAACAAGGAGGCTTAATTGGCAAATGCATGTATAGCTAAGGAATAAACCAGGATATTGTACATTGGCACGTCTATCTATAAACACGAAGTTGAAGCAATTCAAGCGGAAAATCAAGAATAAGCAATCAATCGTTTATTTTTGATCATATGTGATAATACAATAGAAACAGATAAATTAATAACTAACATTCGCTATTGACTAAATTATGCACCTATCGAAAAGAAAGATGCAAAATCCTAAATGTCACGGCCAAATGTTGTGAACTTTGGAATCATAGGAATGGGACATTTCACTCATAAGCAACATTAAACTGGTTATCTAGCACATAAGAAGTACCATTTGCTTTGAAAACTCCAATTTTAGACAAATACTATATTAGGGAGTAGACTCAAAACTGGTATGATGTGCTCGAGAGTATAATGTTCTGACTCTACGAAGTTGATGATGATTCCACGAGAGTCGTAATTGTAAATTAAACACCGAATGATAGGTGTTTCTATTCAGAGCAATTCATCATATGTTTTTATGAAATGAAATTATTTGTTTTTGGACGCCTTTCGGAAAAGCATAACATTGCTTAGTACATGTAAAGGAAAGTATAATTCCGTGATATACGGTATGTGTACAAAGCCAGGATATGCTTACTGAAAGGAATCATCCATAACCATCCTTTCATTCAAATCATATCATGAGTTTGAACAGAAAAAATATCCTTCCGGTTTGCAGCATCAAGCGTACAAACACATGATGTACCATGATCATCATGATCATGTAACATTCATATTCTTTGCCTCGGTCTCGAATATTATGCACGTACGCGTCACGAATATTATGCACAGTGCGCTTGTTGCTTTCATGCACGCCCGCGTCCTTTTATATTCATTTGTTGATGAACTGCTGTAAGGAGGCGTCGCCAATGTGGAACTTATCAAACGACAGAGTAGAATGCACTTTTAAGTCCAGCGTCATAAGTATGTATGCACGAAACAACTTAAACCCGGTCTAACTTTTAACCCGATCTAATTAAAGAATTTTCCTCCCAGAAAGGATCTTTGAGGTCATTTTACATTATTAATGTCTCCATACAGAACAAAATGACGAAAATCTTCTAAAATTCAACTATTATTTATTGTTTAAAACAATTGTACCAATAGTTCTTCCCTTTTAACTTCAGACTAAGGTCATGTCTTCCACAGGGGGTGTGTGTATTCACAAAATGGAGTAGTCCATTTTAACAGTACTGATCGTATTAGTGATTAGATGAACACAAATAAGGAAACTAGTCGTTTACGGAAATGAAAATACTGTATACACATTTAATTACTGTTAGCGGTAATAACAATTCGTCGCCTTCCAACAACAACCTCATTAAGAGTTTAAAGGTACTGATCAAATATAATCCACACAAACATTGAGAAAAGTTGCAATTTATTAGAACAGGATTATTTATAAATAAACAACGATCATAATTTTAGGGGCGCATCTTTTGATTGATTGGTTTCTATGAATCAGATGCACTATACATTGTATTATAAAGGTAAACCCCTGAGTACAACTTGCATATCTAACAGTGTTTATGAGTGGTTAATTAGATTATGAATAACCAATTAAAATACTGCTTATAAAATATATATCTCTACTCTCTACCGGGGGTTCAATTAGTCTAAGAATGTCTCTGATTGATGCAACGAATGAAGTATCCATCTTTCTGACCAATCAGCAGGTCGTTATCAGCGGATTAATTATGTGATGCCTGCAGGTCAACGTTCAGTTTGTAATCAGGAATGTAACATAATAGATTTGGGGGGCGGGCAGATTGGGTTTCATATTCACAACGACATACAGAATAAGATAATTCGAAATAATTTCACTAAGCTTATTTCTTTCAGGCATGGTATTGCCAATAAGAAGTGACCATATCACCGTCAACGCGTCGTATACGGCTATTTACCCCCCATTTCAAGTGTCACACGGTATCTAAATGAAAGCAGTATTGGCTAATAGAGTATTGACTACTTTAAGCGTCTTCGTCAAGGGTGAGTTATGCAAGCACAATGCTATTTTTACAGTGAGTTAATTATCTATATAATAAGGGGTACACGTTTCCGGTGCTAACACATATCAGTTACTCTCTGACTCAATTATGTGATACTTTGTAAATAACAAATCTCAGGACAGTCAAACACGTATGCAAAAAAAGAAAATCAATCCAACCATGTTGACAGTAAAAGTTGCATATAAATGGGTTTTTTTTCCTTTCCAGGGCAAATTGCTGAGTGTAGATCATTGTACTTGACCAGCAACTTCAACATTGTCCGAAGTTATCGTTGTTGGAGTTCTTGTGTAATTTGCTTCCATGCCAGCGGTAAAAGCATTAGAAGTGTGAGTAAAGGTTCCTCCATCAGGCAGAATACCAGGGTTGACAATCTGTATAGTGGCAGTAGGAGTTCTTGTATAGTTATCTTCAATTTCAGCTGGTATATTGGTTTGTACTACAAGATTGTCTGGTTTTCTAAGGCCGTGCAAGGACATGTACATCCTGTCATCGTTCCTATTATTACCGCATTCAATTCTCTCGTACACATCTTCTAAAGGTTGTCTGAACATGATCTGTCCTATGTGCTGCACGTCCCTATGTTGAGGTGCTTTTTGCATATTGCATAGTTTGACGGCAATACCTATCCCTATGAAGAGGAATAGGAATGCGAGGATACCAGCTACTACAGTTGCTACTATCCAGTAAAAGGTGGTTTGTGATTGGGATGCACATATCGATGCACAGTCTGTAGTAGTAACTTCTGTATCAGGTCGACGTACAATACCCGTGTCTTCAGATATATAACCATCATCAATACCTCCTGAGTTAGTTCTATCAGTTTCTTCGGGTTCGTATTCGGGTTCATCGGGATTAAGCGGGTTACGTTTGACCGTAATGGGTCCGACATGGCAACGTCTTTCAGTATCGAATGCACTACTGTATATCTTACAAGTAAAAACGACCCCATCGTATCTCATTGATGCTTGCAATGTCATATTAGAATAAACCATACCGTTACGACGTTCATGAGTATACTGAAACTTATCACTCGATCCAGAACTTGCTACCCATGTTATATCTACCTCTGGCAAACCGTCTTCTGATGCGCAATTAAACAAGATGTGAGATCCAGATGTTACTACTTCTACCACGTCAGAAGAACACTGCACTGAGCCTTCAGATGGAAAGTACTGAACTCTGGCTGCTATAGATTTGATTATGATGTTATTGGTCTCCTGAACGACTTTACACTCATATTCTCCTTCATCGTTTTCTCTAGTGACATCTATAACGGAGAGGAAGTATACCATCACCCCACTGGTTAACCTACGATTGGCAAGGAAGAAACGATTATCTACTGACGAATGCATGGTTTCATCATACGATATTTTTTCAGTCTCTCCTCTAACAGTACGCTGCATCATAACACTGTCACCACTCTCCAAATTGGTTATCTTGCACATGATAGATAACATGTCACCTTCCCGAACAGGGTTTAGAGGCGCCGTCACTGTGATCTTGGTTTCAGGTGTACTCACTGTTTGAGCCCAGGCCTGATGTATAAATACAAGGCATATGGCACAAAGCAAGTTGTACACCAGTTTACTGAGTTCATTTCTCCCGATCATGTTTAGTGTCTCTGCTACTGGCCACTGTTATTATACAAATGCATACAGATTAATTCTGCTCGCGGGAAACTAGGTGATGGTAAGTACACAATTGAAATTCAAATGGAAGTCAATTGTAGTGGTGCATAATCATTTGCATTTTAAAACACTGGTTAAGTGGTCGCTGATGGTAATTCATCTGATCAGTCTCACAACAGGTAGCAAGTCCGTGTTCATAATTCCAAAATGTCATAGATGATGTTGTCTAAAATGTACGTTTATCCACTGAATGTGAGTCAGCTAGTGCACCATTTGAAGTCAACTTGGTAATATCCGTATTATGGTTCAATATACGTCCTTATCAGAAAGAACCGTTTTGATGCTTGTAGTGCAGCTTAACAGTATACAATCAAGGAGAATGTTGCCATCAAATGACACAACAACCAATGTTCTGTGTGTACAGCACCATGGAGTTTACACCGAGAGCTGAAAACTGATAACTTGCCAGCAAATCACCAATCACCACTGCGGCGTACATCTGATGACCATCCGCTGCGGGCTGCACAGACAGAGGACATCGAGCAAACACAAATCACTGTTTAGCTGCAGCTATCTAATGAATATTTGATAAATTAATAAGGTAAACTCGCGGATCCTCTTCATAAGTAGACATAATGATGGATGTTTAATGGCCTGAATTATTGATAACCAACCGAACTGAACTAGCTATTCCATAGTAATCTGTCTTATATACATCTATTTATATACATGTGTGTATATAAGTGCGACAGGTTTAAGTAGGAGTAAGCTAAGCATTCCGCGTGTACATCATTGAGCGACTGAAGCCACATAGAGAGGTAAAAAAATATCCTCTCTCCCCAACCAGCACGGTGAAACCGAACAGCCTGTGGCCTAATATGGGTCAACGGCGAGCAGTATTGCGACGATGGAGAGGCGAGGGGAACACGGCAGGATGCTGTCTTGTTGTATTCGTAAGAGTTAATGGAAACGGACGCTTTGCCCTTAGCTTGTTTAACTCCGTGTATGCTGAAACCATAGCGGCTTGCACTGTATTGGCTGAGATATGATATACTTGATCGATGATAGCGGAGTATATTGCACTAATCACGGGGTTTTTCTCACATGGTTATTTGTGTTCTCATCTTTCTCTCTATAGTTCAGGTGGTAGTGGTGGTTGAAGGGAACAATAACGAACCGGGTTTTATATTACTAGATTGAAATATCAAATTGTATACGACCTATGGTTACTGAACAATGAACAATATCCCATAAAATAAATATGATCGCACAAAAAAGAATTTATGTCACCAGGGCAATCAAGTTTAATGTTCAATTCATCAAAACTGTCCAGGTGCGCGTAACGCTAAAGTCGTATATTTTGCAGTAAATATATTACTACATGCACTCCATCGTGGGTATTCTCTTCAAGTCCGCGTTATCAAAACAAATGAAAGTACTGGATATCAATTTAATAATATAACATTATATTGAAATACTTATTATATGTTAACTTATCATCTGTGACAATGTGAATATAAATGAAAGGAAATAAACATACAAGATTTTTTTTTAAAAGTCCGCGTTATTGATAGAAAATAGTTATTTCCCTTGAAAATATGAACCATGTTGTTATGTAATTACTTGCATACTGCGTTGGTTTAATAATAATATTTAAAAAGGACAACCATGCCAACATATATCAATGCGCCATTACACCATATTCCAACAACGCCTCCGCATCGGTATCCACGCAATATTCTCCTATTAACCCTATAAGCACATGTCGTTTTCAATGTGCATGTATGAAATCTGTAAATTGGCAAAGATAATAAATCGAGAGAGAAATCAACGAGCGGTTGTCGCATATATTTACTGCGTTATGTTATCTTGTAGGATGTGACATACAGCATAGACGGTTCCCTCATTAAGGTTTCACAATTGATTTTACCCCGGTCTATCCATGTATTGGAATACATTCTTCATAATTTATTTTGTCTACTAAACGTAAAACATATCTGCAGACGACATTCCAAAATTTCACAAAATGTTTCAAAAATGTCATAATTATTTAATTTCATTACCATATTTGGAATTACCATGTGAATGCATTGACATAAGTGCAAACATGCCTAGTATTGGTTCAGCAATCCTCATATCAATAGACCTTGAAAGTTGGGAAAGATTTCTGAAAAATCAGTTTTGTATAATGGTAAAACCAATAGACGCGTGGAAAGTATAAAGGAAATAATAGATTCAGCAACGTGTCAGTATATCAGCATAGAAAGGCTAATACTAGTTATACCAGGCAGTGCATTGTCTTTATAATGTATCATTGTTGAGCATGAGTGGTCGTCTACATGAGATGGTATACCGGTCTCGCGACCTTAAGTACATAATGGAAACAAAAACACGTCAGCATATCAGCATAGAAAGGCTTATACTATTAGCAGCGCAGTGCATTGTCTTTATAATGTCTCATTTTGAGCATGAGTGATCATCTACACGAGATGGTAAACCAGTCTCGCGACCGTAAGGATATAATGGAAACAAAAACACATCAGCGTATCAGCATAGAACGGCTAATAATATTTCCAGGCAATGCATTTGTCTTTATAATGTCTCATTTTTCAGCATGAGTGGTCGTCTGCATATATGATATGGCATTTTATATAACTCTTGATTTTTGTACCACACGCTGATGACGATGATTTATACTATTGAACGGCAATATAAATTTCCAAATTGATTTCGGGTTATATTATATGTATGCTTTGGTTGAGCAAATTCGTGATTCATTTTCCCCTCATATCTATTATTGAAAGTAATAGGATAAAGTGGTTGATATTTTTTTATTAGTCAAGGAAAGGGCAACACTTAGCCTGACCTGGTTCATTACTAGTCCTTTTATTATTTTGGTATTATTATTATTATTATTATCAAAAGTGTTATTATTATTATTGGTATGTTTTATTTTTATTTTTCAAATGGGTGGGGTGATAATCCAGTTGAAGGGAGAAGATCGGTCTGGTTTTGTTCAGCATAACCTTAAACAAAACACATTTCAAATTTCAAGGCACACATTTTAAATAACTAAACAGTGAAAATAAGTAGAGAAACAATTATTCTGTAATACAATTCACTCTTATACGTCTTACGCAATAAGATGTATGATAGCATGAACTATTATTGCATAATAAGGTATTCCGACATTTAAATATTTGTTTCTTCTAGGCTTGACGCCAAACAAACGATTCTTACGCGTAGGCCAGAAAACACATACATTATAAATGCGATTTGTAATGAAACTTACAAATATTTAACGACCCTATTACCGAGCCTCTGATCAAACGTTGTACTGCTACCATCGAACCATGCACTGAATGATCTGATCGATTTAGAAGCGCTGCATATCACCTTAATTGATTATACACGTATACTTAAAGGAACACATGCTTCAATGATGATGCTAATGGATGACTTTAAACTGTAATAATAATATTTGCCATTTTAAACACAATAGATTACTTACCATTGGACTCCAAATATAATAATATAAATTTGCAGGGACCATTCTTCTGTTTTGAATAGTTCTGTTTCGTGAACATAAATGCTATACATGAATACCTGGCTACGTTATGGGATTTGCAATAATTTGGGAAGGCTATTGAGAAGGCGTGGCTAAATATCTAGCTTCCTAGTCAATTGACTGGATTGACTACATTTGTAGTCGATTAACAATTGTAGGAGCCCAAATACTCCGACCACATTATGGAGTTGTTCCATGTTACGGGTTACCTGAAAGTTCACTATTTTAAAGGGGCACAGAGAGATTGCTCGAAAACAAAAATTAAATATTTTCACCTTGTTTAGATAAATAATATACATAGAAACCCTCTCATGTAAGATTTCTTCAAACAAAATCAGGAAAAATGAAAAATAAAGACATTTTCTCAGCATTTCCGAAGGTATATTAGTGGTTTTCACTTTTTTTGTATTTTGGTTAAATGTCACCACCAATTGAATCATGGAGGTCATGAGTATGCATCATGCAACAAGCCATGGGTGGTCTTCAAGGTTATTTTGAATAAACATGAAACAAATAAGTAAGAAAACATCTGTGGCCTTTAAGATTAATTTGGTTAGTTTCGATGTGATACCGTCCAAACTCAAAACGCTATGAAATCCATGAATTTCTCATGAAATACTGCAAAGTAAGCTCTAAAATTTTAGGTTGTAGTTAGTACGTACATAAGCATTACGTATATGTGAAAAACCCAACTTCTGAAAAAAATTGAGAGCTCCCTCCATGAAGGATCTTTTAGTGCCCCTTTAACGCACCTGAGATGACAGACAAAAGACATTCCAATCTGACGAATATCCTTTGATTGTTCTTTCTTTAATGTGTCATTCATCATCTGCTAACAACGATTTATACTGATTTATGTTGATTTTATTGTTAAAAAACTCGTGAGAAATCCTAGGCAACATGCAAATCGTCTATCCTCGAAGGGCAAATGCATCGATTACTTACGTCACTCATCGATCATTAAATTGACAAAACCAAAAATATCAAAAGATATATTTTGGGCGCATCTAGGCAATATAGGAAATGGCACTTACAAATATACTACCACAAATTGTAGCCGAAGCCGAATGTATTAAAAGAGCACAATGTTTGGACACTAATAATTATCCTTTGACTAAAACATTGGTTGGAAGATGTGGAATAGGCTACGCAGGTATTGCACCATTACTGCATTGAGTTAATATTTATCAAAATAAAGGCAATTTGCTTGAAATAATTTTGGTTTAATTTGTCATTCAATACTTTTCAAATTCTAATGTGGTCATTCAAGGTAATAAGATTCGCATGCAAATGCACTCTCGATGTAGTTCCGGCCATTAGCAAACTGCCCCCTGTTGCCCCGTTATCGTCTCCAAACGACATGAGTCACTATATTGAACTGTTTGATGTTCTGTGAGTTGCATACGGCTCCGCATACGGCCTGGTCAGGCCATCCCGGAGATTGGGCTTTTAGTTTAATGATTTGTGAGCGAGTCCGGTCATTATTTCCCGCAGGGTAACATTAAAGATGCCTTGTTTCATCGCCATCCTATTACATTTTGCTCTTAAATAAATCGTTGGCTAATTCTGTCATGACATTAGCTTTGTTAACAGTCATTTATCGGTCACTGACTTATATAACACTAGGCATAATGTCACTTTATTCTGGAAATTTAAGATTATCTGACAAGATTTAAAACTAAATCTGGGCACTTTCTCTTGACATTTTTAAATGTAATTGTTGCAAGTTGAAGGTAAAATTAGCGCATTGCATAAATATGTATATGTTTTGTTATGGTTTTTATATGCGATGATTTGCTCTGAACACAAACAGAATTTCTTGAAGGTGTCCGGATGTACTTTGTGTGGATTCTGGGTGTGGATTCTTCTGAATTCGGAGCACCACAAACATGATAATTACAAAGGGGGAAGCTCTGTATGCAAGGTATTGCTTTATACTGCAACTTATCGACTACAGCACAGTTCTAATTGAGTATAGGAGTCCAATATGATCCCTCTAACACGCTTGAATGCAAGACGTACACGTTAACCCTAATTTCAACTATCAATGTATCTAAATTGTGCAGAGCATCAGAGTAATCACTAGATAGTGGTTCGTGATTGTAGATTATTAATTGCTTGGCCGATCAAAATAGTTGCCCTTTCTTTACATAACGATGAATACTACAGTCCGTGGCCTAGATTGATCCGAGGTATACTGCAAAACTCCTGCATCTTGGAATGCAGGGTGAGTCAAAATATTCAGGTCCCGTTTTTAGAAAATCAGGAAAAATACTTCTTGTTAATAGTCGGCCAATTCATTCATTGTTTTATAGGAGTAGAAATACTTCTCCATATTTTGTAAACTTTCCAAGACAATACCTTATTTCAGGCCTGAATAACAACATATTAACGAAAAAGCGCGACATTTAAACGATGAGTCAATAAAAGCAGTCAGAGTATCAACATTTTACTACATCAAGAAATTGCACTATTTGCTTGGATTATTAAAAAGGTGAGTTTTGAGTTGGCGTTTGAAACTGTTCACAGACACAGCATTGAATGTTATTCAAAAGCATTCAGAATGTTATTGTTTCAGTGCGCACCAATTCCTATTGTTTGCCCTAATATGTTCCCCTGTTGTATCGCGTTATTATCCCTTGTTATTCATTGTTTCTGCACACCCAGTTTGCTATATCTTGATTTTATTATTTGCAAAAAAAAATCATTGTTTTATATTATTGTTAGAACATTTTGCTTTTCTTTTTCGAATTCGAAAAAAAAGGGTTCTGGTAAAGTAATTATGCTTCATAATATGCTTAAGGTTTTCACGATTGTAAGGCGAATCGACCCATGTCAATAGTAAGCACTCCGAAGGGTTGCGTGTGCGTTTAAAGAGTATGTTGGCATGACTTATAGCTTGCTTACCAACATGTTTATGAAATGTTTTACAGTAAATATGGGTCGGTCGGGCCTGTAAAACAGTTATTTTTCGGTGGCTTAAAAGTGTATCTAAAGTTTAAAAAAAACTAACTACTAAACTCGTGCACTAATTGTACGTTAAATGATTACTCAACATGTCAACCAGGGTTCGCATTCTGACGCGTCTGCGCGTCCTAGACCTGTCACTTTCTTGTAGTGACGCGTCAGGTTTCAAATTGGAAAGACTTGCGGGTCCCGATCAAAATTGAAGCGACCCCTTAAATTTGACGATGTATGGAAATGGAAACCTTGAGAAATTCTGTAAATTGCATATCCATCCTTTGCTCACAATAGAAATTCATAAAAACTGTCCGTTAAAAAGTGAAATTTGAAAATTCCCAAACTTCAGGACCCCTCAATTTCTTGGGGGACCCCTTAATTTTTTTTTTTTGAAGTCCTACCGGGTCCTGAAAAATTGATGGGACCTCTCACATTTTTGATCCACTGCTATCCCTAATGTCAACCGTGCCCGGTGAAAGCTGACGCGCATATTGTGTAGTTTTAAAAATACACCGTTACATTTTGAGGAATTCCGTCTAGGCCTATATCTATTTGTAACCGATTTGGGCCGCAATAAATTGAATACCTAAATTTGAACACACGACTACTCTGGGGACGATATTTGCGGTGTAATGTTAAACACGTCGATTAAAAGTTAAGTTTTATATATAGTTAGAACATATTTTTTCGGCTAAAGGCTGGTTAATTAAGTTTATGCTTCATATAATTGTTCACGAGTATGAGGCGGGTCGACCCATGTTAACATTTTCCACGCGGCTATTGGTTTTACCAAACACAAAACCTTTTTTTTCTCCAGAAACCTTTCCCAACTTTCAAAGTCTGTTTCAAGGATTAATTAACTGATTCTAGGCATGTTTGTACTTAGTTTAATGCATTTCGTATGGTGATTCTAAATATGGGAATGAATTTCAATATTTTTGACTTTTTTAAAACATTTTGTAAACTTTGGGAATGTCGTCTGCAGACGCCTGCCGCGTGGAAAGTGTTAACATTAAGATTTAAGATTTCCATTAGTTGTCCCGAGTATAGTGCGTTGTACACAGTACACCGACATGCTACAGGAAATTACAGGGTGTCCCTAAAGTTTCGATACTTTATATTAAAGCTTTTTATCTCCGGTAAAATAATTCCCATTATTAAGCTAAAACATATTGGATAGAGACGACTTGCGTAATTATGTTGCTACCAAACTTACAATAACAACTATCTGTGTTGCCAAAGTACAGACGCAAACTGTAAAACTTCTTATTCGTATAGATGTGTCATTTCCACGGCGTTTCTTTTCAGATTGAAATAATCCTTATTATGAATATTGTTAATGTTGTAAACAAAATGTAATAAGCGAAAACCTTTCTGCAATGATTAACTGAAAGGGAATGTTACGTGCGTCCGTCCGTGACAAAATTGTTGATATTACTCTACAACAACAGGTATGTTGTAAAAACTAGCACTAACACTTTATAAATCATTTGACGAGAAATTCAACAACAACAATTGCATTCAAAATTCAAGTATCAATCAATAATTGTCGATTATCGATTGAAATATTGAAAACCTACATTTTTTACCAAATTTCAAAAACCAATGGTCTTACTGAAAAATAGATATTAAAATCTGACTGAATCTCTGAGAACATTTCCTATGAGATCGATTACACAGGCCTACTTATTAAGCGAGAAATACAATGAGTGATATCAATGTGCCAGACGCGTATGCACCTAGCGTGGCCCAAAAAGGTGCCTTAAAAATGTCGTAATGACCTAATAGATACGCTGTGTATTTATCACAGTAAAATTGAAACCTACCCTCATTCCCAATCAAGTGGCTAGCTGAGCACTGAAACAAGAGAGTGTTACAAATGTGGTTTGGAAAAATGAACACATCCGCTTTCCATTAATGTGTAACACAATATGAATATACAGTGTGTACCAGAATTATGTGTACCGTGTATGACAATATAAGATAACATTGCAGCCCATGTTTAATACTGCAATATAATGGGGAACATGTTTTCTACTTACTCTGTTAATTTCATTATCATATCTTTATCCGTTCCGATATGGCATGATATTATTGAAACCTGTTTTTCACTTTCAGCGTATTTCAATTGATAAGACGAACACCAAACTTCAAAATTGCTGCTTTAGAAAGTATGATATAAATCACTAAAGTTGACCAATTCCCTCAAACCTTTCAAAATATTACTTCATAACACATACAGTTGATATATATTAATTGTTGTAGTAGAAATCAACAGAGGACACAACAAATTACCTGTACATCATTTAAATTGAGCTTCGTGCCAATCATGGTCAATGATTTTATGAATTTTAAAATAAGTGATTTTGATTTTGATTTGGAATCTACTATTTTTGCAAAAGAGTTCCATAATTTCTGTCAGAAACATCCGATATCTGATATTAAAAATTCAAATCCAAAAGCCTAATATAATGTATGTTAGAATCATAAGCCGTTTGACCGATAACTATAATGGTATTCATAGCTAGATAAATGCACGGACACCATGTCATTAAACGTCCGGAAAATGTACGATATTCACCGAAATGTTGTCCGAGTTGTTTATCATATTGATGTTTGAACATATTTTACTTCGATTAGGGGTACAGTATCCCCTTACTATTGCGCGGTCCTCTACTGTATCGCTTACAAGTCGGTTGATGAAGCAGTGTCCGTTTATAGCTTACGTGACATGTATAGTTTAACAATGCGCAGGTGTGTCACATCTTTACAAGAACGTGTGTGTCAGTCCATCATTATCATAAAGTGGCGGTCGAGTGGAGGCGCCGTTTACCGATATTTGAGATATTATCTTTAATATTTGTTGTGACCGTGGTCTGTTTAAACTCACTAGACTGCAACACACAACTGAATGAGTGTGATTTTGCTTTAGCGTTTCCTTGTATATAAACCAACAATACATCAAAGTAAGACGATTTGCAATTCGCGTATAGCATGTGTAGCCAGTGTTTTTCGTTTGATTCAAAATGATTTGCATTCAAAAGTATAATTGCTGAATATGTTAGATATGTGCCGAATTTACTTCTGGAAACAATGAAATACATCCGTATATACATACCAAAGCTTTTAATTAAAAAAACACGAGCAATACTGCGTTAATACATCACATCATTCTCCTATTCTTTCAACATACTTTGGATGTTTAAGAAATCATTATATATAGGTATGTTCTTTTTTGTAATGGTTCAGGTTTTTCGAAAACAAATATAATAACATGTAACAAACGTTTTAAACTATATTTAAGGGGTGGAGGAGTAAATATAAATAAATAAATAATATAAATTATAGTTTCTGCAACAAATAAAGGTGCATTTGTTAAATCTTTTAAAACAGCTGAATTTATGTAAATCTGCTCTACGATAATCATTAATGCACCAGAAAAATAAAATATAAGAATGAGATGATAATTCAAAATAGCACACATTAAAACACACACCATAATCTTAGGAAAATCCTGATCAGTCCCGACGTTTGCCAATAATGTTCACGGTAAGAAATAGTTAACAGTCGTTGTGAGCATGGTGAGAGTCGTATGTAAAGGGTTCAACATATCATTGGATGAGGCACACAGGTCGTAATACGATATATATGTTAAGAAGACACCTTTTACACTCTCTCTTCACTTACTCGACCGTAACACGATATCTATGTTAACACTTTCCACGCGGCTATTAGTTTTACCATGTACAAAACAGATTTTTCAGAAACCTTTCCCAATTTGCAAAGCCTATCTCAGGGATTACGGAACCAATACTAGGCATGCTTGTACTCAATTCAATGCATTTCTCATGGTGATTCCAAATATGGTACTGAAATTTGATAATTTTGACATTGTTGAAACATTTTGTGAACATTTGGAATGTCGTCTACAGACGCCTGCCGCGTGAAAAGTGTTAAGAAGACACCCTGTTCCTTCTCTCTCTCTTCACTTACTCGACCGATATAGAATCGTATCTCTAGCATCATTTACACGACGCTAAGGAATTGAACAAGACTGGACTAATGAAAAACAAGTGTATACACATCAACAAATGTTTCGTACAGCATGACAACTGAAAACGTCTCTTGCAAGTTGGATGGAGATAATACAGTTCGCAAAGAATAAGTAAAGACAGCTTATGTTGTTAAAGGGGCATTGAGATCTATTAATTGTTGTAGTAGAAATCAACAGAGGACACAACAAATTACCTGTACATCATTTAAATTGAGCTTCGTGCCAAACATGGTCAATGATTTTATGAATTTCAAAATAAGTGATTTTGATTTTGATTTGGAATCTACTATTTTTGCAAAAGAGTTCCATAATTTCTGTCAGAAACATCCGATATCTGGCAATGGTAGGAACCCTGAAGCGTATAACGATTTATGGGGAAACGCTTAAATACATGGCGCTAAATTGACATTTGGTTGAAGCAAGTTATGTATTGAGTGATGCTGATTTGAGTTTCGATGTGATTTACATCGAAACTACCAAATCGTGTGAAATTTTACATGCTAGACGGCGAATTAAGGTAAACGGTCGGGTGGTAGTTAGTATATGCCTAAGTATTACCACATCCCTTAGAGAGGAATTATTTTCAAGACGCCCTCGTTTGACTTGCGTGTTGCTTTACTTTATTAAAAAAAAAGTGATTCTAAGCGGATTCGAACCAGCAGCAGCACAACAATCTTTGCATTCATAGACAGCGCTCTTATCGATTGAGCTACGGAGGGAACTGCCAGAGGAGCGCAAGATTATAATCTATAGGTATTACATTCTCAAAATCGATTACTGGTGTCACTATAATAGACGATTTAGTTAGCCGATTTTAACGATCTATACACAAAATTGCTGAGAAATCGACGAAGCTCAACGCATGGTAATACATGAAAATTAAATATGATGAAGACAAATTAGGAAAGTTTAAGCAGCTGCTGTATTTCTTCTGATGAGCAATTCTCCACGAAAATGTTTAGCGTTGAAGTTCAGTATTTTCTTCATCCAATGCGTCAATGATCTAAGATCTATCATTGGTGAATTCTCTAATTTAATGTCACCTTTCATTGTTTCAACACCTGTAGCGACCTATGTTTATAACATAGGTCGCATATATATTGTGGTCGTATATATTGTCATCCATGAATAACGCCACCAGGCTCAAAACACCTGCACTTTTTTGTGATAAAAAATCAACAGAGGGCGGTCGCTATTATGTCCCAAATTTCAAATTTCTAAGGGATGTGTTACGTAGGTGCAACAAAACTGATTTCCAGAAAAATTGAGGGCGCACTCCCATACGTATCTCTTAGTATCCATTTAAAGACAATGCGTTATGTATTCAATTTTGTCTAGAGTACGATTTTGTCAATAGATAAAACATCAATTGAATTTATATCCTATACCGAGTGCTGCAATACTTTCACAGGATAATCGGTTTGGTTAACACTTTCCACGCGGCAGGTGTTTGCGGACGACATTCTATTTCACAAAATGTTTCAAAATGTCAAATTTATTGAATTTAATTACCATAAAATTATTTGAAATCACCGTGAGAATTGCATTGAAATAAGTACAAACATGCCTAGTATTGGTTCAGTAATCCTTGAGATAGACTTTGAAAATTGAGAAAGCTATACAACTTATTTCCGCGTGGAATATGTTAACAGTGCTTGGGGTGGGCGCAATTTTGAAACACAGCACGCAGCCATGACATCGAGAGTATATTGATGTACTGCAGTGCGTTTAGATATGATTGCAATGCTAATTGTTCTGTACTATAGTTCAAAAATCAAATGCACAATGTAAAATATATTGTTACACAATTTAACAGCCTTTTTATTTATTGACATCGTGTCACATTCATGTTCGATTTGGTTCTGTGCCTTGTAGTTCAGATGAATGTACATCTTCCCTCAACAAGTAGTAGCCTCTTATTTCAATTATGCATAATGAAGACTGATCAGACCAGGTATCACAACCCAGTATACTCTCAGATCGCATGCATGTCAAACCATTATACGAGCAATGTTTAACACTTTCCACGCGGCTATTGGTTTAACCATAATATAAACACTTTTTTCTTCTTCAGAAACCTTTCCCAACATTCAAAGTCTAATCTCAAGAATACCTGAACCGATACTAGAAATGCTTGTACTTATTTAATGCATTTCTCATGGTGATTCCAAATACCGTGATGAAATCTAATAATGTTAACATTTTTGAAACATTAACTGTAGACTGTAGATGACTGCCGCGTGGAAAGTATTAATATGAAACATGAGTCTTAAAAGTGTATTTCTTATGGCATGCAGTTCTCAAACTATGATCCAGGCTTCATGTAATCTACATTTAATCAGGTTTCATATACTTTACATTTAGGTTAACCGGATACGTGTACCACAACGTACGGAATATGTCATGTTTATATATCTTGTTAAGCACTCATAGATTTGCAGGATATACGTACAGATTACCATGCTGACACGCAAGATTTGGAGCCAAGACTATCGTTAGAGGGCGTACATACAACAACACCAACACAATAGCTGTGTATTGATGCCAAGAAAAATGCTATAGATCTATCTCTCTCCTCTGTTTGGATTATTTTTCTGCCCGGTCGGCAGAATTCGTCATCACGTCTTTGTTCAGGACGAGCTGGATCGTCATTTATCAGTCATAGCGCCCTCAATACACTCCCAACCTTTCAAATGTCAACGTTACTAGACTTCACAAGGCAGACTCATCGCCATCCTCAACAACAACCATTTATATTCCTAATGTGTGATCATAACGAGTCCCTAGTGAAACATGTAATGCTTTCTTGCTAGGGATAACAGGATGTGGAAAATGTACTATGTTATTAGCTCTCACGAGATTTATGGTTAAAACAACTAGTTTAGTAGATGGAGTATATCATGTAAATCTCATTTTTATACGACTGTTCAGGGATACAGAAACCTTTAGCATTATGTGCCTTGTCCGTCTAGTGGTCTTTATGGGATAATGATACAGGATGAGTAGGAAAGCACGGCAGTTTGTTGTAGCATAAGCGCCAGCAATAAAACCCACCCATGCCTGCATATTCAAATCCATTAAAATGTGCTAACAAATTCAGATATTTCGCCTTCATTCAAAATCAATGTTTGAATTCGACAATTACGTCATACTATCATATCTATGTCAGTAGAGCCCGGTTTTTAAAGTCAACGTACGGGATGGCAATACATAGTGGTCGCCGTGGCTTCAATGATACTGGTGAAAACCTCAACTGGATAACAAATCTTACAATCACAGACAATAATTAAGAAATGTGAGTCAGAAAAAGCCTGCATTCAAAAGAAAAGAAAACCAAGAGGCATGTCAGCTGCTTTATGAAAGCGCGTTATACGAGGGCTGGTCAATAAGTAATGAAAGTGATCATATTATGGGATGCATGAGTGATTATATTGAGGGATAGTGTGATTAATACAAAGTATTAACCTTTGTCTTTCAAACGATACACTTTTGGATTTCTGAGTATGATGACGTCATAGCATTAGCTTAGGGATCACGTCAAAACTCGACCGCCCGGCAACCGCCGGTTACGGCCGGTTCCGTTCGGTTCTCACAAAACGTGTCGTCTGTTATAATATACACACATAATGAGGTCAAATAGTAACACTCTGGTGAACACGACCGGTTGAAAGTGCCTCGTCACACACGTGAGCAATAACATCTTGAAGTAATGGGCTCTTTTAAGACTTAAAAGTCTCAGTTGACAATCAGTACAATACAGCTATTGATTTTCGCTGGGGTTGGCTTTTTCAATCTGTTTATAGCTCAATTAACTTTTTAAAATCAATACCGAAAGTCTATGAATGGTTTTTTTTTATAGAACGATTATAGAGAGAGCTATTATGACCGCAAAGTAACAGATTGATAGAGTAAATTGGTCAGATTACAGCATTATGTCAACCGGCGGTTGTTCAGTGTTGCATGCGCGAATATTCATATACCAGTAAAACATTTGACCTAAAAGAACCGGGCGGAACCGCCCGTAACCGGCAGTCAACGGGCGGTCGAGTTTTGACGTCTCCCCTTATCAGTTATTTGGCGGGAAATTTGAATTGTTTGTATGAAACACGTGGTAAGAAGATTACATAACATGACACCAGAAGCAGGTAAATCCCGATTATTTGTTCAATTTGTTTAATCCCTGTGTAATTTGAAATATGTAGTATAAGAGGGAAAAGTAAGGAGAAACAATATTGAATAAAAACTAAACAAATATCAGTATTTCAAATTGCCCATTTTCATTGAAAAATTCCAAGTCAGTGAATCACTAATTTTGCGGAAAATCAAATAAATTAGAAAAAATCCAAGTAATTAACCAGTTTAGGCGATTCCATAGGATAGGTAACTAATTATCTGACCTTATTCATATGAAACCTACAGAAAATATGCCCATGCGCAAACAACAGATAATTTTGAACTGGGCCAAAATTGGCTAAAATCATGATATTTGCCAGATAAAAGCTTACATTGCCTTCAAAATCTAATCAATGTGTATAATTATTTTGATAATCTAAAATGAAGATATACATGAATTTATCAAACAAATACGGCTGCCCAAACCTCTCTTATACCGCTACCTTGAGAGCTACTATGTGTATTGTTAAAGTAATCGTCACATAATTCCAACGGTTTGAGGGCATTTTATGATCAGCTCCTTTTGAAATCCCACTATTATTGCTTCTACATCCCACAACAATTTATTTAATTATAATCCCTCCATTGTTCTTCATCCTTTGTTGTTTTGTATGGTTTATCGTTGCGGATTGTCCTTAATAAAAACGTATTTGAGATGGTCCCTTCTGATTTGTATTAATAAATTCAGATCTAAAAAATAATGTCAAACAAAGATTACTAGTACTCTGTGTTCTTACTATTCACCAAGTGTTATCTGTTTATATGCTTGCATTGTCGAAATATACGCAAATTAATCAATTAACCCATATTTCACAACCTATTTCTTATCCAGCCAAATATTGGCATATTTCAGGCAGTGTCCAAAGTGTACTTACTTTAAGCTAATGCTATGACGTCATAGTTCATACCTAGAAATCCAAAAGTATATTGTTTGAAAGTCAAAGATTCATACTTTGTATTGATCACACTATCTGTCAATAGAATCAATCATGGATCGCATACCATCACATTCAATATTTATTGACCGACCCTCGTATTAAGATACATTGAAGAATTGCGTGACTCGACCATCCCGTGTATTGACTTTAAAATAGAGGACTTTACTAAATTAATACTAAGAAGAACACTAACATGCAATTGTTGATGTTTATTGAATGATCTTGTTAGTAATACCTTTGTGTTTTAACGTGCACGGCTGAAAGCAATGACCGATTTGTCTGGATCACCCTGTAGAGTTGTAACAGTAGACGGGGAATAGGTTTATCGTAATAAGTATTGAAGGCAGAATTACAAGATAGACCGAATTACAAGTTCAGGGTTATTTATCAACAATCAAAAATATAGGAGGATACATGCTTACAGTTCAAACAAATAAAAGACAAGATGATGACGGTTTAGTTTGCAGGGGCGTGCAAGATATGGCCAGTCTACACTATACATAAGCTACAAGGCTTAAAAGAAAGAGTGTATCATATCGTCACTGTTCTGACATACCGGCACATCACAACAGAAATAAGTAAAGAGATGTGCCGGTATGTCAGAACAGCGACGATATGATTACACTCATTTCGTACATAGGGTTGGTAGGATTGGGAAATGTTTTACGTTTGTAGACTATTAAAAACATTCAGCCATTGTCAATTTCAATTCATTTTATAATATTCAACCGTAAATGTTATTATAATTTCTCACAGTGTGCAATGTGTGTGTCTTCCTATGGTTGACATATAACGAACTACACAGAGGCCTCTCACAGGAATAGCAACGTACGCCACGTGAATATAAATCAAGAGTTAATCCATCTGTGCGGAATCCAAGCGACACACTGAAGCGTGATTGCGCATCAGATATCTGGAATGAATCATAGGTTTTACAGAGCATGTCGAGCCATACAAGAGTATTTTGAGAATATAAAACAATTTGGGACCACCTAAATTATACACTGGTTACCTCCAAATGTCATAATTTTCATTCAACTGCTTTATAATTTTGATCATATGAGGACACTCATGATACTATTTTTTATTTTCTTCACAAATTTGCCTATGCTATTCTACTGCGTAGGAAAAAGTATGGGATTTTAATGTACAAACATCTTTAAAAAACTTAATTGCAATAATAAAATTAATCATTAATACCGTAGTATTTGTATAATTTCTGATACCGAGTGTAATTTGCTTTGATAAAAGTAAAGTTAGAATCATATTAATACTTTCCACGAGGCTATTAATTTTACCATATTATACAAAACAGATTTTTCAGAAACATTTCCAAGCTTTCAAAGTCTATCGCAAGGAGTACTACATGATGCAATACTAGGCATGTTTGTACTTATTATAATGCATTTCTCATGGTGATGCCAAATATGAGGATGAAATTCAATAATGTTGGGATTATTGAAACCTTTTTGACATTTTGGAACTGTCGTCTGCAGACGACTGCCGCGTGGAAAGCGTAAAGGATGTGTTGGTTTGGGGGGGAAATCATCTATAATAGGTTTTGGTTATGTTTCTTGACGGGATCAAAACGCATGCCAGTTCCAGCCCAGCGCTCGTGGTGTGTTGGTTGAGTCACGTAACTGTCAGTCCGGCAACCCGGGTTCAATTCCCGGTAGCTGCGGACCAATTGTCTGGTACTCTCCCCCCCCCCCCCCCCCCCCCCCCTCCCCACCCCACATCTCCCGTTCTTTGGTCCATTTCCACTTCAAGACCATGGGAGTTAGGGTTAATCTATTTATAGTTAAAAGTCGCTTCCAAGTTTTCAAATGTACGCGCGCAAATATAACAGACACACCCCCACGCATATTGCATAAACACACGCTATAACTCTCTGGTAAATCTCAGTTGTTAGGAAAGTAGCCCCCATGATTTTTAATAAAAAGGGAGAATTCTAGGGCTGGCAGGATGTGGAAAGCCTACACTATGCTTCTTATTTTCCTAAATTCTTTCTTGTTTGACGATAATTACATCGGTCATCATTTCACTGGCAATAAGAAGCTTTAATTGTTACCAGTCAAAAGCCATTATAAATGATGTCGTTCGGTGATTTTGGTAACGGAAAAGGACCATGTATTGACACTGGTCATTTTATAAAAGTTACGTAAATGCAATCTTAAAAAGAACAAGGTAGCTTACTGACAATGAAAAATGGCAAATATTACACACAACACAACAAAACGACTGTTTGATTATAATTATTCATGTGGACCTCCAACGGTACAATAACACTGGGTATTGAATATTGTGAATATTGTGCCCGGATAGTTCCCGGCTACGAAAATATAAAACAAATAATGTGCGGCGCAGAGAATGTGCGCGTGAGTGTGTGTGCGCGCAGGTGTTCCGCACAAGAACATTTTTGAGTTCGTCATTTCAGTTTCGTGAAGATAAAGGTTGGTTTGGGCAAATTGATTTATATTTATCAAAAACAGTCTGTTATATTAAATAACAATGGTAATATTGAATAGCTTATTTTCGTGTAATATCAGATATACATGCACTCGAAATATATGTTGTGAATATGAAATAATGCAACGTGCAGCGTTCTCTGGTCTACTCTATGAGATAATTGACTATCAATTACACTGAGATTTGAGGGGGAGCAATTGGTACGTCATAGCAGACAAAATATTGTCTTAATTGGAGCTACACCAATATTGTTACGTTGTTACAACATACCTTTGGGGGAAGCACATAGAATAGAGGATTGAAGCTTTGATAGGACAAGATGTTGAAGTATACTTAACTTTATGAAAAATAATATTTTATATTTAGTATAACGAGACTGGTAGGATTATCAATGCATGGTAGTAAAACTGTTCCATCATTCTCCACACGCATGTTTAGTTAGCAACATTAGGTACATCCGTTAACACTTTACAAGCATCTATAATAGTATTATACAAAAACAGAATTTTTCCAGAATTTTCTCAATTTTTCCACGTGTATCTCAAGAATTACTGAACCATACTAGGCATATTTGTACTTATTTCACTGCATTTCTCATAGTGTTTCCAAATATGGTGATGTAATACAATAATTTTTACATTGTTGAAAATGTTGTGAAATTTTAGAACTGTCGTCCGCAGACGCATGTCGCGTGAAAAGTGAATGTTCTTTTGCAGATATACTTCCATTAATCACGATAAATATAATGATACCTTGAATTTCTGCTTATTAAACACACAGTGAGTTTTTGGATTGAATATTTGTCGGCAATGTAATTCAAATCGGCGTAAAATAAGTCTACAAATATCAATTTTGCTTTTGTAAATGTTGATCTTGTTTCCGTCCCTTTAATGTCGGTATACTTCAAAAGCAATACATCGTGTCGTATTTATGAATATGTCCAGTTGAACGGTGAATAATATGTGTGTATCACGAAGTCACTTATTAGGAATTACTCCATTTCCAATTTACTTCTTTATTGTCGGCACTGTCGGTGTCCTTGTATAATTACCTTCAATGTCTGTATTTCTTAGTACTACCAAGTTGTCGGGTTTACGAGGTGAGGGACGATGTAGACTCATATACACTGTTTGATCATCGTGTCGGCATTCGAGTTTCTCATACATTTCTTCGACAGTCCTTTTAGACGTATTTCGATTGTACTGCCCACTCCGTTCAGTCTGTGATGGCTGACATAGTCTGACGGAAACTACAACTGTTATTACAAGAAATATAAACGCCATCAGGCCAATAAAAACTGTCGCTACGATCCAATACATAACGGGAGAGTTCAAAGTGGGTGGACATACCTCGTTACAATGACCCCCGACGCCCTCAGAAAGCATCGCAACTGTTACGGCTGTTTCCGTAATGGTATGAATAACGTCCGTATCACCTGAAGGGGAGTCTATGAGATTTGGTAACACGGGAGTAATTTGAAATGGTCCTATATGGCAGGTTTCACTCCAATCAGGAAATACGTCACTCGTTACATAACATATTATGACAACGCCCTGTAAACTCCTCGAAGGCAATATTTCTAATTCTGATGCTACGATATCATTTGTGTTATAGTGTCTCGCGCCACGAATAGGCTCATCGATAGATCGATACCATGCTATGTCCACTGGTGGGTAGCCAATCAGTGACGAGCAGTTGACCACTATTGAAACACCCATAACCAGTGTGACAGGATGATTATGCGAACAAACAGGGGCCACAGTTGGAAAGAAGTTGACGCTAACATGTATTGAATCGATCGCTATCTCACGAAAAAACGGATCGATAGATACCACCTTACAGTGATACATTCCCGAATCCTCTTTGAGAATGTCTATGATGGACATAAAATACACAACTGAACCATCTTCAAGTCGTCTCGTAGCAAGAAAGAAACGCTCATCATCATCAAGCTGTACACCTTGATCCCATGTAATTGTTGTCATCTTGGAGGTTGACGTTTTTCTTATAATCGTCACGATATGCTCATCTGCCAGATTCCAGACTTGACAGTGAATGGACATCATATCACCTTCCTTAACATTCCGCAGGGGTGTTGTCACAGTGACTCGTGTTGTTGCCATGGAAAACACCACATCTTTAATACAAACCGAAGAAAGCAATGTCCAGATACAAAGTACACCAGTTGTAGCAGCTCCCATATTTTCTGGTCAGCGACTTGAAGACAAGTAGCATAACAGTTGAAATCAGAACAGTGACTGCATGTAAACAGGTATTTTAAGTGTCGCTCGCACGATGTTAAATCCCGTAGATGTTTGTACCTTACTAGTCTCTATCCTTCATTAGGAGTTAAGTCGCTGCATCTAATACCTCGACGAACTCAAAAATCTCGATTAAATCTCCCCCTAAATCTTTTCAGACGTGCTAGGCGAGTCGATATCACGAACTACTGTATGTAGTAGCTGAAATCGGGGAGTACTGGGGGATTATAGTTAATTCGCAGGAGCGAGAACTCAGTCATCCGAACTACGCTGCAGAGCACGTTTCTATCTACGGTGAGTCTGGAAGGAAACACGGTATCCCCTGACTATTCATGGTAACGTTAAAGAACGTACGTCGTCAAGACTATATGACTACTTAAAACATCAAAAAACAACTTCACATCGATTCTCAACGAGACAGGTCATTAGATAGATTACCGCTGCGGTTTGAATAATTGATGATAAAGTATCCTTATTTGGTTATAGCTTTTTACTTGACTTGACTGTTCCCTGTTTACTTAGTGGAGTAGTATTCCAGTCAGTGCTTATGTATGTGATGGATCGCACACATAACCGAGGCATTTCATTGGATAATTCCCCATCTAAGTGGGTCAACTAAGAGTAACTGTATCTGAAAAATCAAGTGCATTTTATCTTCTTGCATTTTACAAACGTGCGCCAGTCGCTATCTATCTCTCTCCGTCTCCTAGTTCAGATCAATATGAAAACCAATGCTTAATATGTTATTTGCAAGTCTAACTTGTATCGCTCTTGTTTACATTATATACCGTGGGAGAGTATAATTGTTTAGCTAAGTTTTCTCTGTGATTGATTGCTGGACAGGTAATGATACTTTAACTAGTCAGCGTATAAATAACCCGCGAGATATGATGATATTATAGCGCTATTCATGTAAATACCTATCGAGCTTGTGAACACGGACAGTGCTGCAAGATGTCAAATTTAATTCTAAATTGTCTCTCCTTCACAAAATAATAACAAGTCATCAGTGTGTCTATTGCCTTTCTTACTGAGGCCATTTCACAACAAATTAGTATTATTTATACACTCTGGTGCCTATTCAAAATGACTAGATATTTTGTCAGAGGAATATTTACTAGAAATTTAATCAAAATTGTTAAAGTCCTCTACGATCAAAATGTAAATGCCGTATATCCATATTGAACCTTTTGAGAGTGCATTGGATCGTCGATATGTTTTACATGATTTCCATTGATCTACGGCAAGAAACCTTTCCATTCTGAATAGGCAGTTTTGAGAGTGTACAGTGAAATAATAAGTAACCACTAATATGTTGCATTAGTATTACGGCAAATGTTGAACTTGAGTCGTTTTACAATTAGTTGTTAAGGTAGTGTCACACAGAGATACAATTAATGTATGTACTCAAATAAATGTTGTTATTGAATTTGAAATGGCATTTATATTATTGAAGGCGAATAAATCACATAGTATGGCAGACACATCAATCAGTCTCCAAATGTCACAACATTTTCTACTATTAATAATGAAAACAATCCACGTCTCACGAAATCATTTTTTTTTTTTTTAATGGAAAAAAACTACTCGGAATACCTCAGGCGAACCACTGGCTTAATACCTCAGGAGAACCACTGGCTTAATACCTCAGGAGAACCACTGGCTTAGTACCTCAGGAGAACCACTGGCTTAATACCTCAGGAGAACCACTGGCTTAATACCTCAGGAGAACCACTGGCTTATCTCTATGAAGAAAATGGAGACAAAAAGAAGAATCAATACTACTTGAGATAATGACGATGTTCTAGTGCACTGTTGGGATTCTAACCATGCATTATTCTGATCATGTTGTATTCATGATGCGTTGGAATCGTTACTCCAATGGGAGGCCTCAGTGTTCTCTGATATGTGTGCAGTGAGAGGCTTACATCGTATCCAAAATGGGCTGTTTGAATTCCATAATCAATCACATTCATGAAGAATATATTGTATATGTCTGAGAGTGCCCCTTGGGAAACTGGCGAAATTATTAACCGCAAATTTTTTTTTTCTATTCTTTTTAAACCGAAACTAGACAGACAAGAACGTCTGAAGTGACATTTTCGGCAAAATTGAGAAATTTAGTTATTTATGAAAATAGAGGCGAATTCAAACCTAAAAAGCTATTTACCTGTCTTGAAATTGGGATTAATACATGTTAAATAAAATAATTGTTCAAATAATAAATATGATAACAAAATTGAACACCAAGCTGTGTCTACTGTAAAATGACAAGAATGTTAGTAACGGCTTTCTTGCATTCCCACGACGTGTTGTATAATTGTTGAATATAATTTCACTCTTTCCTCAAATAATGAAAAAGTATGGCCTTTGGGACACGGAAATAACCCCCTTTTTGGACGCCACGTCACCCCTCCCCCCCCCCCCCCCCCCCCCCACCCCCCACCAACCACCACCCACCCCGCTCTTAAGTTTCTGATCCGGAAGCAACCACCCACCCCTCCGCTCTCAAAAGTTGACAGCCTGGTAGTAAGCAAAAAAACAAAAAAACCCGACCGACCCTACCTGAGAGGTCTGTTTGCCCGTAGAACAAGGGTTTGGTTCTTCTCCTGGAGGACAGTGGCGTGACTGTCGTGTCGGTTGAAATTGGCACTGTCGGTTCATTTGACAAGAGGAATCATCAAATTACGACGGTCAAAAGTACACTGTTGGACATTTTTCAAGCGCTGCGCGCGCATGTGACCCCAAAATGGATTCTTTTTTTTAGAAGTTTCTTTAAAGCTGAAATGTACATCATTCATAGCTTAAAAATAAGTTTAAAATCACACATTTTCGCAAATGACACAGCTGCATCACTGTCTCGTTAAAGTTAGATCGCTGAATTTATGTTGATGAAACCTTTACCATTATGATGAACTTAATGCATGCATTCGAAGAGTTCGTTTGCAAAAGCAGTAAAACCCAATGGCTGATTCTTGACAAATCAAAGTTCACAATTTAAGGTAACAGTGCAAAACTAGTACGCATGACTTATACGTATAAGTGACGTATACGTAAGACTTATACGATAGACACTTTGAAGGTAATAGACAGTAAAAACTAGGATAGGAAACATTCTTTGATATTCTCAATATCTTTAATATTTCGAACTCTCATAATGGCATTTACTAATGTCCATGAAATAAATACAAAATTAAGGTAACATACACTTAAAAGTTATTTGTTTCTTCCTATTCTACCCAAATATGGGGAACTTGTTCTTCATTGCTTCGTCAATATTTGCATATCATTACGAACACAGCGAGCACTATTTTGTTCATATTACCGCACCATATGTTGGTGCTGTAAACTCGATCATGATAACAGACCGGTTGCTACGAGTTAAATTAAACACTTCCCTGCATCAATACAATACCGAGTTATATTATACTCTAGTATTTGGTCCTAGGAACAGTGGACAATATGCGCCTGTTTTGAGCAAATTACTGCTTCACAATTTTGTCACGTGACCTTATTCTATGATACATTATAGTTGCACATTAAAATGGACATTACATTCCGTACCTTTACATTTAAGTTTGTCGTGTCAATCTGTATGGAGTGTCGTATAACATACTCGAAAATATTGCAAATCTTAGAAGTCTTTAAAAACGATTCATTATGTAAATATTAATCTTTAAATAAGACTTATATACTCGTAATTTGTGTAAGGTACAGGATGAGCTTAAAAGAACACGTGTAAATGTTTAATAAAGAGTTATTAATCCTATAACCCTAAAGGCGTGTTTTGGGAAATTGAATTATCAGAGGAGAACAAATGGGTCGAATTATTACGAGAATCAGCAATCGAACCCAGGGTTCGCCAGCGTAAAATTCGCGCCTCTACCTAACCGCGCTACCGATTCAGCTGAGAAAATCTTAACACTTTCCACGCGGATTGGTTTCACCATTTAAAACAGATTTTTTTTCAGAAACCGTTCCCAACTTTCAAAGTCTATCTCAAGGATTGTTGACTCAATACCAGGCATATTTGTACTTATTTCAATGCATTTCTCATGGTGATTACAAAAATGTTAATGAAATACAATACTTTTGGCATTTTTTATATATTCTGTGCAATGTTGGGAATGTCGTCTGGACGCCTGCCGCGTGGACAGTGTTAAGATTTTCTTCAGCGTATGGTAACTCGCATGATTGCGCCACGAGGTCGACTGGAGAAGCGCGCGTTACCAGAACCTAGTAGTGTAGTATTTTGTATGTAGGGTTAAGATAACCATCACCACATCTATGATTGTAGTATGGTACAAAGCTGATAAAACTATATCTAGGAGTCGGTGCATGATCAAGTGGCCCTGGTACGTGGTACACAGAAATGTTTGTGAACCGGATGGACCCATTGGACTCATTCGCATTACATTAACCCTAACTCTACCCCCCCCCCCTTTTTTCAGAATTTTTTCTTCAACGCGGAAAATCGACCAAAATATCCCCCGATCCCCCCGGGATTTGATCCAGGGACCTCTCGCACCACAGGCGAGTGATTCCACACTTCACCACGGCTGTCAAGGCTAGTCTGCGCAGTGTATTGCGCAAATTATATGGGCTGGGTCCATTTTTTCATCAAAAAACTTCCACGCCGGGTGGTACCAACGTACCCAGTCGTGGTATTTTGGGGGTATATGGTAGTGTTAGGGTTAAGGCGCCATGTCTTTAAGCCCATACATAGTGTCTAATTGATTAGTATATTGTTTTTATAAACTATTGTGCAGGCCCTCTGTATTTTTGATATGCAGTTTCTGTATGTGTCTCATATATTTTTGTATTTTATGTATTTGTACTTTTCTCTTTGTATAGCGCTTTATTTTTAGTTAAAATTATGTTAGAAAGGCAAGAGAAATATAATTTATCTATCCTTTCGGTAATTATCTGCATCTTAAAATACTAGTCATCCATTACCAATATTATACAGCTGCGGAAAAATTGTGCTTTAGGTCCCAGATATTCCAGTATCGTTTAATACTGGAATATAAAAGTTGCCAGTATCGTGCGATGTTACTGTTCCAGTGTCGGTCGATACTGGAACACCAAAATGTGTTCAAGTACACTTTTTCCCATTCCTTTAGTTAAATTGAGTCCTGATTGTTGATCCCATGAAAATTCTTTAACTAAAGAAATGATGAGGCCAAATAAATTTAAAAAAAGTTTGTCTCAGAAGATCGCGTGCGTAGCTTTTAAAATTTTCATTTTACCACATAACTTTTATTTTTCAATTTTATTCTTGAACTTTTGAAAATGATGGTGTGAGCCCTGTATGGAATAGGTTTTTGTTCAATATTAAAATAGTATTTAAACTCAAGTAAAACAACTGTCTCCAGTGATTTATTGGACTATGCTTCTTCACATTTTTATTTCACATTGTAAAGTACCATATCAGCTTCATTTTCTTGCTTCACAGTGCCCGTCTTATGTTTTTAAAAAATACAGCATTTCGCGTAGCATTGTTTACTAAAAAAAGAAATCGCGTTTCGCATAGCATTTGTTTAGGTTTCTTCTGAGACAAACTCGGTTTTTTATTTGTCCTGATATGTTGTTGCGTCATTCCTTTCAAAAATATATACCATAGCTTAGTAAACAAAGATTATCATATTATGAAAACAATAAATGAAACCATGATATGCTTTTTCTTTGTATTCAGGGTAAGGATATTGGGCCGTATTCTCGTACTAAACACGGGTTTAGCTTAAAACCGTGTCTAACTTAAACGTGAGTTTATCCTTTAAACGACGTGTTTAACAAAACACGATTTTAAACTCTGCAAATCTCGTTCCCAGAGTAGTCCTGCGTTGATTGTATACAGGTATTTAATTAATTATGGCCCTAATGGGTTACAATAGATATCGACAGAATGCTTTAAAGGTAGATGACCCGATCACACTTTCGTAACACAGAATTATTTCAAACATACGGAGATTTTCATATCATATGAAAGCTCGTATTTTTCTCATCATCATACTGAAATTAATCGGCCTAAATCGGTATAATTACGGAGAAATCGATGAAATAACGTCGAATTACCGCGAATGGTGGTAACCACCGATATAGTTTGTGTATTACTCAATGGGTACAGTTCACAGCATCTTGTGCGTCTAAAATAAGAACCATTAGAGCTATGCAACTCAAACTTTGGAACACGACTTTTTTAAGGATGACCTTTCATGTAGAATAGAAAACTTCAAGTTGAAAATCGGAACATCTACCTTTAAATGCACGGTACTTTTAAAGACTACACGGTCCGCACGTCAGCTTGCACCGGGCACGGTTGAGTGACCATTCAACGCATACAGTTGGTGCGCGTGTTTAGTTAAACACGCATTAAACTACCCCCGTACCCATGTTTAAAGTTAGACACATTTCGGCGAGTTAGACGCGTGTTTAAGTAAAACAAATGTACGAGAATTGCGTTTAGTTAAACGCCGTGTCTAAAGTCAAAGTTAGACGCGTGTTTAGCTTAAAACCGTGTTTAACTACGTACGAGAATACGGGCCAATATGTTTTATTCTGAGAGAACTCGTCCAAAACATATTATTCCTTTGAATAAAAAAACATATCACTAAATAGAAACAAAATATAATTATGGGTTTCGGTGATGACCTGCTGAAATTGTATATGGTGCATGCTTAAGGGAAGATGAAACGATGGCTCATAACAATATAACATTATTTTTTTAGTGACGATTCTCCAAGTATTTAGAAAGTGGTCTATGTTGTTTAATTTGATCTCAACGCATTTTATCTTACGTAAATAACAGTCAACACATACGTAGCCCGATCAGAATCAGCATATCAGTAAACAAAGAGCAGTAATATGCAAATTAGTTTAATTTCTACTTCTGTGTGATGACGTCAGTGCGTGTTCAAGTAAAGAATGAATGATGAGATAACTGAAATATGCGCAGTGAAGAGTGTAAAAGGAGTGTAAACTTCTGTTGTCATAGAACACATATTTAACTTAAACTACTTCATTTTTTAAACCTTAATTTTATAACACAACAAGAAACAAAACATACTATGTTTGGTGTTTGATTTGTTTCAGAAACTGCTTGCTAAATATCCAAATTGATAATGTCCGCTAATGTAAATTATCAACTGTTCTGCAAATTTGAAGTATGCCAATATCACAACACTAATAAAATGTGTTCTGTTTTTAATTTGATTTCTTCAAGCGATGATAAAAACAGCAAATGAGTTAATGTACATGTGTAGTGTAAATTTCCCATGCACTGCAGCGTCAACTACGTCAATCACATCGACGGCGCTGTTGGTGTCCCTGTATAATCACGCGTATAGTCCCGATCAATATCTCTACGTTCTTTCACAACAAGTATGCCCGGCTTCTTTAATCTATCCAAACTCATATACACTCTAGGGTTTCCATCGGGTCGGCACTCTAGTCTTTCGTACAGATCCTCCGAGATCTGTCTTTGAACGGGTGTCAAAGCAGACCTTTGCCGAGATACCGTGTGCAAACGATTGAGTTTAAGGGCAAAGAGTATACCAATAATGACAAATAGTATAGCTAAGATACCCGAGACAACTGTGCCTATCATCCAATACAATACTGTGCTTGTTACATTAGAACACATATCTGCACAATGTTCAGTTTTGATTAGCACGTCGTTCGATTTAGTTTTAGGTGTCGGGAACATCGGTGCATGACCTACTTCAGTATTTCCAGTAAAATCCATACCCGTTTCCGGTTCAACCTCTTCCGGTTCTGGTTCATCTATCAAAGGGTTCGGGATCACTGTAAATGGCCCGATATGACAGGTTTTCAATTTTCCCGGAAAGGCCGTACTGGTTAACTTACATAGAAATACCGCTTGTTGATCTCTCGTAAACAATCGCATTGAAAGCACCGATGACACTTGACCTTTCTTAACTGTCTGGTTGCCTTTATCGCTAAATGTTGATGATGTCCGACTCCACTCTAATTCCGCCGTAGGGAAAGCTCTCTCAGCGGTGCACTTAAACTGCACCTCTGTCCCGGATTGCACCGTAAGAGCGTCCGGCAATCCTAACTCACACACAGGATTATCGTCAGGATAATACTGCACTTCAACATTAACGGAAGCGCTGGCTACTTCCTTTATAGTATCGTCCACATTTGATATCACCTTGCAAAAGTACAGTCCTTGATCCTCTCGGGTTATTTCAATAACAGATAAGAAGTACACAACAGAACTATCAGCTAAGCGTCTTTCCGCCAGGAATATGCGGTCATCACTTAACTGCACTTTGTCTCCCCATGTCAGTCTCTCCGAAGTAGATGATCCCGTGAGTCTCCTGGACATTGTCACTTCCTGCGTGTCACCTTTATTCCATATTTGGCAGTGTATTGATATCATTGCTTCTTCTCTGACTGGGTTTATAGGAGCAGTGAGTGCCACAGTGGTGTCCACATCCTCTTGCGATAATGTCTCTTGTACAATGCATGCCCAATACAACCAAACTGCAATGGATAAGATATCCATGTTTGTTACAAACGATGAGGCTATCGATCAATAGCGGCAATATGGGGTATAATACATCATGGTAGAACACTAAGCACGCAATGAATCAATGATAAAGTACCAACACTTTCGGTATATCCTGACTACCAGTAATTACGAGAGTCTCAATATCCTGCAATACCTGCAAGTTTCCAACCTTTTGTTTGACAATTAGTTATCATGCTATCACTATGATCATGGATTCCGATTTATGAGGGTGGTTTTTGGTTTGATTGCAAAGTTAATTGTGTTCAGCACAGGTTTATCAACAGTAACGTTTGAAACTGAGCAAACGACATCTTCTTTTTGGCAAATGATATAAATATCCATGGCAACATGTCACATCAATGTCAAGAATGCAGGCATCCGGCAAAGTACAGATCAACCCGTATATGACCAAAGGCGGTGTTGGTATTGTGTAAAAAATTGTAGTCTATGTTAAAACAAAGTAAAATCCAAATAAGGAACGACTTGGTCTTGTCTGTCACGTTAATGACCCGGAGAAAATGTTCCTTATGACCATCAGCGATGATTACAGTCAATATAGTTAAAGAGCGTTCACGCAATAGAAACAGTATCTTGAAATCGGCTGTCACTTTGATGATCGGAAAGTGTTGTTCTTCTTAACAAACGGCATTGTCTAAAACACATTCTTTAAAATCCAAGCGTGTACAAGTATAGTAAATGGTTAAAGTAGCGCTTACACAATAAACAACAACTTGATGTTACTATCACCTTGGTGAACCGAAGTTCATGCCCTTCTATCGCCTTCTTGACCAACTGCGGTGTTAAGAAGACTCGTGCACTTAGCTCAGATTGTGTAAAAATGCAGCGAATGGTTAAAGAAACCTATACACAAATGAAGAGCAACTTGAAATCGCCTGTCGCCCTGCCGGATGACCTCAAGAGAAACTGGTCATGATGATGGAATTACAGTACGATGTTAACATCCGAGACGAAAATGTATCCAACTACGCTATAGAAAACAACTGTGAATACGATCCTGATAATGTTACACGACCTGGTGCATATTCATGATTGAGTTTTGTCGAAACACACGTCTTTGCCAGGCATTGCCTTATTTATAACCAAAATACACACAATCTTCATCCTCCCTATGCGCCCGTGACCAGACATAGAATACAGACATATAGATTACATCGGTCTCTCTTTGAATTATTGATGATGATATAACGCTATGGCCTTCTATTCAATGTGCTATACGAGCTTAAATTCACATATTTGGTTATCAAAGTTGACACTGGTTAAAAACAGCTTACATACTGCATCAATTATAACTCCTAAGGGACGAGATTTACGCTACGTTAATCCTCGGTTCACTACTTTATACAGACCATTTGTGCCATTCTAACATTTCCCCCGTATTGTTTATACCCTACGTGAAATGAGATATACTGCGAGGTTGATGCTAAGTAAGAAGTTCAAGATGTCGTGGCAAAAGGCCAGTGAGAGTCATCAGCATAGAAAGTGCTGTTGAACCTTGGCAAAGATACGATAGATCTTTTGAGGCGAGCGAGCGTGAATAGGAGGACAGCAAAAGGTTCATGTCTTGTTATCTTGTTGGACATCAATACGCAATGACACGTAGATGAGACGGGAGGCTCCCTTACTCGCACCAAGACGGATGTTAAATACTTTCAGGATGTCAGCATCGGTTTTATTTGCCTAGAAGAACCGGATTAATGATTCATATCGTCAGTGGCTGTGCATTGTGTTATCGTTTGAAATATCGCGCGAAGATCGTGTTATCTTTTGCAATAATGGCAATATCGCGATATCTTTAATTTTCCCATTTTTTTGTATTGCGTCTGCTAAAATTATTACTCTTTTATCAAATGAATTGAATGAATGACGAACATTCATGGCACATTCACCTCTGCAGAATTCCGTTAACATATTTACTTTTTATAGATTTCGTGCATCGGTAATCCTTATAGTGGTTAAGATATGGAAACAGGTGTTTTTATTCCTTGTTCAACATCTCAATGAATAAAATAGACATAATGCACATGTGTTCGTGTGTTGTAAGGTATTCTCCACTAACATGACTAATAGGCCTACCGATATATACGCGAAACGTGCAAAAATTAGGGAGGGGGTATTCCACATTACAGTGCGTTAGAATAATCAACTTAATTACATGTAAGTACATGAGACATTGATTCCATGCAGAAATAATAGTAAATGTGAATTTTAGTTGGGTAAATGTTTACTTATCTTTGAATTATCCCTTTTTTATATTATGTTAAGGTCTTATTATAATGTTTGGGCTGATTGTATGCTTGGTGGGTATGTCCTTCGTTTGCGGGGGTGTGGGTGGTATGTGTGTAGGGTGTGTAGCCATAGGGTTATGTGTGTGTTAGGGTGAGGTGTGAGGGGTGGGGTGGGGGTGCGCGCGTGTCTATGTGTATGTACATAGTCATCTATATTATTGTATTCTTACTTATTGCCATTTTTTATGTCCAATTTTTCTATTGTTGTGTTTATATTTTGTATACTTGGTACTTTTATCGTGTGTGTATTTTATCTCTGTACGGCGCTTTGGTCTTTTTTTAGAAAAGGCGCTTTATAAATGCTGTTTAATAATATAATAATAATAATACTTATGTGGGACAGACATGCTGATAACCGGGAAAAGGTCAAAGTCTTGACGTTTCGGAGCAGTCGTTCTGGAAGGTCAAGTAGGCTAATCTACCGGTGTTTTTGCACTGTCTTCACTGAAACCTTTTTATATCAATGAATCATGGAATAACCACACAAAATACGAAATTTGAACATTTGTTTTTATAAAATATGATATAGCACTAGTTGGTATGACAAATTGAAATTAAAAGTTGGAATTTGTTATCACAAGAATATTTTCAAAAGTAGTATATAGGGCTTCTAGTTACACCAACACTAAAGAGCCTTGAGCTATGCTTAGGACAGCGGTAGAAATGGTAGCACGCATGCTGGCAAGACACAGTTGGTGTAAAATAAATCAGATAAATGGTGTAGGAGGGGATGATTTATTACCCTGGATATGTCATCAAAGACGTGGTCAAGAAAGTTGGATTTTATACAGAGCACGGAACCGTAATGATGTTTTTATACCTCCAAATGGGTTTCAACTGTACGAGCATTTTTGATGTTGAACTCCTGTGTAGATGTTTCTTTATATGTAATGGTGATACCATTAAATTGTTTACTGTCACATGTTCTTCAAATCCAATGTTGACAACATGGAACAAGGACTCATCCCATATTCAACACCTCACTTAATATTTGGAATATAAGTTTTTATTTATAACATAACGTTGAAGGGTCGTAAATTAAAAAGTGACGGCAAATTTACTGCAGGACGATGTGAGCAGTACGCAGATGCGTCGACGTAAAAGAGCATCAGACGCAGATCGATTTGTGAACCATTTTGTAAACATGAAAATCATACTTTCCCTTACATTTGGTATTGTAACTCCTCAATAATCAACCATTCTTGGTGTGCTTTATCTCAAATTAAAGAGGAGATATTTCCCAACAACTTTATAATTTTATATATAATAATTATCAGCACATTTATTACCTGGTCAGTTACTTATTTTGTTGACTAAATGCTTATGAAAGCATATGTATTCATATTTTCAGGGGTGCATTTAGTCGAAGTTTTTACAACGGAGTAGTTGGGTATGTACAGGGGGGTTCCCGTGCACCCCCCCCCCCCCCCCCCCCCAGTACTAAACCAAACCAACTTTTTTTGGATGCCGTTTAGGGTCCTTAAACACATTTTAGATGTTAACAGTGAAAAAACCCCGATGCTCTCCAGATATCCAAGATGGCGTCCAAAATGGCCGCCAAAACTTGTCAAATCTCATAAAATGACATATAGCAATCAAATTGTATGGTGAAAGTATAGTTTTAACAGCGGGATGTATGTATTAGACCACTAGACACTCATATCCAGAACTTTATCTTTTTTAACACACCTTAATCCAAGATGGCCGCCAAAATGGCCGCCAAAAATGATAAAATTCCATATACTGGCATATATAAACCAACATGTATGATCAGAGTATAGTTTTAACAATGGGATGTATGTGTTAGACCACTAGAAGCTCATTTCTAGTATTTTTGCTTTGTTAACATTCTGTTAAAACTGAATGGCCGCCAAATTGATGGCCAAAAATGGTCAAAATTCCATAAAATAGCATAATATCAACCGAAATGTATGATGAAAATATAATTTTAACGATGGGATGTATGTGTTAGACCACAAGTAACTCATATCCAGTATTTTTGCTATGTTAACATAGTTCCAAATCCAAAATGGCTGCCAAAATGGCCCCCAAAATGGTTCCCGAAGTGGCTGCAAAAATGGTCAAATTCCATAAATTGTGATAATATCATCCTAAATGTATGGTGAAAATATAGTTTTAATGATGAAATGTATGTATTAGACCCCTAGTAACTCATATCTAGTATTTTTACTTCGTTAATATACTTAAAAATTCAAAATGTCCCCCAAAATGGGTCCCAAAATGACTGAACAAATTGTTGGAATTCCATATAATGGGGTAATATCAGCCAAAATATATGATGAAAGTATATGTTTAACATTGGTGTGTATGTGTTAGACAACTAGTAACTAATATCCAGTATATCTGCATTGTAATAACATACTTTAAAACCAAGATGGCCACCGAAATGGCCGCTGTAAATGTAAAAATAGTCTACTTGAGTGTATGATAATCCAAAATAGATATTGTCAGAGTGTACATCAAATTCACCAAATAGTATGTTCTAAACTGCTAAGCTATTGCTTTTAGAAATAAGGCCCACCTCTTTGCCAATTTCGATTCAGTATCACTTTCCAAAATGGCTGCCAGAATGGATAAGTTGATGTTAAATGACCTTAAACAACACCCAACTAGAGCGCTTTAACTATATCTTCACATATTATTGCAATGCTATAAATCACAACCAGAGTACTCGCCTTCAATATATGCAAGTATTTCGTATATATTTATAACCTGCCGCATTGCACGTATTTCGGTTCACGCTGTACTTTGTGCAAGGGTGAGGAACCGTTTTGAAGAAGAATATATGTGGAAATTTATCATGATCGCAATAAATTGCCTGTGGGTATAAAAACAGGACAACCGTGAATTCAAAGATTTGTACATTTTGTCGTACATTGAGCAGGACGCATATCACATGGTTGTCAACTCGAATTTAACAAGGCGTGTCTTTTAGAAATTCTCTGTTGTAACACTAGCATTGCTCATTTTTATGGGATAATTATCATGTCAGAACAGATTGAGTGCCTACTGGTTTCCATTAACATTTCGAATGGTAACGTTGCATGCCTATTGACATGATTGAAAGTCGAAAGAACAACTACGTTTTTTTAATTTTCCTGAAAGTGGTGCTATTGTAAGGGAAGTGTCAATTTAAATTATCGTAATATTGGCCTTTGTTTACATTTTTAGACATTGTTTTGCGCTCTTTTGCTTCTCGCGTCTGCGTTGCGGATAATACTACGCACAGGAAAGTTCAGCGCGACGCAATGATCGAACAGCTGTCGCAGCATTTAAAAAGGACGAAACACCGCTTAATTTCCCGCCAAATGACCATATGCCTTTTCTTGACTCAAACGTACCAAAACAACAATTTTATAAGAATGGGAAATGATCGCTTCTGATAAGTAACTTATGATGGTTATGATAGAATACATATAAAAGTATTTAAATAATCGAGATTTGTGTGTGCGTGTGTGAAACAAGTGCCGGTTTACATTGCCTTAAACAGAACATTATTTGTTAATTAAATTAATATAATTAAACACGCACACAAACTATGAGAATGCATTAACGTCGTAAGGGACATATTGATCATTTTGCAAGAGAAACCTTATGTGTTCAATTTTGTTTAAACTTCATCACTGATTTCAGTAAATTATTTATTTATAATTAAAAGCTGGTACAATGGCTAAAAATGTGTGGAATTGCTTACATTATAAATAGCTACTATTAAATGAATTATTGTATTAACACTACGACCAAATACGATGATGGAGTGAAGTGTAGATTCAGAATCTCGATGAACTCTAACCGCTATTAAGTGCTTTGCAGTTATCAATAGTCAATACTTATTAGTTTATTTATTTATTTATTTATTAGTATATTTATTTATTTATTTATTTATTTATTTATTTATTTATTTATTTATTTATTTATTTATTTATTTATTTATTTATTTATTTATTTATTTATTTATTTATTTATTAGTATATTTATTTATTTATTTATTTATTTATTTATTTATTTATTTATTTATTTATTTATTTATTTATTTATTTATTTATTTTTATTTTATTTTATTTTATTTTTTATCTTTTTTTAAATCTTTTTTTATTTTTTATTTTGTTAATCTATTTATTTATTAGGTTTTTTTTGCAACATATAAATCTGTTCATACAAAAATAATCTTAACAAGCTAACATGTTCACCCAAGATTATATAAGGACAAAATAAAACAAAGACAAATAAGACAGTCAACACTTTGTATATTATCTTCATTTAAATAATCTGCGCTAGTGTTCCTCACAAGCATGTTAACTATTTATCCACCAGATCAGTAACATATTTAACACGGATATCTTGGATATAGTGTATGCAATCGAATACTGACATATACAAAATTAAAACCTGGCAGGATTTCATAGTTTATAGCCAAACAAGTACAGGTCAAAAGGCTTTTCTCGGAACATAGGCATGGCATTTCACACGACTTTGGACCAAATTGATATGTTTTATGCAATTATCTGATAAGAAATACTAACATAGGCAGGGCATGTCACATGATTTTGGACCAAATTGCCATATTTGATTAAATAATCTGATATTTCATAATTGATATGTTTTATGCAATAATCTGACAATTAATAGTAACATAGGCATGGCATGTCACGTGATTTTGGACCAAATTGCTATTATTTGATTAAATAATCTGATATTTAATATAAAATAGGCGTGGCATGTCACATGATTTTGGACCAAATTGCCATGTTTTATGCAATCATCTGACAATTAATACTAACATAGGCATGGCATGTGACATGATTTCGGACCAAATTGCCATGGTTTATGCAATAATCTGACAATTATTACAGGCATGGCATGTCACATGATTTTGGACCAAATTGCCATATTTGATTAAATAATCTGATATTACATATAACATAGGCATGGCATGTCACATGATTTTGGACCAAATTGCCATGTTTTATGCAATAATCTGACAATTAATACTAACATAGGCATGGCATGTCACATGATTTTGGACCAAATTGCCATATTTGATTAAATAATCTGATATTTCATAATTTATATGTTTTATGCAATAATCTGACAATTAATACTAACATAGGCATGGCATGTCACATGATTTTTGACCAAATTGCCATTATTTGATTAAATAATCTGATATTTCATAATAGATATGTTTTATGCAATAATCTGATAACAAATACTAACATAGGCATGGCATGTCACATGATTTTAGACCAAATTGCCATGTTTTATGCAATAATCTGACAATTAATACTAACATAGGCATGGCATGTCACATGATTTTGGACCATATTACCATGTTTTATGCAATAATCTGACAATTAATACTAACATAGGCATGGCATGTCACATGTTTTTTGACCAAATTGCCATTATTTGAATAAATAATCTGATATTTCATAATAGATATGTTTTATGCAATAATCTGATAACCAATACTAACATAGGCATGGCATGTCACATGATTTTGGACCAAATTGCCATGTTTTATGCAATAATCTGACAATTAATACTAACATAGGCATGGCATGTCACATGATTTTGGACCAAATTGCCAATTTTAATGCAATAATCTGACAATTAATACTAACATAGGCATGGCATGTCACATGATTTTGGACCAAATTGCTATGTTTTATGCAATAATCTGACAGTTAGTACTAACATAGGCAGGGCATGTCACATGATTTTGGACCAAATTGCCATGTTTAATGCAATAATCTGACAATAAATACTAACATACATGTAGGCATAGCATGTCACATCAAATTGCCATGTTTTATGCAATAATCTGATATCAAATACTAACATAGGCATGGCATGTCACATGATTTTGGACCAAATTGCCATATTTGATTAAATAATCTGATATTTCATAATTGATATGTTTTATGCAATAATCTGACAATTAATACTAACATAGGCATGGCATGTCACATGATTTTTGACCAAATTGCCATTATTTGATAAAATAATCTGATATTTCATTATAGATATGTTTTATGCAATAATCTGATAACAAATACTAACATAGGCATGGCATGTTACATGATTTTGGACCACATTGCCATGTTTTATGCAATAATCTGATAATTAATACTAACATAGGCATGGCATGTCACATGATTTTGGACCATATTACCATGTTTTATGCAATAATCTGACAATTAATACTAACATAGGCATGGCATGTCACATGTTTTTTGACCAAATTGCCATTATTTGAATAAATAATCTGATATTTCATAATAGATATGTTTTATGAAATAATCTGATAACCAATACTAACATAGGCATGGCATGTCACACGATTTTGGACCAAATTGCCATGTTTTATGCAATAATCTGACAATTAATACTAACATAGGCATGGCATGTCACATGATTTTGGACCAAATTGCCAATTTTAATGCAATAATCTGACAATTAATACTAACATAGGCATGGCATGTCACATGATTTTGGACCAAATTGCTATGTTTTATGCAATAATCTGACAGTTAGTACTAACATAGGCAGGGCATGTCACATGATTTTGGACCAAATTGCCATGTTTAATACAATAATCTGACAATAAATACTAACATACATGTAGGCATAGCATGTCACATCAAATTGCCATGTTTTATGCAATAATCTGATATCAAATACTAACATAGGCATGGCATGTCACATGATTTTGGACCAAATTGCCATATTTGATTAAATAATCTGATATTTCATAATTGATATGTTTTATGCAATAATCTGACAATTAATACTAACATAGGCATGGCATGTCACATGAGTTTTGACCAAGTTGCCATTATTTGATTAAATCATCTGATATTTCATAATAGATATGGTTTATGCAATAATCTGATAACAAATACTAACATAGGCATGGCATGTCACATGATTTTGGACCAAATTGCCATGTTGTATGCAATAATCTGACAGTTAATACTAACATAGGCATGGCATGTTACATGATTTTGGACCACATTGCCATGTTTTATGCAATAATCTGACAATTAATACTAACATAGGCATGGCATGTCACATGATTTTGGACCAAATTGCCATTGTGTATGCAATAATCTGACAATTAATACTAACATAGGCATGGCATGTCATGTCACATGATTTTGGACCAAATTGCCATGGTGTATGCAACAATTTGACAATTAATGCTAACATAAGCATGGCATTTCACATGATTTTGGACCAAATTGCCATGTTGTATGCAATAATCTGACAATTAATACTAACATAGGCATGGCATGTCACATGATTTTGGACCACATTGCCATGTTTTATGCAATCATCTGACAGTTAATACTAACATAGGCATGGCATGTCACATGATTTTGGACCATATTGCCATGTTTTATGCAATAGTCTGACAATTAATACTAACATTGGCATGGCATGTTACATGATTTTGGACCACATTGCCATGTTTTATGCAATAATCTGACAGTTAATACTAACATAGGCGTGGCATGTCACATGATTTTGGACCATATTGCCATGTTTTATGCAATAATCTGACAATTAATACTAACATAGGCATGGCATGTTACATGATTTTGGACCACATTGCCATGTTTTATGCAATAATCTGACAATTAATACTAACATAGGCGTGGCATGTCACATTATTTTGGACCATATTGCCATGTTATATGCAATAATCTGACAATTAATACTAACATAGGCATGGCATGTCACATTATTTTGGACCAAATTGCCAATTTTAATACAATAATCTGACAATTAATACTAACATAGGCATGGCATGTCACATGATTTTGGACCAAATTGACATGTTTTATGCAATAATCTGACAATTAATGCTAACATAGGCATGGCATGTCACATGATTTTGGACCACATTGCCATATTTGACTAAATAATCTGATATTTCATAATTGATGTTGTATGCAATAATCTGACAATTAATACTAACATAGGCATGGCATGTCACATGATTTTTGACCAAGTTGCCATTATTTGATTAAATAATCTGATATTTCATAATAGATATGTTTTATGCAATAATCTGATAACAAATACTAACATAGGCATGGCATGTCACATGATTTTGGACCAAATTGCCATGTTTTATGCAATAATCTGACAGTTAATACTAACATAGGCATGGCATGTTACATGATTTTGGACCAAATTGCCATGTTTTATTGCCATATTTGATTAAATAATCTGATATTTCATAATTGATGTTTTATGCAATAATCTGACAATTAATACTAACATAGGCATGGCATGCCACATGATTTTTGACCAAGTTGCCATTATTTGATTAAATAATCTGATATTTCATAATAGATATGTTTTATGCAATAATCTGACAATTAATACTAACATAGGCAGGGCATGTTACATGATTTTGGACCACATTGCCATCTTTTATGCAATAATCTGACAATTAATACTAACATAGGCGTGGCATGTTACATGATTTTGGACCAAATTGCCATGTTTTATGCAATAATCTGACAGTTAATACTAACATAGGCATGACATGTCACATGATTTTGGACCAAATTGCCATGTTTTATGCAATAATCTGACAATTAATACTAACATAGGCATGGCATGTCACATGATTTTGGACCAAATTGCCATGTTTTATGCAATAATCTGACAGTTAATACTAACATAGGCATGGCATGTCACATGATTTTGGACCTAATTGCCATGTTTTATGCAATAATCTTACAATTAATACTAACATAGGCATGGCATGTTACATGATTTTTGACCAAGTTGCAATTATTTGATTAAATAATCTGATATTTCATAATATATATGTTTTACGCAATAATCTGATAACAAATACTAACATAGGCATGGCATGTTACATGATTTTGGACCACATTGCCATGTTTTATGCAATAATCTGACAATTAATACTAACATAGGCATGGCATGTCACATGATTTTGGACCATATTGCCATGTTTTATGCAATAATCTGACAATTAATACTAACATAGTCATGGCATGTCACATGATTTTGGACCATATTGCCATGTTTTATGCAATAATCTGACAATTAATACTAACATAGGCATGGCATGTCACATGATTTTTGACCAAATTGCCATTATTTGATAAAATAATCTGATATTTCATTATAGATATGTTTTATGCAATAATCTGATAACAAATACTAACATAGTCATGGCATGTTACATGATTTTGGACCACATTGCCATGTTTTATGCAATAATCTGACAATTAATACTAACATAGGCATGGCATGTCACATGATTTTGGACCATATTATTACCATGTTTTATGCAATAATCTGACAATTAATACTAACATAGGCATGGCATGTCACATGATTTTGGACCATATTGCCATGTTTTATGCAATAATCTGACAATTAATACTAACATAGTCATGGCATATCACATGATTTTGGACCATATTGCCATGTTTTATGCAATAATCTGACAATTAATACTAACATAGGCATGGCATGTCACATGATTTTTGACCAAATTGCCATTATTTGATAAAATAATCTGATATTTCATTATAGATATGTTTTATGCAATAATCTGATAACAAATACTAACATAGTCATGGCATGTTACATGATTTTGGACCACATTGCCATGTTTTATGCAATAATCTGACAATTAATACTAACATAGGCATGGCATGTCACATGATTTTGGACCATATTATTACCATGTTTTATGCAATAATCTGACAATTAATACTAACATAGGCATGGCATGTCACATGATTTTGGACCAAATTGCCATTATTTGAATAAATAATCTGATATTTCATAATAGATATGTTTTATGCAATAATCTGATAACCAATACTAACATAGGCATGGCATGTCACATGATTTTGGACCAAATTGCCATGTTTTATGCAATAATCTGACAATTAATACTAACATAGGCATGGCATGTCACATGATTTTTGACCAAATTGCCATTATTTGATTAAATAATCTGATATTTCATAATAGATATGTTTTATGCAATAATCTGATAACAAATACTAACATAGACATGGCATGTCACATGATTTTGGACCAAATTGCCATGTTTTATGCAATAATCTGACAATTAATACTAACATAGGCATGGCATGTCACATGATTTTGGACCAAATTGCCAATTTTAATGCAATAATCTGACAATTAATACAAACATAGGCATGGCATGTCACATGATTTTAGACCAAATTGCTATGTGTTATGCAATAATCTGACAGTTAGTACTAACATAGGCAGGGCATGTCACATGATTTTGGACCAAATTGCCATGTTTAATGCAATAATCTGACAATAAATACTAACATAGGCATAGCATGTCACATCAAATTGCCATGTTTTATGCAATAATCTGATATCAAATACTAACATAGGCATGGCATGTCACATGATTTTGGACCAAATTGCCATATTTGATTAAATAATCTGATATTTCATAATTGATATGTTTTATGCAATAATCTGACAATTAATACTAACATAGGCATGGCATGTCACATGAGTTTTGACCAAGTTGCCATTATTTGATTAAATCATCTGATATTTCATAATAGATATGTTTTATGCAATAATCTGATAATAAATACTAACATAGGCATGGCATGTCACATGATTTTGGACCAAATTGCCATGTTGTATGCAATAATCTGACAGTTAATACTAACATAGGCATGGCATGTTACATGATTTTGGACCACATTGCCATGTTTTATGCAATAATCTGACAATTAATACTAACATAGGCATGGCATGTCACATGATTTTGGACCAAATTGCCATGGTGTATGCAATAATCTGACAATTAATACTAACATAGGCATGGCATGTCATGTCACATGATTTTGGACCAAATTGCCATGGTGTATGCAACAATCTGACAATTAAATGCTAACATAAGCATGGCATTTCACATGATTTTGGACCAAATTGCCATGTTGTATGCAATAATCTGACAATTAATACTAACATAGGCATGGCATGTCACATGATTTTGGACCACATTGCCATGTTTTATGCAATAATCTGACAGTTAATACTAACATAGGCATGGCATGTCACATGATTTTGGACCAAATTGCCATGTTTTATGCAATAATCTGACAGTTAATACTAACATAGGCATGGCATGTCACATGATTTTGGACCACATTGCCATGTTTTATGCAATAATCTGACAGTTAATACTAACATAGGCATGGCATGTCACATGATTTTGGACCAAATTGCCATGGTGTATGCAATAATCTGACAGTTAGTACTAACATAGGCATGGCATGTCACATGATTTTGGACCACATTGCCATGTTTTATGCAATAATCTGACAGTTAATACTAACATAGGCGTGGCATGTCACCTGATTTTGGACCATATTGCCATGTTTTATGCAATAATCTGACAATTAATACTAACATAGGCATGGCATGTTACATGATTTTGGACCACATTGCCATGTTTTATGCAATAATCTGACAATTAATACTAACATAGGCGTGGCATGTCACATGATTTTGGACCATATTGCCATGTTATATGCAATAATCTGACAATTAATACTAACATAGGCATGGCATGTCACATGATTTTGGACCAAATTGCCAATTTTAATACAATAATCTGACAATTAATACTAACATAGGCATGGCATGTCACATGATTTTGGACCAAATTGACATGTTTTATGCAATAATCTGACAATTAATGCTAACATAGGCATGGCATGTCACATGATTTTGGACCAAATTGCCATGTTTTATGCAATAATCTGACAATTAATGCTCACATAGGCATGGCATGTCACATGATTTTGGACCACATTGCCATGTTTTATGCAATAATCTGACATATAATACCAATATAGGCATGGCATGTCACATGATTTTGGACCAAATTGCCATGTTTTATGCAATAATCTGACAATTAATACTAACATAGGCATGGCATGTCACATGATTTTGGACCAAATTGCCATGTTTTATGCAATAATCTGACAATTAATACTAATATAGGCATGGCATGTCACATGATTTTGGACCAAATTGCCATGTTTTATGCAATAATCTGACAAATAATACTAACATAGGCATGGCATGTCACATGATTTTGGACCAAATTGCCATGTTTTATGCAATAATCTGACTGTTAATACTAACATAGGCATGGCATGTCACATGATTTTGGACCACATTGCCATGTTTTATGCAATAATCTGACAGTTAATACTAACATAGGCATGGCATGTCACATGAGTTTGGACCAAATTGCCATGTTTTATGCAATAATCTGACAATTAATGCTAACATAGGCATGGCATGTCACATGATTTTGGACCATATTGCCATGTTTTATGCAATAATCTGACAGTTAATACTAACATAGGCATGGCATGTCACATGATTTTGGACCAAATTGCCATGTTTTATGCAATCATCTGACAGTTAATACTAACATAGGCATGGCATGTCACATGATTTTGGACCAAATTGCCATGTTTTATGCAATAATCTGACAATTAATACTAACATAGGCATGGCATGTCACATGATTTTGGACCAAATTGACATGTTTTATGCAATAATCTGACAATTAATACTATTATAGGCATGGCATGTCACATGATTTTGGACCAAATTGTCATGTTTTATGCAATAATCTGACAAATAATACTAATATAGGCAGGGCATGTCACATGATTTTGGACCAAATTGTCATGTTTTAAGCAATAATCTGACAATTAATACTAACATAGGCATGGCATGTCTTTTGTCACATGATTTTGGACCAGACGAACAATTTGAGATATTTCGTACAACTGTCATTTTTTTTACTAAACACTCAAAAGGTCAACGACCTGATAATGTCCAACACAACACTACATGACGTGTCACATGATTTTGGAAATTGCCATGTTTGAGTGAGATTCAACTTTCAGTTATGTAATATAGCGCGTTACTTGAGTTTGGACCAAATCGCCACGATGAAGCGATATTCAACAAACTGATAATTATCAAATATAACATAGGCATGGCGAGTTACACGATTTTGAACCTATAATTGCCATGTTTGAGTGAAATTCAATAATTTAATATCTGATGATTAAAAGATAGGCCTGGCGTGACCTTGTCCCATTTGTATTCAATGTGATCAAATGCATTACATTATAAACAAAGCGTTGAAGGTGAATATGGTAGTATCGGTGATTATCAAATATAGCACAGAAATAACGTGTGACTTGATTTAGGAACAATTTGCCACGTAGTGATATTCAGCTTTTCAGCATAGACGTAGGGCGCCATAATATTTACGAAGATTTGAGTCGAGCATATTAAACAAAGCACTACTCATGCTACTAGAACAATTTAGTCCGAAATAACGTGACATGCTGTGGCTTTGCTACATTAGATAATTCATCAGCAGGGTGAATCTGTGCTGGGCCAAACCTTTAACACTTTCCACGCGGCAGGCAGCTGCAGACGACATTCCAAAATTTCACAAAGTGTTTAAAAAATGTCAACATTATGGAATTTCATTACCATATTTAGAATCATCATGAGAAATGCATTGACATAAGTACAAACATGCCTAGTATTGGGTCAGTAATCCTTGAGATAGAATTTGAAAATTGTGAAAGGTTTCTGACAAATCTGTTTTGTGTATGTTAAAAATAATAGCCGCGTGGAAAGTGTTAACACTTTCCACGCGGATATATTAGTTTTACCATTATATACAAAACAGATTTTTCAAAAACAGGGAGCAGGTGGCAGGGGGCAGTTACCCCCACCCACTTACAGAAAAATCCTTTAAAAACCCTTAAAACGCCCTTTTTCCCCCGCCCCCAAGCCCTATTTTACCCCCGCCCCATTCTCCGGATGTAGTGTGTATGCATTATGACAACTTACATTTTTGAGCGCGTTTTATGTAAAACATGCCCTAAAGAGGCCTTTTGGAAGATTTGGCTATGACAGTAGCATATCTCCCGGGCAGAGGCGTAGCTAAGGGGGGGGGGGGGGGGCGCATTTTGTAAAACATGCCCCCCCCCCCCCTCCCCCCGACAGCTTTGATCGGGAAGACCAGCTCAAACTACGGGGCTAAAAAAATTGAAGCGAAGGGAAGAAAAAAGGGAAGAGAGGAAGAGAAAAGGGAAGTAAAGGAAGAGAGGAAGGAAGGGGAAAGAAAGGAAGGTGATGAAGAGAAAAGAGAGAAGAGAAGAGAAGAGATTAAACCGTCCAAACACTGGATAATTTATGTGTAAGCGCGCATTACGAAATGAAGGTAATTATAGACCGGGAAAGGGATTTATTTTGGGTGATTGCGGCTATTTGGGGAATATAAGGGATTTACTTAATTCCCATCTAAATGACAATTTGCCCCTTGCCCGGTTTGATGATGAGCAATTTAGTATTTTCCAGGAATATCATTATAGAACAAAAATGTACTTTAATAATGACCGGATTCGTGTAAATATGTGTTTTAAGTTTAAAATACAGTAGAATGAGCCCAACCGCGCCTTTTGCCGTAACCTTAGGGTCAATCAAACTGGTGTTCACCGGGGGATAACACCCTTGCCCCCCCCCCCCCCCCCACACACACCCACACACGAAAAAAGGATGGCTACTAGCTTAAACAATAAATATGGGATATCCTACATTCTTAACCTATTTTGTCAGTGTTATTGCGCTTTATTCTGTTGAGGGCGCCAAGACCGAATAAATCTGACCAGGAGTGAGCTTGTGGTCCTGGGACACAAGTTGCGGACGGGATCATATATATGCCATTTGCACTGGTGAAATCGTGAGAAGATCGTTCATGATTGTTCATAAAATATGTAGAGGGCGATATGCAATGCATGTTTCTAAGCAGACGACGGTGGACACGTTTGGCCGTACATGTTTCAATCCACGTTGATTTCAATGTAAACATGGATTTTTTTTCTTTTTCTTTCTTTTTGTTGATGCCGACGCACCAACTATTTATTTGTATTTGTCATACAGGAAACAATAATAATGAACATTTAGTTTTAATATTCTCTATATAATAAAGTACAGTATTTAATTATTGTCTTTCCACCTTTTATATAAACTCCATTTTTTATTGTGTTTATATAATCTTCCCTTTCCAATGGCAATATGATTTTCAACTTGGAACATAAAATGAACTAAGCCCTTAAACACTTGAAAAATCGGCCGTAAACCTGCACATCTTTTTCTGTATACGTACAGTTTCCCCATTAATAAAATATAATTTAGTAAAGGGTCCGGATCAAAAATATTGTATCCAAACATTATTGAAAATGTTGTTAAACTGAGATCAATTCCAAAAATGATATTTAAAAAGATCTCAACACTAGTCCAAAAACGTTTAACATGTTCACACTCGTAAAACAGATGAATTAAACTTTCAACATTCCCATTACACAACGTACAATTTGGTGAATCAATTAAACCAATTCTATGAACGAATTTATTCGTTGGCAACCGCCTATGTAACAACAAAAATTGAAATGATCTGGTAGGAATATCCAATGCACATTTTAATGCAATCGTAAAAAGATAAGGCCACATTTCTTCATTAACTTGAATATCATTTTCCCACTTTTTAATTGTTTTTTCGGGACGTTTGCACTTTTTCTTAATTATAGCATCATAAGCCATTTTAACAATTCTCTTAGCTTGAAATAATCTATCATTTACAGTATTTGTAACATCATTTAACAAACATACATTATTTGTAAACATAAGTCTTTTCCAATTTTTAGGAATTGCCCTAATTAACCCATGGTAGTGTAACATATTGCAATTAATATCATATTTAGTTTTGAAATTCTCGAAAGATAAAAAGCTATCATTGCCTTCAGAAAACAAATCTTTTACATACCTCACGTTTTTGTTTAGCCATTGTCTATACAATACAGATTTATGTATACAACTTTTATAAACGATTTTTATTTTACATGTACTAATTCCAGTTAATTCATCATATGTTGGAATTGAATTATTTCATCTAAAAGCTGCTGGAGTTACGCGAGTGTAGATTTATTTAAATAGTCCTACAAAACATCTCGAAGTGTGTTATATGAATGAACAATACTGTTAATATAAGTATTAAAATATAGGGGAACTAAGAGTTATACTTATAGTACGATGAACACACTAATGATCATGATCGTTAGAGCCTCCGAGCGTAGCAATAATCATAAAAGCGTATATTATTTCAAGCAATAATAATATCAAAACAGGACTCGGTTGGTGATTCTATTCAAACAAATACAATTTAAAAGTATCGTCAATGATTATCTCCGGTCGGTTGCCATGCCAACCGACAAACACCTACCTAGTAAAAAGCGCATAACGCCCAAGGCTGTTTACGCGATAATAGTAATGTTGATAATTTATTGGAATCGCCAAAAAGATGAACTTTATGATCATTACGATTAAAATGTATTAAGTACATCATTACCGTTGGTATACTGTGCATAAGCAAATATAGATAGGGAATCCACCCAAATCTGTTATTCATATTCCGTCATCGCAGACTCATTTCACTATTATGCATGCCATTTTATCTTTATATTAATATTACATATTGTCAGTGTTTTCTTAGTCGATTATAAATTTGTAGGAGCATGAACTAATTTATTGTAATCTTTTGAGATTGTGAGTCTTAAAAGACTCACTTTTATAGTCCATGCTAATTTGAGTTCTGTGTTGCATGCGCTATGATATAGATGGAAAAGCGCCTTATAAATATAAATGGCTATGTTATGGAATGTTATGATTGTCACATTTGTACATACTTGTTATTGATATTGATATTATTATTACCTATATTTGGTAAAGTATTGATGTTATTGTGTAACACTTTTGAACATGATTAATGTTGTGCACAAAATGAATAAGTGTAAACCTTTTTTCAAAAATTCCACACGATGATTTGAATATGAGGACCCTGCATTACGTGATTATAGCTTGGCACACCAGGCTGGTGAACACCGGCAAGTTGAACACAATACCTGATAGTTACGTGGCCAAACCTTTCAGCGTGTGTTATATATTAACCCTTTCCACGCGGCAGTCGTGTAGACGACAGTTCCAAAAGTTTACAAAATGTTTCAAAAAATTGTCAACATTGTTGATTGTCATCACCATATTTGGAATCACCATGAAAAATGCATTGAAAAAGTACAAACATGCCTGGTTAACAGTTCAATAATTTTTTAATGAGATTCACTAATATTGACAGTTTTGAAACATTTTGTGAAATTTTGGAATGCCGCGTGGAAAGTGTTAAAGGGAACTCAGAAGAGGTGACAAGTTTGGTATCAAAATAATTCTACAAGTATTCTCTTTATACAAACATGTTTTCGGTTTCATACTGCGAATTATTTTAAGAGAGATATAAAGCTTTGAAAGGTATCGAAACCTGTAGGGCACACTGTAGGCCTACTACCTACATGTATATTTAGAATCGTTAACTCAAGTTCATGTACACTATTATATGCGTCATTCATTTTCCAACATTTTCTTAAGAGTGATATACATATGTTTCATTTACTTCACTCATGTGTATGAATGTAGGAATACAATTCCAACAATGATTTTTTTAAAAAGTCAAAGAGTAGTAGTCTATGTATAGATTGCATTGACATGTGTGATATTAAAATGTGTTCCATTTCTGGTCAAAAATGTCATATTTTATTTGATTACTACAATAATTAATGCATTTAGTGTTCTAAGATGGCTTAAATAAGTGAAAACTTCATTTTAAAATTAAATTTAGTTAATTTGATACAAAAAATTGCGATTAATTACCTTTAATGAGTATTAATTATTCGTATTTACTAATGACCCGACCTTTAACTGACGATATCTCCGTAACTAATTTCAACCATTTTGCGACCGTGCGCACAGGATATCTGGAAAACTAAAGGGGCTAGGACCTTCAAATTTGGCCAGAATACTGTTAATAAGATCAGTTTTAAAATGAATTACAATGGAGACTCTAACCCTAGAGAACATATTTTGTACATCTCCGTAAACAATTTAAAAAAAAAAAAATTCTGGTGAACACAAAATCAAATACTTACCCTAGTTAATACTGTCCAATTGCTAAATTGTAAAAATAAATTGCGAAAAAAGAATAAACATATGACACATAACGTAACAGGAAATACGTTCCTGTATTTTTTTATATCCGAAATTAGACACAAGCCCCGTAACAGGTAAAATGTATTCACAACACATACACACATCCGTAAAATAACGTCAAAATACGGTTAAAATATCATCAAAACTAATAAATTTAATAACGGGAAATTATATTTTACGGTTTGCTGTATTCTATCGGTATAATACTGGCAGCTGGGACTCCGGTATTATACCGTTAAAAACGGGTTTTTTCTAACAGTATAGCAGCGTAGTGGTGGTGCTAAGTATGGCGCTAAGTATGAAATCTTCTTTGTTGAGGAGGAGGAGGAGGAGGAGGAGGAGGACAAGGGCACACGGTTAATTCCATGTCTCATTAACATAACCTATTTATTATTGCAGTATAAAATACTTATCTTATAATGAAAATAGAATTGTGCAATAGGCTAACGAGTTCTTAACAATAGACTTGTATTACTCGAGATGAATGTCATTTTAAATTTTCTTGACACGTTTCGTCATTAATGAATTGTGAATATGACGTGCAGTGTGTCAACGAATAGCCGATTCGTGTTTCGCAGCAGTGGCGTAACCAACATTTTCGGAGTAGGAGGCAAGAGGGCTTGGATATTTTCAGTGAGGCATAATGCATAATGCATGTTTAGGTAGGCGAATTCAATATGAACGTAGTCCTTTGTGCCTTCTTTGCAATTGTAGTTTTGTGGATCTTGAAATGACATTTCAGTCTCTAATTAATATATCCTAACCATTTATGTATAGGTTCTTTGTCCATATCATGTTGCCTTTCACTGACTATGTGCAGCTACAACTCAAGTGCAGAACAGCAAAGGTATTACAACAAGGGATGGGGGCAGGGGCATGCTTTCCCATAGGGGAAGGACAGCACCAGCTTTAACCCCGCTCTCTGGTTACGCCACTGCTTCGCAGCAATTCCATACGTCACCACAGTGATGTGGATGATCCATCATTATCGAAGTAACGGGGATACCCGGGAAAGATCCCAAGTATACTCAAATTATACAAAAGTATGTTTTTCATATAAGGCCAAACAAAAATAAAAGTTTGTCTCAAAGCTTGCGAAGGCTTCAAAATCGGGCGACGCGCGCTGTTTTTTGTCTTCCATTTTTTTTTTTTTTAACTTTTTTTTATTTGTGTGGCAATGTTTACTCTTACTATTTGCAACCGTTGACACTTTCTGATATTTTTTTTCTTCTATTTGATATGAATATTGTGATGTAGTTGGGTAAAGAACAATTGTGCAGCGTTTTTTGAAGAACTGAGTCATGTAAAAGTTTGAGAAAAGGAAAATCTGCCGATATTTTTAATGAAAACTCGAAATAAAAATTTGTAGGGAAAAAAAAAATTGATTTGACAATTTCCTGCATTTCAGACGCGGTATTTTGGCATTTCAAAACCAATGCGCGCGCAAGCTTTGAGACGAACCTATTATTTTGTTTGGCCTAAGCATAAAGCATTGGAATAATTGTTAAGAAACGTATGCCATTGGGGTTCCCGAATATTTGCCCTCGGTGTGCAACATACGACCATCGCGAACTGTCAAATTGTCTGGCTTACGTAATTTATCCAACGTCATGTACATTTGCACGTTTGCACTCTGTACTCTATCAACACCTTCAAGTGCTTCATACACACCTTCTGCTGGACCATAAACCAGCGGTTTCGCTCTGCTAATTGCTTTGAGTTTTAAGGCAAAACATGTGCACATAATTAAGAATATGATGAGGGTTGATCCTGCCAGTATAGCGGACATGATCCAGTACTGTGTCGCGGTTGAACCACATGTCTGTTTACACAGCAACACTGATGAGCTTAATGTCGGCCTCTCTTGAACCTCCAATAAAGTATGGTCATTGTTGTCGCTTACTGTTGTACTTATCGTCATTGGTGCTTCCGCGTTGTTTGGATTTTGGAATACTTTAAACGGCCCAACATGACACGTTTTCGTAACTTCCGGAAATGCACTACTGGACATAGAACATAGGAACACCGCACCCACATCCGATAATGACACTTTAAAACGAAGTTCGCGAAATACCATACCGTCTCGTATCACCTGGTTATCGTCGTTGGTAGTGATTAGTGATGAACCCCCAGTTTTGCCCCATGTCATCTTAACCGGTGGGAATCCCGCGCGAGACGTGCAATTCAGGACCACCAAACTACCAACAAGTAATTCAAGAGGCTGTTTAGAATCACATATTGGGTGTGGATCACTTGGAAAATATTGAACAGTTACTGAAACTGATCCAGCAGCCACTTCAGCTACCGTCCCAGCAGTGGACAAGACTTTACAGAAATATTCTCCTTCATCGCTGACATCCACATCGAAAATAGTCAAGAATGAGACAATAGAACCACCTGGCAATCGTCGCACTGCTAAAAACACTCTTTCATCTACAGTAGGCTGTATATGATCACCCCATGAAAGCGTCTCGGTGTCTGATCCAGGTGATGTCCTCGACATTATTATTTTACCATCTTGCTGTAAGTTTGTTACCTGGCATTGGACCGCTATCATTCTTCCTTGTCTCACATCCGGTATTGGGGTCGTGACCTCCACAGTTGTTGTAGCTGCATCTGCTGCGGATATTCTATCTAGAGTCCACAGACTATATAATAAAACGATGAAACACGACGATACAGGCATGAAACTCATTTTGTAATAATTGGTGTTTCACAGGAACTTGAAGTTAACAGTCAGAGTAATGTCGCTCGAATAAATGTGATGGTCCTACCAGATGGTGGCGTAGCAATCAATGAGCCCGAGGAGATGAATTTCAAATTATTTCATTCCATTGAACTTGCGAATAATGTGGTACATAGCACGTGTGATTACTACCGGGAATCTCGTTCGAAATATGTCAACGTATTTAAATAGCTGAATATATTGTTTGTTTGTATTATGATAATCATTCACGCAGGTTGTTTCAAAGGCACTTCGAAGTTGAACTCTTGACAACACTAGAACTGCAGCAGTACTTTAATGCATCGAAGACGACGCCCGAATCCATGGTCTAGATTTGGCAACCGAAATGCATCCTATGATATGGACGAGAATAATAGCGAGTGACTGAATTCAGCAGAACTACACACAGGGGCGTGTTACTACATATGCTCCGATATTAGTGTAAATGTTGAGAAATACGTGTTTCCATAGAAACATCACCGCTTTCAAGAACACAATTCAGGATGTGACTTGCTTGAATAATTTCACCACCGAAAATGATGCATCGGAGCTAAGCATACAGATCCCGTCTTCTTAAATTAAACTAGGAGTGGAATTACACTCAATTACACACGCATACATATCGTCAGTGTTGGTGTGGCTGGTAAACTTATCCACCCATACCTAAACACGTAGATGCGTTACTCAAACTGATAGCTTTAGCAGGCTATGCATATTCATGAGAGATACGTCTGTTCCGTTTGATATTTTAAGACAAATTAAACTCAAATCCATCACTTTAAACCGTTTGCAGCATGGATCCGTTTTACCGTGTCTTGATGAAATAAAAAAACACGTTCAATTAAATTCCACCTTTCACGCTCCATGAAACACTATCCACAAGAGATGTGTTCATCACCTTACACGTGGTGCTTACACGTGGTGCTCAGGTGTCCAAACGCTCGTAAACGTTTAACCATTTGCCTCAACACAGGCTTTTCATTGCATTCAATTTAAAAATACATGGCTGTGACACTTCAGGCACCATACATTATACTCACACTAGACATTTTCTGTTATAAATTTATATGTTGTTGACGATAATATCCATTAAAATAAGGAACACAATTCGTACTCTTAAATTCCTAGTATTGGCGAATTTTCACCGCTGTATAAAAACCTAAGCTAGTATTATCATGTCAACAGCTTCTCGATGTTATCAATATATTTGTAAGTGTTTTTACTTCTTCATTCCACAAAAACAGAGATTGTTTCATCTCATCACATCATTCTATTTACAAAGGAACATTACATTTGGATGCATTTAATAGTGATTCATAACACCAACGTATGCAATGGGAGTTGTAAATTGATTATGAAAGATTAGCATTTTTTAGTGTTGTATTAAAAGGATAGAACAAGCCATATGATAAGGAGAGCAAAATGGCCGCAATGGCGGTATAGCAATTTTCAGAAAATGAGGATTAGGCCTATATATTGAATAAGCCGAGACTGGGACCTCTGACCTCATGTCCCTATAATACGGCCACCATATTGTAGAATGGCGGACCATATCGAGGGGCTGTGAAATAACACGTCCATCAAACTTAAGGGAAGTGTCAACCCTATTATTTTGATGATCAACTTTTGCTTCTAAGTTAGAGAATATTGAATAAAAGTACGTTAAAGTATACATTTATAGAAAAAAAATTTGATAGGGAACAAGACAATTTTGTCTAGGATCGATTTTTTTTGTTTTTCCAAAATAAGGCTTAGTTTTGGAAATATTGCTAAAAACATCGGAAAAGTGTAAAAGTCGTGTTTTTTGCATACATTTCGCTAGAAATGGATGCATATCTGGAGTTTAAAATCCATAATCGAAAAAATAAAACAAATTGCTCCTAGCGCTGATTGTCCTCTACACAATGGTAGTAAAAGCTTACCTGATAGTTTGATATATTTTTAGTTATGTTGTCTGAAAATTCGTAAAATTCCTTCAAATTTGAACTTCTAGAAAACATCGATTTAGTAAAAATATTGACATTTTCCACCATTTAAAGCTAAATGTTCGCGGAATACACGGGCGTGTGACCTAAAAGGCGAGTATACTATTATGAACAATCAAAATAAACTCTCAGATTCAATTTATATTGTCACAATGTGAAGAAATTGGAAGAAAACTGAAATTTGTTTACATTGTTTGCGCTCTTTTGTTTTTCGCGTCTACGTCGCGGATATTAAGCGGCGCGTCTAGTATTACGCACGGGAAGATTCAGCGCGCGACGCAATGATCGAACAACTGTCGCAGCATTTGAAAAGCGCGGAACTCCGCTTAAATTCCCGCCAAATAACCATGCGCTTTTTCCTGACTCAAACTTACCAAAACAACAATTTTAAGGGGGGACTTAAGGAAGTTTTTGATTTGATTTTTTGAATTTTGTGAGTGCTGTAATTATTGAACTATTAATCAAATGCATATAAAAGTATACATTTTTGGAAAGGAAATGGATCAGAGAATCCAAATTTGTCGTCAACTTTAATCAAAAAAGTAGATTTTTTGAAAAAAATCACAAAATTCAATTTTGACCCAAATTTGTTTCCTTTCCAAAAAGGTATACTTTTATATACATTTGAGTCATGGTTCAATAATTACACTTAGAAATGATCCAATATATAACGGCTCGAAAGGGTATGCATTAATCGAAGCAAATAATCAAGTGCGTAATTTTGTTCTGCGTATTTTGACACCTCGATCGATAAGATACGATGTTGCGGAGCGGAGTTATTGTCATTTCAATGGTCGTGGGTCCAGTTTCAAAAGTGACAATCATCCTATAGAAAGAGGTTTGCATTACTGTTTAGAATGATCAGATTCGTGCTTTTCAATAGGGATGAGTGTCACTTTTGAAACTGGACCCACGATCATTGAAATGACAATAACTCCGTTCCGCAACATCGTATCTCAACGATCGAGGTGTTAAAATACGCAGAACAAAATTATGCACTTGGTTATTTGCTTCGATTAATGCATACCCTTTCGAGCCGTTATGTATTGGATCATTTCTAAGTGTTTCGATACTTTTTGTGAGCAGTTTATTTAAAAACAATAAGAATAACAATTTATATAGCCTATGTGGCGAAATGTAATGTCCAACTAGTTATCATAAAAGGTGTTGTTATACATGTATTTATAGCAACTAATTTATTTCAATTAACAATTCCAGGGAATCCATCTGACTTTTATTTTTTTAGTCAAATTTTAAACCCAGCATAATTTACATAAATACTATAATCGTACTAAAATAGAAATTATTGGTATCATATTAATTAGAGAATAAATGTAATGTTTTAGACCGTACCCGAGTTATATTGTCTGACATAAATGCGTTACGTATACAATGTATTTTGTTTTACCCCCTGAACAATACATTTATAAAATACTCATTCTTAAACAGTCATATTTTTAGACATTTATTTAATCTACATTTGTCCACTTTTAACCCCTGTTAGTATCGAATAACCCCAAAACATTCCATCCAATCCCGTGCGGTGAGTACACCATACGTCGGCGTAATGCGCCGCATAGACACACAGGGAAATCGCAGTAGACGCACTGCAGATAGTGCGCATTATCATGATTATGAACAAAACTACAGTTACCACGCACTGCGCGATGGTGGTCACGCTAACTATTGTACCCCATGTTAAGTTGTCTCACACTAAATGTGTCCAATTTCTCTGAGAACTAATGATAATTGCTTAAACAGTATTAGCTGTTTAATAAAGCGTACTTTTAAGCAACTTAGAAAGTTTAATTCATATCCATTGGATCCAGACATTAATATGAACCAATATAAACATTGTCATAACAATTTGTTTCTATCCATTTTGGAGATTTCGTTATCATATTATGGCAAATCTACTCAGAAATGTCAAATTAGCTTTGGCCACTTTTCGTGTGCACCTAATTCTTTTATTAGAATCGTCATTCAGTGTGTAATGCAGTGTTGTGTTAGTTAGTTCAATTTTAGCAGAAAACATATTTTCATCAATATTATCCATAACAAACCACATTTGTATATATTTTTTTGGTTTGACACTGCGACTTATTTTACTGAAGATATAGAAGATATAAATCTTTCAAAAGGTATCGAGATTTTTGGGACACCCTGTATGTCATAAAATATGAATGGAAAATGTATTATCTAAATACAGAAAAATGTAATCACAATATGGCAATGTATTTGATTAATGATCATCTAGTGATTTAAACTTCAAAATTCTATAAGGAATATCTAGTGATCTTAATTTGAAACTCCTTAAAGTTACATCTATTGATTTAAACGTCAAACTCGTTCATCTATCGATTTAAACTTCAAAAAAGGCGTATCCCAGTGATTTAATCGTCAAACTCCATAAAGGTTCACTAAACTCGTTAAATGATAGTGATTTAATGTTCAAACTGCTTAAAGGTACATCTATTAATTTAAACTTCAAAAGCCTTAAAGATACATCCAGTGATTTAAACTTCAAACGCATTAAATGTACATCAAGTGATCTAAACCTCAGTATCGTTTTAAAGGTACATCTAGAAACGTCAAACTTCTTAAAGGTACATACAGTGATTTAAACTTCAGAATCCTAAAACTGAACCTTCCCGCAACGTTGCACTTATAGGTTGCAGTTAGGTAACATCAACAACAACAAAATACAACGTTATTATACCAGTAGAGCGTTGCGGTTTAGTTGTGATTTGGTTGTTTTAGGTTGGTCCATGGAAACGTGAGCAAAGATTAAATCACATACATCTAGTTAAACAAATTTCAAACTTCTTACATTGATTTAAGCTTAAAATCCGTAAAGGTATCATAGCGATCTAAAATTCAAATTGCGTAAAAGGTAAATCTAGAAAATCTAGTGATTTAAACTTCCGCTCCTTACATCCAATGTAAGCTTAATCATATTTAAAGGTATACCGTATCCATTGATTTAAACTCATCACATTTAAATGTACATCCAATGATTTTAACGTTATCACCTCAGTGGTACATCCAGTGATTAAAGATTAAATCACCTTTAAGGTAGGCCTCGTGCAATTATTTAAATTGAATAACATTAAAGATACATCCAATGATTTAAACGTTTTAACTCCTTGCGGTTGTAAAATAGACAAATACATGTTAGCTGAGGGTATTTCATTTTGTAAAAGTGAAATGTTAATAACAAAATAAATCATAGTATCTGACGTGCAGAATTTAGTTATTTGAAGCTCTCTTTGATTTGGCTTGGCTGCTTGGAAACTACTTCTACCACAAAGTCCGCAACACTTACAGCTGCAACAACATATTTGGAAGTTGGGAATTTATACTTATTGCCGAGAACTGATGTGCCGACGATAACGCAGCTGGAGATTTAGGGACCAAGCCACACCGCCGTCTATCCCAAGTTGGGGAAGCTTCACAGGCTGATTCAACAACCTGGGGCTTGTTGTTGCAACTCTTTTTTTTCTTCAGTGCACATCAAATAAATATGGCGAGGCAGAACAAGCCAGGAAGCTGCTCTGAATGGCCATAATGTTATCCCCTAGTATGCTCTAATTGCCAAAAAGCTTCGAATTGCGGTCCAAATCATTCTATGGTGTATGGTGAGCAGGTGATAACCCTCGTGTTTTGAGTTTGACTAATTATTGTCTAATTGCACGCATTACAATTGAGGATTGGTCCAACACAACATCTGTGATCCCTGTATCCACAATGTTCTGGTGTATCACCACAATAGGAGATATAAGAGCAACATGCGCCGTAACATTTCCCATCCTGGCCGTTAGGGGCTGGAAATCTAGATCCACATCTCATCTCACTTTTCCAATCTGTATGATTAGTAACAATTGAATAAAAACAGAATACAGCGAAATTAAATTAACTATCGAATAGTATGATTGAAGCCTTATTATTATCATTTTACGTCGTCGCGACACGAGATTTCGGAGCTACCACTCGAGATTTCGTGGTCGCAACACGGATTTTCGTGAGCGGTCGAAATGCGAAATACGTGATACGAATTGATACTAAAGGCTTGATAGAATAGAGATAGACAATCTGATCCAAAAAAGAAAACAATGCAACAGACTTGACTAGATACAAATATTATTGCATAACTATATGTTCTCTTGGGAATTGGACAAGGTTAAAATATCAACGTTAACTCTGTACAGTCTGTCATCAAGTGAGCAGGTGTGTAAGCGAACTATCAATGGGGTAGGCCAGTTCAAAAACAGTGTTTTGTAATTCCTTTGTCATGTTTAGGCCTATGAGCTTGTTTAACGCCTAGCATATTTTCTGTAAATGTAAACGGCATGTCGAATTCAACAGTCGTCTCGAGTTGTAAGTGTTCGAATGTAAATCAAGACTGATGTAATGGATATAATTTCTATAAAGATTTACAATTACCATGCAAGACCTGGTGAATAACTTACTTAAAACATAAATGTCAATGGTTGTTGTAGCCTGATTGCCCGACGGGTCTTCCGCTACAAATGACACTGTCGTTTCACCTCGAGGCAGGACCGCAGGCATGGTAAGATTGGACGTCATCGTTACGAATCCAGAGTTGTCTTCAATAACAGGTACCTGCCAATTGATGGGACTGGATCCTGAGCCAGATATCGGTTGTGGAGTGACTATTTTAATAAACGTAGGTGGCTCGACATCTATGATGTGATAATGATGACAAGAAAAGAGGGTTCATTACAATCATGATCACAAGTTGCGTAAAAGTTTTAAAAAGCATTTTACCGGATGGTATACGTATATGTATCTGCCTTTTGGGGTGCCTTTTCTCGAAATTTGGTATATCGATGGGTGGTAATCAGAAAGGTTTTTGATATATTAATGCCCCCTTAATTCTTTGATGGTATATAGAAGGGTGTACTTTGTCAGATAGGTTATTGATCTCCCCTAAAAAAAGCCTGACATATTCAATAACCGCTGGATTTCCAATATCCGAAGTTCAAATGTTTAAAAATACACTTTTGAGAACCCAATGTTGGTTAAAATACACTCTTGAGAACACAATTTTCTACTTACCTTCTGTTTATTGTAATTACATGTAAAACAAGGGGTATATTGATCGGTAGACATTTCACCAAGTTTGGTATATACCCTGCCATGGGTATACCGATCGGGGGTTAATTTTGCATTATGCAGGTATATTAAAAGTCGGAATTTCACGGTCTGGAAGGCACATCCACGTATGATTTTGGTAGATATTTTTTGTTAATCACCTGAGCATTTTACCAGCATTTCCATTACTGAAACCAAACTGCTATAATCATTCAGTACACATGATCTCAGTTTTGGTTTTTTTTTTTTTTGTAATTGCTTGTATTTTGCGCCAAAATAGTGCTGATGCCAGAATATAACCAAAATACTCGCAAGCTAAGCGTATCCAAGGAAACCGTAACGCTACGCGGTCATCATAGTAACCCGCGCGAAAATGTTTTCACGGTAGGCGTGCAAGTATCACGCAAGCATAAATAACGCGACGCATGGAATATCATCACCACTAAAACAATCCCCGTCTGTTTCTATTCAAGATCACCACTAAAATCATCATTAATAACACTGAAATACTGGGTTATTTTAGTGGTGATGGGGTGGTGAAAAAGTGTGTGAACGCGTGTTTCTATTCAGGCTATCACCATCAATCACCACTAATCACCCCCAATCACCACCACCTTTCGCAGTCGAATAGAAATACGCTTTATCAGTCCGCGCCATCTCTCATAGCGTGCTTCTCATATCGGTTAGTGACGTTTCAGCCCAATAGGCGGGGATGGGGGGGGGGCAATATTTGACCAAGGGGATAGCATATGTAATCACCCTTCCCCCAAAATTGTATGAATATGTTTATGATTATATGATCAGTGACCCATTTTTGAATACAAAATGAGTTATATGAATGGTCATCTTTTCCAAATGTTCCCAAATTAGGCGCAAATGACATCTGATGTACTTTACCATCAAAATTGTCAACGGGAAACAATAATCCTACATTCTTATATAGTGGGTGTGGTTTGAGATGTCAGTAGGCAATTTGATTGGTTTTTGGCTGATTTTCAGCCGACACGCCCATACATTATGAGAAAATGGTGTATAGTTTGGGGCGGGGTTTAATTCATTCGAAAAATAATACCTTCAGCGCGTATGGTCAACGCGTCATCGCGTTAGTGTGCCCTACACAAAGTCGCCGCCGTATGCGTTATGGGTATAACGCAGCGATGACAGGTCCGTGTGTGCTAAAGAACGCGATTAATTTGAAGCAGGATGTTGGAAAACAGCTCGCTGGATTCGCCGATTTTACAAAAGGAGAAATTTGTTGTTTTTTGTTTAAAATAAATCTAACAAACTGCGTATTTTATGATAAAAGATCAAAATAACCAATAAACTAAATAAGAATGAGAATAAAACATAGTTCTTAGCTGTTTTGCTATATATGCGGTGGCCATACACGACGACACAAACATGGTACAGCCTATACATTATAAGACCATCGTCTATAGCAAAACAGCTGAGAACTATGTTTTATTCTCTAAATAAAATAGTGCGTTTTTGTCAAAATGTGACAAAAAATCAGTGTGATAGGTGTTTGAATGGGCCAAAGGAGTTTTATCTAAATATTGATTAAGAGTATTCACCAAATTGCATGAATGGAGTTACAAAATGCAAAATCGTCCAGCTTTTTTCTTCTTCTTTCAAACACCCCTGTGAGCGAAAGCGCAATTGGTCCTGACGCCTCATCAGCCTACCCCCCCCCCCCCCCCCCCCCCCCCCCCCCCTCCACATACACACACAATGTCCACAAAACATTTACGCCACTTTTCAGCCCTCTTATATTATAACTCAACTGAATAATACGCGGGGACACCCATTTAATTATAATAACGTATAATAACATGCCTTTAATATTGATGTCAAATGTCTGTGTTTTCACATTTCCACTGGAATCTCACTCACTCACTCACTCCGGCGACATCTGTCGGGCATTAACAATGGCTCTCCAGACACGCCTATCTTCCATGCAGGTCTTTATCTCAGCAGGTGTTTGTCCAGTGTCTTGACATAGAATATCCACATAGCTTAACATCGGTCGTCCAGCATTTCTTTTGCCATGAACTGGTTTCCAAAGAACTAGGTCTGATATCACATCCCCAGAACGTCTGACACAGTGTCCAGCAAACTGTAGTCGCCTCTTCTTGATTCGTTCACTTACTCTAGGAAGATCACCATAGAGTTCTTTGTTGGTGATGTGTAACCTCCAGCTAATATCAAGGGCTGATCTAAGAAGCCTGGTGTAACATCCATCCAATAGCTTTCGAACTTTAGTTGTTACTGTCCATGTTTCTGAGCCATAGAGAAGAATGCTTTCTACTGTAGCTTGGAATAGCTTAATTTTTGTTGATCTTGGTAGGTTGAATCTCCATATCTTGTTGAGCTTATTACACGCCTTCCATGCTAGTGCCTTCCTTGTTTTGATATCTTGCATGCTGCTCGATGTCCATGATCCCAGATATTTAAAGTCTTTGACTAATTCCAGACTGATTCCATCGGTAGTTTTAATGGTCACCTGATCCTGTTGGTTAAATACCATGAATTTTGTTTTCTTGGCGTTCATGTGGAGGCCAACACTTAGAGCTGCCATTTCTACTCTTTCCAGGAGTTTTTGCGCCTGGCCAGCAGTGTCCGACACTAGTGCTATGTCATCAGCGAAATCCAAATCTGTTACCATCAGTGGTCCAACTCTGCGGCTGCGCCTGGGGTTGACTGTAAAACCTAGGACTTCCTCTCTGCCTTCTATGGCAGTTCGCATGCAGTAATCCAGCACTATTATGAAAAGATACGGAGCAAGAGTATCACCTTGGAGAACGCCTGCCAATATATCAAATTCATCAGTATCCCCATCAGGACTGGAATCTACTGATGTATAATTCACGGCTGTTGAGCCAATCAGGAACGTTTCCCCGGGATTATGGGATGACGTCAAAGTTACAGACCAGCAGTTGTCTGTAGTTGTTGGTTCGATCCACGTCACGGTTGCATTCGCCGAACCACTGTCAGTTGGTTGTATGATATCGGATGGCAAGTTGCTGATGACTGGCTTCTCAGTATCTAGTTCAAAGGAAGCATTGTTAGAGCATGGTTAGCAGGTGACTACCACATGGGTTTCACATGGGTATCACATGGTATCACATCTAATTAACTAGTTATCGATTAGGTGTCATGTTTTCAGTATTGACACAATTAAAGAAGTGGTTAGAGCATGGTTAGCAAATGACTACCACATGGGTTTCACATGGGTATCAAATGGTATCACATCTAATTAACTAGTTATCGATAAGGTGTCATGTTTTCAGTATTGACACAATTAAAGAAGTGGTTAGAGCATGGTTAGCAAATGACTACCACATGGGTTTCACATGGGTATCACATGGTATCACATCTAATTAACTAGTTATCGATTAGGTGTCATGTTTTCAGTATTGACGCAATTAAAGAAGTGGTTAGAGCATGGTTAGCAAATGACTACCACATGGGTTTCACATGGGTATCACATGGTATCACATATAATTAACTAGTTATCGATTAGGTGTCATGTTTTCAGTATTGACACAATTAAAGAAGTTGTTAGAGCATGGTTAGCAAATGACTACCACATGGGTTTCACATGGGTATCACATGGTATCACATCTAATTAACTAGTTATCGATTAGGTGTCATGTTTTCAGTATTGACACAATTAAAGAAGTGGTTAGAGCATGGTTAGCAAATGACTACCACATGGGTTTCACATGAGTATCACATGGTATCACATCTAATTAACTAGTTATCGATTAGGTGTCATGTTTTCAGTATTGACACAATTAAAGAAGTGGTTAGAGCATGGTTAGCAAATGACTACCACATGGGTTTCACATGGGTATCACATGGTATCACATATAATAAACTAGTTATCGATTAGGTGTCATGTTTTCAGTATTGACACAATTAAAGAAGTGGTTAGAGCATGGTTAGCAAATGACTACCACATGGGTTTCACATGGGTATCACATGGTATCACATATAATAAACTAGTTATCGATTAGGTGTCATGTTTTCAGTATTGACACAATTAAAGAAGTGGTTAGAGCATGGTTAGCAAATGACTACCACATGGGTATCACATGGGTATCACATGGTATCACATATAATAAACTAGTTATCGATTAGGTGTCATGTTTTCAGTATTGACACAATTAAAGAAGTGGTTAGAGCATGGTTAGCAAATGACTACCACATGGGTTTCACATGGGTATCACATGGTATCACATATAATAAACTAGTTATCGATTAGGTGTCATGTTTTCAGTATTGACACAATTAAAGAAGTGGTTAGAGCATGGTTAGCAAATGACTACCACATGGGTTTCACATGGGTATCACATGGTATCACATATAATAAACTAGTTATCGATTAGGTGTCATGTTTTCAGTATTGACACAATTAAAGAAGTGGTTAGAGCATGGTTAGCAAATGACTACCACATGGGTTTCACATGGGTATCACATGGTATCACATATAATTAACTAGTTATCGATTAGGTGTCATGTTTTCAGTATTGACGCAATTAAAAAAGTGGTTAGAGCATGGTTAGCAAATGACTACCACATGGGTTTCACATGGGTATCACATGGTATCACATATAATTAACTAGTTATCGATTAGGTGTCATGTTTTCAGTATTGACACAATTAAAGAAGTGGTTAGAGCATGGTTAGCAAATGACTACCACATGGGTTTCACATGGGTATCACATGGTATCACATATAATAAACTAGTTATCGATTATGTGTCATGTTTTCAGTATTGACGCAATTAAAGAAGTGGTTAGAGCATGGTTAGCAAATGACTACCACATGGGTTTCACATGGGTATCACATGGTATCACATATAATTAACTAGTTATTGATTAGGTGTCATGTTTTCAGTATTGACACAATTAAAGAAGTTGTTAGAGCATGGTTAGCAAATGACTACCACATGGGTTTCACATGGGTATCACATGGTATCACATATAATAAACTAGTTATCGATTATGTGTCATGTTTTCAGTATTGACGCAATTAAAGAAGTGGTTAGAGCATGGTTAGCAAATGACTACCACATGGGTTTCACATGGGTATCACATATAAGTAACTAGTTATCGATTAGGTGTCATGTTTTCAGTATTGACACAATTAAAGAAGTGGTTAGAGCATGGTTAGCAAATGACTACCACATGGGTTTCACATGGGTATCACATGGTATCACATATAATAAACTAGTTATCGATTATGTGTCATGTTTTCAGTATTGACGCAATTAAAGAAGTGGTTAGAGCATGGTTAGCAAATGACTACCACATGGGTTTCACATGGGTATCACATGGTATCACATATAATAAACTAGTTATCGAGTAGGTGTCATGTTTTCAGTATTGACGCAATTAAAGAAGTGGTTAGAGCATGGTTAGCAAATGACTACCACATGGGTTTCACATGGGTATCACATGGTATCACATATAATAAACTAGTTATCGATTAGGTGTCATGTTTTCAGTATTGACGCAATTAAAGAAGTGGTTAGAGCATGGTTAGCAAATGACTACCACATGGGTTTCACATGGGTATCACATGGTATCACATATAAGTAACTAGTTATCGATTAGGTGTCATGTTTTCAGTATTGACACAATTAAAGAAGTTGTTAGAGCATGGTTAGCAAATGACTACCACATGGGTTTCACATGGGTATCACATGGTATCACATATAATAAACTAGTTATCGATTATGTGTCATGTTTTCAGTATTGACGCAATTAAAGAAGTGGTTAGAGCATGGTTAGCAAATGACTACCACATGGGTTTCACATGGGTATCACATGGTATCACATATAATAAACTAGTTATCGAGTAGGTGTCATGTTTTCAGTATTGACACAATTGATGTCCTTCTTAAGGCGACGATGAAAAAACCCTGTTCTACGGGCACGACTGAGCTTTTTTTCGCAAATGAGATTTTTCGAAAATTGTTGAAAATTCACCAAAATATTCACGCAGATCTTGAAACGAAGGGAGGGAGGAAAAGGGGAAGGAAAATAATTATGTACATATATTATAGTTGATAAGGGAAATATTATAAGATGTAAGGAAATGGGACAAGAGATTTATTAAACATGTGATGACTTATGTATACGTGCATCAATTACGTAACTTCAGTGACTTTCATCACGGTTATTATAGGACCACAAAAGGAAAAAAGGGATCCCCCACCCACTTTGACTTTGGCGGAATTTTGGGGAATCTAAGGGATTTACTCGTAACCTTAGCATGCTTCAGGCCGAACTGGTGTACCACATACCCTCCCCCCCCCCCCTCCCCCCCCCCCCCCCCCCCCCCCCCCCTGACAAGTGACCCCAGATACGCCACTGGTCAAGGCGCATATTGTATCCTGTAAATTACATCACATGACACATGGGCCACCTGGTTTATAAAGGACACGTGGAGTACTTGGATTAAGAACATCTGGCCCTGGGTATCTGAATTGTTTAAGAGCCCATGGGGCCTACAAGGCGAGGCACATGGTGTGTTAAGGGCACCTGTCAGTATCAATAGATTAATATCAAGGGCACCTTGGATTATGTAAGGACATGCTCTATTTTATACAATTTTCTTATGCTCTGATTAGGCTAACAACCTCCTCCTATAATAGGCCTATGTGTGAATAAAGTGTCTTTAAATAGATTGACGTTCTTAACTCTCAAAAAGGCTGTAACCCATCAACTTCACTGGGCTCGGTTGACCCGTGTCAAGAGCTGTAAGGGGCTTTCCTCTGGGTGCCGCCATCATGCAGTCTCTGGTATTCTGGATATGGGTATACACTTACAGGATGAGTCAATCCATTCTTGCGAGGAGTTCTCTCCTCGTAAAATACCACAACTATTACTTGGTAGCACACTCCTAAAACGACGTGGTCATTTACTGTAAGGAAATAATGACCACATCGTTTTTAGAGTGTAGGGCTGTGCGTTTCCAAATACTAAATTATGAACTTCCTTTGGTCGATGGGGAAATACAAGGGCATGTCAAAAGTGTCAAATGTCAAGTCAAGCCGATATTTGTATAATAAGGCAAGGTTGGTTTTCGCAGACTTAAGGTAAAATGACTGTGTGAAATCAACCTTACCTTAGGGCAAGGTTGTTTTCACAGACTTTAGGTATGCCTATTATGAAATCAACCTTGTCCTTCATTTTATTAATACGCTGTGTTCAAATCGCTGTAACTTGAGTTAGCTCGTGACGAAGTCTATGAAATTTTGATATGTTTTAACAAACAATAATATGATTAGTTTCATTTGCTACCATTCTTTCCGTCAAATAGGAACTATTATCGCACTCAAGTTTGGCGGAAGTGCCGCGCTCAACCGAATTTGTGGCAGTGGCGTCGCCAGAGGGGGCGATCGCCCCTAATATTGACGTCATGTCAGTTGAGATTGGCTCTGTCGGTTCATTTGACCACAGGAATCATGAAATTATGAAGGTCAAAAGTACACAGATGAAAAGTTTTCGCGCGCTACGCGCGCATGTGTCCCCAAAATGCAACATTCTTTGCTACAAGCTTGTTTAGAGCCAAAATGTACCTCGATCGCACAAAAAATAGGAGTAAAGTCGAAAAATGTCTTCACTCACAAAAGTCTTGTCGGTTCATTTTCATTTCTCGCCCCCCCCCCCCCCCCCCCCCCCCCAATATGAATAACCTAGCTACGCCACTGATTATTGGTGTACGCCCTTTTAAAGATAACATTTTTATTCCAAAATCATATAAATCTTATACCATTGTTTTCCGTGTTGAATTTTAAGTTTAAATGCCAAATCTTATATATAGAATTATAAATTTCCGTTTTGGAGATGTAGTCATTTGAAAAAGCGTATCGCCATACGTAAATTTGTATTTTGCGCGTTTTGTTTAAACAACTGGCACGCGTGGACAATGTGCACGATGAATGCTATCTTCAGTAGATAGCATGCCGGTGCATTTGCAAGTGTTGTGATTTTATTACTGTATTAATGTCATTGAACCTTTTAAAAAAATGAACAATATCAGAATATAAAGTCATTTTGCCTGAACTTGATAAGCATTTTAACTGACAATGACATTCTGTGGACATAATGAAAATCATCAAATCTAAAAAAAATCCGACATCCGCGTCCGTCACCCTTTTCGAGTTTATCAGACGGTGGTGGACATGTCGGACATTTTCTTGTTCAATTTCATGATGATACTAAGAAAGACACCGTTTGATGAAATTTGAAAAGTTAAAGAAACTTTTTATCTTACTTAGATCCCGTACTCTGAGTCGGAAGGTAAAGCAAGCTTACGCCCCCCCCCCCCCCCCCCCCCCCATTTTCTTATTAAAAAGGCGGGTTTTTTTTACTGCAGAAATATAAATATTAAGGTTTTTGTGATACCAAAACATTATTTGAAGCATAAATAAGTCGAATATATTGAATTGGTCCGTCGTCTATCCCACAGGCAAGATGCAAAAAAAATCTTAAAAAAAATTAAGGAACTCTGGTCAAACGCGAGTTCTTTAAAGTAGGCCTACTGCGTGGATTTTTCTGGCATTCGTTAATTTTCAACGCATTGAACATACACATTCGGAGCCTCAAACCAACGGGAACTAGTGATGTTTGCTTTAAGGGCGTACATCACTAATTCAGCCCCCATAGACTTTACATGCTTTGTAGGCTGTGTTCAAATCGCTGTAACTTGAGTTAGCTCGTGACGAAGTCTATGAAATTTTGATATGTTTTAAAACAAACTGTATTTTTTAACATATCTGAAAATGAACCGGGGTCATCAAGTAGATTATTTGCTAGAAACCAGCACGTCAGAGCGTACTGATGTTGTTACTTACAAGTCGACTTTTACCCGTGCATGCAACGTGCGTGTAAATCGGTCCGTAACATTTTGTTTCAGGCAAAATCACGTATTTTCTTTTTAAAACATTAAATATACATTCTAATGAATACGCAGAACACAAATTCTACACAAAACCAATAATGATTAGTTTCATTTGCTACCATTCTTTCCGTCAAATGGGAACTATTATCGTACTCAAAGTTTGCCGGAAGTGTCGCGCTCGACCGAATAAGCGGTGTAATTAGAAATTACTTAACCTACTTGTTGTGTTAATAAATTTCCCTTTTGTCACTTGCGTGATGAATCGATTTTTCGTGTGCTTTTGAGCGATCTATGCTCTTTGCGTGACCAGCCAATGAGCGCGTGTGTGGGCGTGTTGTTATATCATCCCACTTCCTGTTTGCGAAATGTATTTGTCTCACAGTTGTTTGCTCATTCGCTCTGTGATTTTGATGAATAAGCACGCTTTTTTCAGCTCTGCAAATTTAATTTTTAAGGTTCTGCCGTTCGTGAAACCAGGTCTCAAGACGGGCGTTGGCCAATCTGACTTACCTGTAGAATTAATAGTGGCTACATGGAGGGAGTTACTATCCATCGTACCCGGTTCTTCATCGAGGTCTGGTAATGTGTGGGTTCAACGATTGAATCCATGTTCAAGAACCAAGTGTCCACCCGAACTCTATTATCACCACCAATAGATCGGCAGGTATAACTATCGTTCAATTTGATGGCTGCATCAAATCAAACATCGATCTTTCGGCATGTTTATGTTGAGTGCCGGGAGTGTTGGCATTGTTTCTGTTACGAAAACTAAATGCGCCAAGCCAAATGCATCGTCTTCGGGCCAGTTTAGAAGATCTAATACTGGGCTCCTATCATCAGTTCAATTCAGCAGCAAGTACATCGAATTTTTGCCGCCAGGTTTTGGTAGTCATGGCTGTACATATCCCGTTTTCGTCAGGAAACCGCAGCTAGCCTAGATGGTTGGAATTCCGGCGTGGTTCATTTTTCAATGGTGAGAGCTTTTATATATTCATATACTAAATCTAATGTGGTGTTTAGGCCTGTTAAATAATTGCCGTTGAATTTAATGCGTTCATAGTATTAGTTCTATTGATAATCGTTGTAATGGTGTCCGTGGCATTTACGGTATTTTATAGACTGTTTGGGTGTACGTGCAAAACACAAAATAAAAATATTCATTGGATATAATTTAATCCCCACTTTGGCATTTACTCTTATCAATCTTCACATTTGTTAGTATTAGCGGTATATTGATTTGGTAGTTGGTTTATTGCTATGCTGTTCATGGATCAGTTGTTGGGTAGTCTCTGTAATCCATCGTTTGGTTAGTTAATAACCTGTATATCGATCTCCACTTTGTATAGTTTGCCCATCTTATAGCGTTAACATTGCGTTGCGAGGTCATTTGTCACACATTTTTGTCAAGCAATATTTTTTACAACAGTATTAAAATGGTTTGTAACGCAAAGGGTTTATTTCAATATTGGAATGTACCTGTGTTGAAATATTATGAGGTTGTTGATAACTTGGTATAATTTATTCTAGCAGGCATATCATTTAATCCCCACTTTACAACTTATCAATCTTCACATTTGGTTAATATGAGGATTCTATTAGCGGGTTATTGATTTGGTAGTTGATTTACGCTGTTCATTCATGGTTCGGTTGTTGGGGAGGTGTTTTTTTTTGTAATGCGCGACATCGTCTTGAATTAAGTTAATGTCCTATTTATCGATCTCCTGCTTTGTATGTTAGCCCGTCATTTAAACTGTTTAAGCGACGGGGAGCGAGGTCGTTTTCAAAAGATTTTTTCTCCAACAGTATTTAACGCCAACCGGTTTTCATTTGTTGCGTACATTTTCAATATTGTATTATACCTTTTGTACCTTTGTTGAAATAATTTTAAAGAGGTTGTTGTTAACGCGTAATAGTGTTACTGCTTCAGTTTAAGTGAGTGATTTATTTGCGAGTGTTCTGGACGCCCCGGCGTTATATTTATTAACTTTACATTCCATTTGCAAATTCTGGTTTGTTGGTCGGTATTGTTTTTTATTCGGAAACGTCTGATACAAAAAGTCTACTTTGCCAAAATTCAAAGGTCATCTGTCAGGTCGTATTTTTCTAACCAATTTGCCGCAATTTGGCATCGAGTTTCTAAATTGTATTTTCAATATAATAATTTCCGCGCGTTTCTCAGTCAGACAGGATTTAGACGAGTATGCTATAGTTGGTAGTTGCATGGCAGATGTTACGCAATAATTGGTATAATGACGTTTGTTTGTTTTGTTTACGATCGCGTGGGGGACTGCGATTCTAGTTCTGTTTTAGCTATCTCTCTTTGTGCGTTTCATGCTAGTTTCAGCGATGTACGTTTTAACCTTTGCCCTCTGCCACGGGTCGTTTTGTTTTAATTCATAAGTGGGATTTGCGTCGTCCATTCATTTATTAATCATATCATATCTATATATTTTTTGTTTTGTTTTGAGGGGGTCAAACATGGTTTTTGCCACCTAGATAGTAAAATTAGTTGCGCTAAAAGAAATTTAAAAACAAAATAATCAGGTAGTTTGTCATCAACTTATTGTGATTCTATCGTACTCGATATCGATGTATTCTTTCACTTATTAAAATATAGTTGGGTGGTTGTCGTTTTGTTTGGATTTTTAATAACCATAGTGGCTTTTCATTGTATTTCAGGTTGATTAAATGTTAGTCCTGGCTGTTTTGCATCAGGTTCACCTCAGCCTCCCTTTGTTATACCGGAGACGTTTTGGTTTTACACAAAACTAGTTAATTGGCTCACCCCCACCCCCAATGGGGTCTATGGTTGTATTCGGTTGCTATATCATGCATATTATAGGTTTCATTTGTCATTGCGTTCGGCGATGACGTCAAAAATATATATATCATGTCATGTTCTTTCATTTTGGTTCTGCGTGGGCCAAGGCGGCATATTTTAAATAAATATATGATATACATGGTTACATAAGTGGTTCTTAATACATTTAAAATAATGTTTTTAAGCTCATTTGCCGGCTGGTATACCTATATTTTTGGAATTTTAGGTCCTGCTAATAATCATCATTGGGCGATGATTTTGTCATTTCCTACAAGTTGCTACATGGTATAAGGGGTAACTTAATGTTAAGGATATAAATTGCCCAGATTCTGCTTCTGCCGTTTTTCTTATTCTTTCAGGACATGTGTCGGAGCCCAGCAGTAGTACTACCTCTATGACTGTTCTGAACGTTATATGCGTCGGCTTTTCTCCAGTATGGCTTTGTGGAGAGACCTTTCATTCGTACCCAGCCTGTTCCGAGTATAGTCATCCGTGAAGTAAAGAAGCTAGTCCTTGGTTGGTGACAACGCTTCCATGATCCAACTTGCAGTGGATTATTATTGCATCATGCGGAGGCACGATCTCATACGAAGGTATCGCTGTTTTCTGATAACTGTGAAACAAGATTTTGTTGTTGTTTCATAATATTAACAAAAGCCGTTGTTTATTAATTCACACCAGTTGCAAATGCCTGTAAGTTACTACAACTATACGCCATATATGGTGCTGTAAGTGTTCTGCACTATTATGGTAGCTTCAGTCAATACCAAATAGCCAAAACAGTGTTTTCAATGAAACCCAACGTTGCCATGTTATCGTCTACATGTACTCGTACAGGGTATGGTTTAAATAACTTCAACGACTGGGTAGCTATATCATTATTTACTAAATATTGTTACACACAACGGTTGTATTTTGCCTCAATGTATTAAGTTGGATCGGATGCTCGTGTATGCAAGATGATATTCGGCTCACTCTTGGATATTGCTTTACCATACTGCTATCTTCAACAAATGTAAATCACGAGCTTGGTTTACTTAGAATTATTGCTGTCACAACAGAATTGTCACATCAGTTTATACTTGGATTGGATGCTGGTGAAAATCAACTACAAAAACCGTCATTCGGATAACGCTGTTGTTTACACCCTTTGAGTGCTGTTTGTCTTTTTAAAAGACTCTTCTTGTTACACTACTGCTATCTTCAAGTACAACGTAAGCACTAGTATCTCAAGCTATTTAGCGTATACATTTTGGGGATGTTTGAGCTACAGTAAAACGGATAATGATGGCTGACGGATTGTGTGACGGGGCCAATGGCATCTCTCGTTTACTTTGTTAACCACGTACTCTTATGAAATAATGATGAGCGTTGCCCAAACGTAATTTGCGCACTCTGATATTGGTGACATCACTGTTTTATTTAGCGAACACATGTTCAATTTTAGTTAGCCATTGCTGGTTACCCTTGGGGGAGTTCATATGTATGGGCTTGTTAAGTATTCAATCGGGTTGGCACGAGATAGTTAGCACCTGGAGCCAAGTACTATGTTTCTTTTTCTCTACAGAGATAGAGTTTTGAGTTTTGCGCAGCCGGCTACTATCGCATTGAATTCTTATCTTTGTGCATATATTATGTAGGTCACCCTAGTACAAGATATGGATTTTGTATGTACACATATAGTACTCATATGTAATTGTAATTTGGTGGGTTACGCGAATAGTTATCCAAATGGCTAAAGAGGCGTAGGGATCCGTCTACCATTGTTGTCCATGTTGGTTCCAACGTTCTGTTCAATGGCATACGGGATTACGGCCACTGGTGAGGAAATCCTATCGCCCTTAGCCATTTGTACCCTAATACAATTAGTTGGTCTGATTTTCTGCCTCGCGTCTATTATCTTGATGCTCGCAATCAAACAGCTGGTATGAAATGTATGTCCAATATCAATCATTTCCGATAGCATATGCTGTAGACTGCCTAACATGTGTTTTATCAGACACCCAACTATTAAGCCCAGTGATTCGTTCTCTCTACTTGTATGGTAATGTGCATCTAACTGAAAATGATAGGGAATCTTTGTTTCTGTTTGGGAAAACGCGTTGTTGTACTTCAATTCGCATCCAGGGCTCACATGCTTTCCGCCACAATCTTCCTAATCCTTTTCATGAAAAAAGGGGAGGGTTAGGCAAGTGTTCCCATTTTTCGTCGTCAAATGAAAAAACTTGTGTGGCAGTTGTGGTTTTTTCTTTCAATGTAAAGAAGTACTTTACAATCATTTAAAATTGTAACCGTTGATATGCATTATTTATTCAACAAGTATTTGTACAAAATGTAATGCAAATTGTGCGTTTTCCCACAAAGGAGTTAAAATTTGGTTTAAATTAAGCCAGTATGAAATTATGGAATTTTATTGTTGGTACTCATTGTATGTACATGTAACAAAAAGGTATCGTTAAATTTATGCAAAGATCGTAAACAGGATCTTGGAGTTGTTCCTACATCATTAGTCGAATAGTGAACGCAAAAGCGGGTGGGTGAAATAATCTTTCCATCCTCGTTGTAAAAATGTACGTCCTGTTTAAATCTGTTTTCAGCCTTTTTGTAATCAAAATTTGTGTAATGCAATTTTAAAGGGCGACAATTGCATGCCTACCCTTTTAAACTTGTTATAAATTCGCGGTTCTGCGTTAATATGGCTGTTGTGTCTATGTCAATTCAATTCAGTTTTGGTTGGGTATAGGGTTCATTCCTTCCACGTTCGTATCGTATGCTTTGTAATTAATTCTGACGTCAGCCCTTAGTACAGTTTGTGGTCGTGTCTGGGCTGGATGGGTAAACGTTCTTACCATCCGCGTTATACAATGTAGGTCAGAAATTCGTACTAATTATATTGCAAAATTATTATATCGTTTGAATTGTTTTGGCGTATGTAGTCAGTGCAAAATAAATAGCAGACTTGCTTATCATCATCACGGTGGCATCCGCAAATGTTGGTCTAGTCAGTGTTATCCTTTCTGAGCGTCAGGTGGCAATAGCACATTTCAATCAATCAGTCACGGTAGTGACACATTTGTGGTTATCACATCCATTAAACAGAATGGCAAACAATGTCCATTTGCAAACTGAAAAACAGCAATTTTATTGAAAATGGTATATCTATTCATCACATTTTCTAATATGACAAGATAATATGAAATTCCAAGGGAAGACATGATACTAAACATTCATAGAATACCCAGTACTGAGTCCCAATCATCCTGTATTATCGTAGAAAATATATCTATTAATAGATTAGTTCCAAGAAAGATATTGTTTTTTCTCTACCCTGAACTTTACCAACTATTTCTAGTATGAGGGTATCGGTATTTCTTTCATATTTGGGTCATCCTTTTGTCGTGGAATGTCAGAAAAGTCAGCACATTGATATTTTGTACGAGAATAGAAGAAGTGTAAGAGATAATACTCCGAAACATTTTCCATTTGTACAATACAAGCCTCCGTCTACCTGTCCTCGCTAACTATACAAAAAACACCCCAATATTCGACCGATATTAGGTTATTTTTCCACATAAAAAAATGTAAAACAAATTCATAACGGTAAACCATGGCAACAAATGTGTTACTGTTAAGGTTGAAAGCACCCCCAATTTGATCACTCGCCTCCGAGAAGAATAATGTACATTATATTATCTTTAAAATGGGCTATTCCAGATAATAATGAAGGCCACCCTATAGAGGACAAATTATTCATTTATTTTTTAGTCCGGAATTCCATGACTACCTCTATGAAAAAAGTATGGAATTCCAGATCAAACTTCAAAAAAAGTATGGAATTCCAGATCAAACTTCAAAAAAAGTATGGAATTCCAGATCAAACTTCAAAAAAGTATGGAATTGGTGGGAAAAAAATCTGGAATTCCGATGTCCTCTATAGAGGCGGTCTAAATTGTGAAAAAGTCTGGAATTTTAAGAACATGTGCCAAAAAGGTATGGAATTCCATTGAAAAATTGGTGGGGAAAAAAGTCTGTAATTCCGATGTCCTCTATAGGGGGCGGTTCATTATTATCTGGAATAGCCCAATGGATGATACAAGTTGTCTGGTGATGCCACGCATCTCACTCTTGCAAGCTCTTATTTTAATCAATGATCCCCGATATCTTCCGATAGTATAGACCATTAAACATCATGGACACGTAACAACATCAACTGAATACAAATTAACAGATCAGTTTGATATAGATAAACATTTAATACAAAATAAATACATCATAAACGTTGATAAAGAGTACCAACATTAATAAATGTATATATAATTGGTAATGTTCTATTAAACTGTTCGTTAAATGTATGCATTCTGATCTACCCACTAAAATTCCAGATCATTGTTCTGGTGATAAAATAAGAATAGAGGATATCCATCATGCCCAACGAACTACAAAGGGGAATCGCACCCGGTCTATTCACCATTCAATGGACGCACGTCACATGAGGTTGACCTCGCGTAAAAGTACGTGAGGTCAACCTCAACCCAAAAACGGTGCAACGGACATCCGTGGTGGTGCGTCGTACGCATCACATCCGGTCGACCTAGCGCTCTGATTGGTTCCCGGAAAATGTGTGAGTTGTCATGCACGCGCAGCGCAGTGGGCTGATCGGGGTGCACCCACGTGTGTGTCTGACCATGGCCTGGAGAATGTGTGCCGTACGTCCATTGAATCGGTGCATGACGTCAAATATTCATTGCATGAACCGCATTGGCCTACACATCGGCCTAAATGTCATGAAACAGGTGTGTCTTCATTATGAAAATCTTAAACACAGTTATTATATTATTCCCGACAAGATGGCAGCTAATCTAAAACACGGATAACCTCTATACAACTCTCTTAAATCAAAATATTGAAAAGGTAATCTCAAAGATTGTGCTGAGGGAACGATCTTACAATTGTATTACATGTATTTACTTACACTTGTAAGGATTAAGACAAATCAGCCCTCTTTGTACAACAAAACATCTATTCAAATACGGTATTCTGATCTACGGCTTAGATCAGAATTTCACACTAGTACTAGTTGGGGAGCATAGAGGTTTTTCGGTCTCGGTGAACAGGGGACATTTTATTGCATGTGCGCCGAGTTGTTATTGTCTTAATTTCTTAATGTATAATACATACCGGTGGTATCAATTGAAGTAACCGCGCATTCTAACCATTGACGCAAAGACACTGTGTGCCAAAACTTGCGCTGCACTAAAAGCCAAGGATCGTCTATAAACCACCAATCCTCATCTCTGTACTGCTTCGAAGAATAACACTTTCCCGTCTGTCCTCTGTTAATACTTCCTATGCGACTACTCTCTGAAGGTGATACTAAGAATACATTACATCCGCAACGCTCCTCAATCGGTAGAGCCCATCGCACCCGATACCCTTGCGTTGGATCTTGCCGGCGTCCAATGAAACATATTTGGGAAGCTGAGAGAAGCCACAGATTATCTGATGGTAAATGAATAAAACAATAGATATGGGTATTATATTTTAATAAAGAATGAATAATGTGGCAGTAGAGGGTGAAATTGACAAACAAATTGTATAATCATTCTTACCTTGGAGCACGAATAAGATAAGAAATATTCCGTTTCGCCTTCTCGGAGACATTTTTACACCAATAGAAATGAAAATGAACCAATTCATTCTAGGTTTATATGAATACTGCTCTACAGTTAAGCGCAACACAGTGGCGACGAACAAATAAAGATAAAGAAACCAGGCTTGAATTGATCGTCAATTAACCATTTCTTATAGTGTAATGCAAGGTTAATAAACTAAGTGCAATTGACCCTCAACAAGAAGAAGAAGAAAAAAATATATATAAATTAAATAAGGCGACAAAAAAAACACCCGGTTCTAGGGCAAACCGACCTCTGAGGTAGGATCGGTCGGGCGGGATGGGTTTTTTTCTTTTTTTTCTTCTCAATTTCGTGAGCATTTTGATGAATTTTAACAATTTTTGGAATTGAAAAAGAAGAAAAAAATGTTTTGAAAATTCGGGAAAATATGGGTCGGTCGGGCCCGGAGAACAGGGTTTTTTCTTCTTCTTGTGCTTACATTTTCTGTTATCGTTTGATAGAGGGCGGAATCATAACAATCACGATCCAAGGCAGACGACTTCAGAAAAAGACACACCTGTTCCATGATTTGTAGAGCAATTTTGTAACACGATGCAGGCTAATCCTGCCAGCCTCCAATTTTGTACTCGCACCTGCTTCATTGATGAAAGCATTGTATATACACCCTTTACGAGCATCTTTGCAGCCGTGTTCCCACATGCTCGCCCACCTTTGCACCGCACTCAGTACGATAATACTCTCCTAGAGAGGAATGTACTTCCCCAGGAAGACGAAGAAGAATGACTTAAACGTCACGCACCGATTCAATTTAACGTAATAGTCTAGGTGCGATTCCCCTTTGTAGCATGGCTACATGGATAACCTCCACACAGTATTGTTTGGTTAGAATGTTTAGTACGATGTTGTGAAATACAATTCAAATAAAAGTAAACACCTGATGGACGGAAGGGGTCCGTCCTTATTACAAAATGTATAGCTACGTGTAACCGATGATAACTATTCCAGTTCAGAAAACGGTTTAAACACCATGTGGACCTGTCAAGTATCTCTTCCCAATATCCTAAATTCTTACCACATTTTCAGACTGTGTTGTCGTTAACTTTTCCACTGTCGTATCTTTGTTATTTACTTCTGCCATTCGCTATCTCACACGAGCAAATCTACTTCAATTATCTCCAGTACTTTATCATGAATTTCATCGTCATTAAGTGGTATGCTATCACAAACGGGTATTTATTTTCCCTTTTACCACACTTGTTTTCGTTAATGAATTATTTTCTAGTGAATATGATCTTAACGCTTTGGCTATAAGAGATGAAACGCAAATCATCTGGTAACAAAACTATGCGTTACAAATAAACATACTCATTAGTAACTTCGTGTGGAAAATGAAGTCAATTGTATTGACCGTTTTGTCCTAGGGTGAACCTTTTACTGAGACACCCGAATAAGTCATGTTTGTCCATGACACATCTAAACACGCATTGAAAACCGGAGATTAACTATACGGCATTCTTGAAATGTTATAAGCAAAATGCATTGTTTTTTCGCTTGCAATTCACTATGACTCGTTGATAAACATGTGCATTGGGTAGGCCTACTGCAGTTAAAAGGTTCGGTGTACTCCAGGTACAATATACTGGTATACCAGTAACGTTCAATACTGGAAAATAATATGTAGCCAGTATCGCACGATATTTACCGTTCCAGTATAGATCGATACTGGAACACCAAATTGTGTTCCAGTATCGAGCGATACAGGAACGTTATCAAGCGATACTGGAAGCTACCAGTAAGGATTTGTACCATCGAACGATACTGGTATGTAAAGTGCTCAACAAAAGAAAGTCATACACTTTGTTTATGTTCTATAGAGTGACTTCCAATTATGTTTTGACCAAACAGAGTAAATCTTGTTGGCACAATTTGATACCAAATGTGCCACAACACAACAAGGATAAGCCATGAATTAGCTCCATCAAAAGAAAATCCCAAATTCGCATTTCATGCATTTTCAACACACTTAGGCGGAGAGAAAATGTTATGCATGCATTGCATGGCCTGGATGACTGCTGGGGATATCGATCACACGTTGCAACCGTGCTACACTACCCATGCGTGACGGTTTGGATTTGAATTAGCCTGCGCAGAGGAAATGTGCAGTGATCAATACGGGACTATCGGCCGAGTGCACCAAACTGACATAACTTACGTGCGATGTAAGCTAAAGTTACCTCGCTAGTGCGTATGCCCTAACTACAGCGTAAATTACTAGCGATGTAAATTTGAGAGCAAAACTGGAGAATAAGAACGGAATAGTTACAAGCAAGGTAAATATCCAAATTAACATCGTCCCACTTTAAAAAAGTTGTCGCATGCGTCAAATGTGTGTACATGTATCAAACAGCAATCATATTGACACGAATGGTGTTCCGTAGAATTATAAAAATGTGTCGTTTGTCGCTACGTCAAGCGTTGATTTAAATAACGTGAATAATGCAACATGTCATACCACGTCCAGTCGAGCAATGAAAGTCCGTGTGAAAATGACGCCATTTTTTGTGTGCGAACATTTCAAAGTTTGTTACCGTTCTTTCAAAAATAAGGACTATAATAACATTACAAACACATTTTGTGCGAGAGTAACATAGAAATATGGTATAAATGTCACGATAAGAATCCGTTCGTTGTAAATAAATGGATCAATGGTTAAATAATAACAGATACACTCGTCGATCTTTGATACACAGATACACTCGTCGATCTCTATGGTGTGTGTATGTTGCCTATGTCACTGGCAATCGAGAAACACGGGTTCGATCCCCGTGTTTTCCTTATTATTCTTTATTTGATTTGATTTTTAAACTTGATGGTGGATTATTGTAACATCATTTTTATGTCAATTGTTTATCCATTATAAAAGTCCAGGCGTTTATATTTTTATATTTTATTTATTATTCTATCATTTATCTCTTGATTGCTTTATTTAACTTCTATAATTATGTATAATATTGCTTGCTAAATAATTGATTTGACTTGATTGTTCAGTTAATCCAAGCAAAATGTTTTGATTAAAGTCACCTATTTCCTCAGCAGCATTACGTTATGCTTCAACTTACTTTTGGGTCTGGACAGGTGTAAGATTTAGCGCAAATGAATCGTTTTTTACTAGCCTAGTAGCTTACTCCGGTTTGGCGCTCTCAAAATTATGACTTACCTACAATTACTCGCCATTGGTTCACTCAGTCGATTAATATGTGTTGGTAACCTTCGGTCTTTTCTCCCGCGTAGTGTTTTGAATATGCGAATTTGAAAACGTCACGGTTTTCATTAACTTGTGCTAATCATGGCTTATCTTTGTTGTTTTGTGACAAAATGTGGTACAAATATAAGGCGACAAACAAAGCAACTGTTCTACGGACCATCTTGAAGTATTGTGTACCAATATAGGCCATGTATGATACCAATAGCAACAATTGAAGTATTGTGTACCAATATAGGCCATGTATGATGTTCGAGTTCTGCAACAAAACTTTCGTTCTATCAAAGAACGCCCTGTTAACGAAAACTGGTCATACCTTACCAATACGATCAATAAAATGGTTGAAAAACATGTTCCCCAAAAAACCATCAAGCAGCGTTGGGATGTTCCGTGGTTAACGCCTTGTATAAAGAGGCTTATCCGCAAAAAACATCGAGTATACAACGCATACAAAAAATATAGATCAGATAACCTGTGGACCAAATTCAAAAACTTGAGAAAAAGTGTACGACAACAGATGCAAAAGTCGAAAAGTGAATATCTAAGAGGGCTAGTTGATGTCTCCCCCCCCCCCCCCCCCCCCCCCCCCGTTCTGGTACCGCAACTGTTGGGAAAAGATTCTGGTCCCATGTCAAAAATATCAGACGTGACAGCTGTGGAGTTGCAACACTCAACGTAGAGGGGTTGAAATATTAAGTAGCAAAGGAAAAGCTGAAGCACTCAGCAATCATACTCCAGTGTCTTCACAACCGAAGACCTTCAAGAAATACCAAAAATGGAAGGTGATCCGTTCCCAATAATAAATGACCTAATAATAGACACAGAAGGAGTGAGAAAACTTCTTGAAAAAGTAAACCCTCGTAAAGCCTGTGGGCCTGATGGAGTATCATCTCATATACTCAAAGAGTTAAGTCAAGAACTGGCTCCAATAATCAGGCACATATTCAATCAATCTCTTGAAACAGGTGAAATACCGAATGACTGGCTAAGTGCTAATATCACAGCAATATTTAAGAAGGGACCAAAAAATAATCCAGCTAATTATAGGCCAGTGTCCCTTACCTCGGTAACATGCAAACTCATGGAGCATATTCTCTTCCGTCATATAATGTGTCATATGGAACAATATAACATCTTATCACACTTTCAACATGGCTTCAGGTCAAATCACAGTTGTGATTCCCAGTTAATCATAACTATAGAAGACCTGGCCCGAAATCTTGACCATAACCTCCAAACAGACCTCCAAATACTTGATTTTCAAAAAGCATTTGATACCGTGCCACATCAACGACTACTTTGTAAGTTAGACCATTATGGAATAAGAGGTAAGATATGGATCTGGATAAAAAATTGGTTAACATCCCGAACGCAAAAGGTTGTTGTTGACGGCAAATCAGCTTGCCCGACTCAAGTTATATCTGGAGTCCCTCAAGGGACGGTATTAGGTCCATTAATGTTTCTGATATATATCAACGATATTGCTTCTAATCTGGATGATGACACACACATTCGTCTTTTTGCAGATGACTGTCTTCTGTATAGAGTCATTAAATCACCTGAAGACAACAAAGTACTGCAAAAAGACCTTACATCCCTATATGAATGGTCGTGTAAATGGCAAATGGGTTTTAATATATCTAAATGCAAAACATTGCGAATAACTACAAAACGTAATCCAAGTGTGTATGACTATAACATGGGGAACAAATATCTAGAATATGTATCAAATCATCCCTATTTGGGTGTAGAGATTACCCACAATTTGAAATGGTCATTACACATAAATAATATAGTTGCCAAGGCGAACAGGACTCTATGGTTCATACGAAGAAATCTTAATCGATGTTCCAAGAACATCAAACAACAAATGTATATGGCTCTTGTTCGTCCTCATTTGGAATATGCCTGCGCTGTATGGGACCCTCATGTAATATCTGACGTTCAAAAAATTGAAATGGTACAGCGCAGAGCGGCTCGGTTTGTAGCATGTAATTATAGTAGATCAGATGGTACCGTAACTAACATACTAAGTGATTTGAATTGGTCGAATTTGCAAGAACGACGAAGGAACATCCGTCTATCAATCATGTATAAAATTCATGCAAATAATATAGCAATCCCAATTCCAGAACATATCCAACGTCAAACTACAACGTCTACTAGACAATATCACCCAAAGAAATTCCGACTAGTCAAAGCATCCAAAAATGTGTATAAATACAGTTTTTTTGCAAATACCATATCAGAGTGGAACAACCTCCCTTCATCCGTCTTAGATTCAAAAACCATTGAAAGTTTCAAAACCGGTGTAAATAAGCATGTAACGTAGATTAAGTTCATTTGGTCTGTCTCATCATTCGCCATTTTGTTTTTCTCAATTAGATGTTGCTTTAAGCAATTTTATTGAGTATTGATTTAGATAGATAGATTTAGAGGATACCAATAGCAACAATTGAAGTATTGTGTACCAATATAGGCCATGTATGATACCAATAGTAACAATTGAAGTATTGTGTACCAATATAGGCCATGTATGATACCAATAGCAACAATTGAAGTATTGTGTACCAATATAGGCCATGTATGATACCAATAGCAACAATTGAAGTATTGTGTACCAATATAGGCCATGTATGATACCAATAGCAACAATTGAAGTATTGTGTACCAATATAGGCCATGTATGATACCAATAGCAACAATTGAAGTATTGTGTACCAATATAGGCCATGTATGATACCAATAGCAACAATTGAAGTATTGTGTACCAATATAGGCCATGTATGATACCAATAGCCACAATTGAAGTATTGTGTACCAATATAGGCCATGTATGATACCAATAGCAACAATTGAAGTATTGTGTACCAATATAGGCCATGTATGATACCAATAGCAACAACTGAAGTATTGTGTACCAATATAGGCCATGTATGATACCAATAGCAACAACTGAAGTATTGTGTACCAATATAGGCCATGTATGATACCAATAGCAACAATTGAAGTATTGTGTACCAATATAGGCCATGTATGATACCAATAGCCACAATTGAAGTATTGTGTACCAATATAGGCCATGTATGATACCAATAGCAACAATTGAAGTATTGTGTACCAATATAGGCCATGCATGATACCAATAGCAACAATTGAAGTATTGTGTACCAATATAGGCCATGTATGATACCAATAGCCACAATTGAAGTATTGTGTACCAATATAGGCCATGTATGATACCAATAGCAACAATTAAAGTATTGTGTACCAATATAGGCCATGTATGATACCAATAGCAACAATTGAAGTATTGTGTACCAAAATAGCCCATGTATGATACCAATAGCAACAATTGAAGTATTGTGTACCAATATAGGCCATGTATGATACCAATAGCAACAATTGAAGTATTGTGTACCAAAATAGCCCATGTATGATACCAATAGCAACAAGAACGATATTGTATGACCAGTTTGATCTGCAACATGGGATATATTACATGGATAAAGAGTTTCGAAATTTTACAAATTGATACTCGATAGGGGCTAAACATGTGTCATTCATAAACTAACTGGTTAGTCCACAAATATGTAGTCCCTATGGAAAAGGAGGATGAACAAGATGAACTAAGAATGGTATTTCGTATTACAAATGTCACTCATAGGCAAGAGATTGGTAAACACACTGCAAATTGTTGAGAACACTGGCGTAATATAGTGTCAGGTATTCAAATCAGATGGTTTTGAACAATGGATATGTGTCAGGTGTTCAAAATCAGAGGTTTTGAACACTCCGGACACTTAAAAAAATGTAACACCTTTTGAAACCTGAGACGTGTTCAAAATTGAGTTTTTGTATTGGAAAAATCTTCTAGTCAAACTTACACAATTTTGAATTTTCATTGCTGTTTGGGGGTGGAGGTAACTCTCTAAACCGAAATGACCGATAAATATTGCAAAATAAACCTTTTGGATTTTTAGAACACGTGTCAGGTGTTAAAAAGGTGTTCAAATTGAACATCAACTTTCAAATTTAGAACACTCATATTCCATTTGTTCAGAATATGAGTGTTCGAAATTAGCACACTAGTGTTCTAAGGCAGTGTTTTTGAACACCTCGAAAGCGTCAGAACAATGTTCGGACGTGTCCGAGGTGTCCAATGTGTTCAAAATATGAGTGCCATGAACGCTAATGTTCATAATAGCTAGATGGAAATGGAACACCTAATAGAACCTATGTGTTCAAAAATAAAAATTGCAATTGATATCATGTTAATTAAACTCCACAAACGTACACAATTTTGTACCGAAATGACCGATAAATATTGCAAAATAAACCTTTTGGATTTGTTTTGAACACGTCTCAGGTGTTAAAAAGGTGTTACATGATGAACACGTCCGCGGTGTTCTTTTCAATTTGTAGTGCACTAGCGTTTCCTATTAGAAACACAAATTGCTTTCTTTCATGTAACCATGGTAACAGGATTATATCAATTGTTCTTTGACATCGTTAATTAAACAATACAGAGACAATTATTAAACAAACTTCCATTGTTTACTTGCAACATGGTTAACATATGAAAAGTGTAGAACACCATTTTGATCAAATAATGTTGAAACAAGCATATAATTATTATAATGGATGAACTATTTAAAAATCATAAGAATAATGAAATATTGTTATATATGGCGAAACAAAATAACTATGATAAAAGGATTAGTTTTGTTATCAACTAAATTATAATTTATTTCAATTAACTATGTATTACATTTTTTTATAATCTACGAGGTCATTCAATACAATCTACCTCCTCTAAATAAATGAAAAGTAAATGTAATATTACAGTGTGCAGAAAACATAGATTTTTAAATTAAGAGAGTTAACATTTTTCTACTCGTTTGAAATGTGTGGAAAACGATCATATGTGCGGGTTTTGTGAAGACATTTCAATTTTTAAAAAGGTTTCTTTTGTAGTCTATAGGCC
>CM069459.1:61884247-62015686 GCA_035610835.1 Ophiura sarsii
TGCCATGTTTGAGTGAAATTCAATAATTTAATATCTGATGATTAAAAGATAGGCCTGGCGTGACCTTGTACCATTTGTATTCAATGTGATCAAATGCATTACATTATAAACAAAGCGTTGAGGTGAATATGGTAGTATCGGTGATTATCAAATATAGCACAGAAATAACGTGTCACTTGATTTAGGAACAATTTGCAACGTAGCAGTGATATTCATTGTTTAACTTTTCAGCATAGACGTAGGGCGCCATAATATTTACGAAGATTTGAGTCGAGCATATTAAACAAAGCACTACTCATGCTACTAGAACAATTTAGTCCGAAATAACGTGACATGCTGTGGCTTTGCTACATTAGATAATTCATCAGCAGGGTGAATCTGTGCTGGGCCAAACCTTTAACACTTTCCACGCGGATATATTAGTTTTACCATTATATACAAAACAGATTTTTCAGAAACAGGGAGCAGGGGGCAGGGGGCAGTTACCCCCACCCACTTACAGACAAATCCTTTAAAAACCCTTAAAACGCCCTTTTTCCCCCGCCCCCAAGCCCTATTTTACCCCCGCCCATTCTCCGGATGTGTAATAGGCATTATGACAACTTACATGGGCCATTTTTGAGCGCGATGACAGTAGCATGTCTCCCGGGCAGTAGCGTAGCTAAGGGGGGGGGGGGGGGGGGGGGGGGGGGGGGTTGCAGGGGGGGGGGGGGCAGTTGCCATGCCCTGACAGAAAAAAACCTTAAAAAACCTTAAAACACCCTTTGGACCATTTTTTGAGCTCATTTTGTGTAAAGCATGCCCTGCCCCACCCCACTCCCCCCCCCCCCCCCCCCCCCCCCCCCCCCAGCGCATTTTGTGTAAAACATGCCCCCCCCCCCCCCCCCCTCCCCCCGACGGCTTTGATCGGGAAGACCAGCTCAAACTACGGGGCTAAAAAATTGAAGCGAAGGGAAGAAAAAAGGAAAGAGAGGAAGAGGAAAGGGAAGTAAAGGAAAAGAGGAAGAAAGGGGAAAGAAAGGAAGGTGATGAAGAGATAAGAGAGAAGAGAAGAGACACTTGGTAATTTATGTGTAAGCGCGCATTACGAAACTCCAGTGACTTTCATGAAGGTAATTATAGACCGGGAAAGGACCCCACCCCTTTTTTATTTTAGGTGATTGAGGTTATTTGGGGAATATAAGGGATTACTTAATTCCCATCTAAATGACAATTTGCCCTTTCCCGGTTTGATGATGAGCAATTTAGTATTTTCCAGGAATATCATTATAGAACTAAAAATGTACTTTAATAATGACCGGATTCGTGTAAATATGTTTTCCAAGTTTAGAATACAGTAGAATGAGAACAACAGCGCCTTTTTTCGCAACCTTAGGGTCAAACTGGTGTTCACCGGGGGAAAACACCCTTGCCCCCGCCCCCACCCAAAACTAGGATGGCTACTAGCTTAAACAATAAATATGGGATATCCTACATTCTTAAACTATTTTGTCAGTGTTATTGCGCTTTATTCTGTTGAGGGCGCCAAGACCGAATAAATCTGATCATGAGTGAGCTTGTGGTCCTGGGACACAAGTTGCGGACGGGATCAGATATATGCCATTTGCACTGGTGAAATCGTGAGAAGATCGTTCATGGTTGTTCATAAAATATGTAGAGGGCGATATGCAATGCATGTTTCTAAGCAGACGACGGTGGACACGTTTGGCCGTACATGTTTCAATCCACGTTAACTTGATTTCAATGTAAACATGGATTTTGATTATACATGTACTAATTCCAGTTAATTCATCACATGTTGGAATTGAATTATTTCATCCAAAAGCTGCTGGAGTTACGCGAGTGTAGATTTATTTATATAGTCCTACAAAACATCTCGAAGTGTGTTATATGAATGAACAATACTGTTAATATAAGACTGTTAATATAAGTATTAAAATATAGGGGAACTAAGAGTTATAGGCTACTTATAGTACGATGAACACACTAATGATCATGATCGTTAGAGCCTCCGAGCGTAGCAATAATCATAAAAGCGTATATTATTTCAAGCAATAATAATATCAAAACAGGACTCGGTTGGTGATTCTATTCAAACAAATACAATTTAAAAGTATCGTCAATGATTATCTCCGGTCGGTTGCCATGCCAACCGACAAACACCTGTACCTAGTAAAAAGCGCATAACGCCCAAGGCTGTTTACGCGATACAAATAATTATAATAGTAATGTTGATAATTTATTATTGGAATCGCCAAAAAGATGAACTTTATGATCATTACGATTTAAAATGTATTAAGTACATCATTACCGTTGGTATACTGTGCATAGGCAAATATAGATAGGGAATCCACCCAAATCTGTTATTCATATTCCGTCATCGCATACTCATTTCACTATTATGCATGCCATTTTATCTTATTAATATTAAATATTGTCAGTGTTTTCTTAGTCGATTATAAATTTATAGGAGGATGAACTAATTTATTGTAATCTTTTGAGATTGTGAGTCTTAAAAGACTCACCTTTTATAGTCCATGTTAATTTGAGTTCTGTGTTGCATGCGCTATGATATAGATGGAAAAGCGCCTTATAAATATTAATGGCTATGTTATGGAATGTTATGATTGTCACATTTGTACATACTTGTTATTGATATTATTATTACCTATATTTGGTAAAGTATTGATGTTATTGTGTAACACTTTTGAACATGATTAATGTTGTGCACAAAATGAATAAGTGAAAACCTTTTTTCAAAAATTCCACATGATGATTTGAATATGAGGACCCTGCATTACGTGATTATAGCTTGGCACACCAGGCTGGTGGAATATGAGGACCCTGCATTACGTGATTATAGCTTGGCACACCAGGCTGGTGACCGGCAAGTTGAACACAATACCTGATAGTTACGTGGCCAAACCTTTCAGCGTGTGTTATATATTAACCCTTTCCACGCGGCAGTCGTGTAGACGACAGTTCCAAAAGTTTACAAAATGTTTCAAAAAATTGTCAACATTGTTGATTGTCATCACCATATTTGGAATCACCATGAAAAATGCATTGAAAAAGTACAAACATGCCTGGTTAACAGTTCAATAATTTTTAATGAGATTCACTAATATTGACAGTTTTGAAACATTTTGTGAAATTTTGGAATGCCGCGTGGAAAGTGTTAAAGGGAACTCAGAAGAGGTGACAAGTTTGGTATCAAAATAATTTTACAAGTATTCTCCTTTATTGTTTATACAAACATATTTTCGGCATACTGCATATTATTTTAAGAGAGATATAAAGCTTTAAAAAGGTATCGAAACCTGTAGGGCACACTGTATTACCTATATTTAGAATAGTTAACTCAAGTTCATGTACACTATGCGTCATTCATTTTCCAACATTTTCTTAAGAGTGATATACATATGTGTCATTTACTTCACTCATGTGTATGAATGCAGGAATAAAATTCCAACAATGATTTTAAAAAAAAGTCAAAGAGTAGTAGTCTATGTATAGATTGCATTGACATGTGTGATATTAAAATTTGTTCCATTTCTGGTCAAAAATGTCATATTTTATTTGATTACTACAATAATTAATGCATTTAGTGTTCTAAGATGCCTTAAATAAGTGAAAACTTCATTTTTAAATTAAATTTAGTTAATTTGATACAAAAAATGGCGATTAATTACCTTTAATGAGTATTAATTATTAATGAGTATTATTAATGAGTATTAATTATTAATTATTCGTATTTACTTAATACTAATGACCCGACCTTTAACTGACGATATCTCCGTAACTAATTTCGACCATTTTGCGACCGTGCGCACAGGATATCTGGAAAACTAAAGGGGCTAGGACCTTCAAATTTGGCCAGAATACTGTTAATAAGATAAGCTTTAAAATGAATTACAATGGAGACTCTAACCCTAGAGAACATATTTTGTACATCTCCATAAACAATTTTTTTTATTTTTAAATTCTGGTGAACACAAAATCAAATACTTACCCTAGTTAATACTGTCCAATTGCTAAATTGTAAAAATAAATTGCGAAAAAAGAATAAACATATAAGACACATAACGTAACAGAAAATACGTTCCTGTATTTTCTTTATATCCGAAATTAGACACAAGCCCCGTAACAGGTAAAATGTATTCACAACACATACACACATCCGTAAAATAACGTCAAAATACGGTTAAAATATCATCAAAACTAATAAATTTAATAACAAAAATTATATTTTACGGTTTGCTGTAGGCCTATTCTATCGGTATAATACTGGCAGCTGGGACTCCGGTATTATACCGTTAAAAACGGGTTTTTTCTAACAGTATAGCAGCGTAGTGGTGGTGGTGCTAAGTATGGCGCTAAGTATGAAATCTTCTTTGTTGAGAAGGAGGACAAGGGTTAATTACATGTCTCATTAAAATAACCTATTTAGTATTGCAGTATAAAATACTTATCTTATAATGAAAATAGAATTGTGCAATAGGCTAACGAGTTCTTAACAATAGATTTGTATTACTCGAGATGAATGTCATTTTAAATTTTCTTGACACGTTTCGTCATTAATGAATTGTGAATATGACGTGCAGTGTGTCAACGAATAGCCGATCCGTGTAAGTTGCTATTCGCAGCAGTGGCGTAACCAACATTTTCGGAGTAGGGGGCAAGGGGGCTTGGATATTTTCAGTGAGGCATGCATAATGCATATTTAGGTAGGCGAATTCAATATGAACGTATAGTCCTTTGTGCCTTCTTTGCAATTGTAGTTTTGTGGATCTTGAAATGACATTTCAGTCTCTAATTAATATATCCTAATCATTTAGGTATTGGTCCATATCATGTTGCCTTTCACTGACTATGTGCAGAACTCAAGTGCAGAACAGCAAAGTTATCTCAACAAGGGATGGGGGCAGGGGCATGCTTTCCCATAGGGGAAGGACACCAGCCTTAACCCCGCTCTCTGGTTACGCCACTGCTTTGCAGCAATTCCATACGTCACCACAGTGATGTGGATGATCCATCATCGAAGTAACGGGAGACCCGGGAATATATTTTTGTTTAGAAAAATGCACGGGAAAGATCCCAAGTATACTCAAATTATACAAAAGTATGTTTTTCATATAAGCATAAAGCATTGGAATAATTGTTAAGAAACGTATGCCATTGGGGTTCCCGAATATTTGCCCTCGTTGTGCAACATACGACCATCGCGAACTGTCAAATTGTCTGGCTTACGTAATTTATCCAACGTCATGTACATTTGCACGTTTGCAATGTCACTCTGTACTCTATCAACACCTTCAAGTGCTTCATACACACCTTCTGCTGGACCATAAACCAGCGGTTTTGCTCTGCTAATTGCTTTGAGTTTTAAGGCAAAACATGTGCACATAATTAGGAATATGATGAGAGTTGATCCTGCCAGTATAGCGGACATGATCCAGTACTGTGTCGCGGTTGTCTTTATCGAAGCACATGTCTGTTTACACAGCAACACTGATGAGCTTAATGTCGGCCTCTCTTGAACCTCCAATAAAGTATGGTCGTTGTTGTCGCTTACCGTTGTACTCATCGTCATCGGTGCTTCCGCGTTGTTTGGATTTTGGAATACTTTAAACGGCCCAACATGACACGTTTTCGTATATTCCGGAAATGCACTACTCGACATAGAGCATAGGAACACCGCACCCACATCCGACAATGACACTTTAAAACGAAGTTCGCGAAATACCATACCGTCTCGTACCACCTGGTCATCGTCGTTGGTAGTGATTAGTGATGAACCCCCTGTTTTGCCCCATGTCATCTTAACCGTTGGGAATCCCGCGCGAGACGTACAATTCAGGACCACCAAACTACCAACAAGTAATTCAAGAGGCTGTTTAGAATCACATATTGGGTGTGGATCACTTGGAAAATATTGAACAGTTACTGAAACTGATCCAGCAGCAACTTCAGCTACCGTCCCAGCAGTGGACAAGACTTTACAGAAATATTCTCCTTCATCGCTGACATCAACATCGAAAATAGTCAAGAATGAGACAATAGAACCACCTGGCAATCGTCGCACTGCTAAAAACACTCTTTCATCTACAGTAGGCTGTATATGATCACCCCATGAAAGCGTCTCAGTGTCTGATCCAGGTGATGTCCTCGACATTATTATTTTACCATCTTGCTGTAAGTTTGTTACCTGGCATTGGACCGCTATCATTCTTCCTTGTCTCACATCCGGTATTGGGGTCGTGACCTCTACAGTTGTTGTAGCTGCATCTGCTTTGGATATTGTAAGAGTCCACAGAGTATATAATATGAAACACGACGATACAGGCATGAAACTCATTTTGTAATAATGGGTGTTTCACAGGAACTTGAAGTTAACAGTCAGAGTAATGTCGCTCGAATAAATGTGATGGTCCTACCAGATAATGGCGTAGCAATCAATGAGCCCGAGGAGATGAGTTTCAAAATGTATTTCATTCCATTGAACTTGCGAATAATGTGGTACATAGCACGTGTGATTACTACCGGGAATCTCGTTCGACGTATTTAAATAGCTGAATATATTTTTTGTTTGTATTATGATAATCATTCACGCAGGTTGTTTCAAAGGCACTTCGAAGTTGAAGTCTTGACAACACTGGAACTGCAGCAGTACTTGAATGCATCGAAGACAACGCCCGAATCCATGGTCTAGATTTGGCAACCGAAATGCATCCTATGATATGGACGAGAATGATAGCGAGTGACTGAATTCAGCAGAACTGCACACAGGGGCGTGTTACTACATATGCATTGATATTAGTGTAAATGTTGAGAAATACATGTTTTCATAGAAACATCAGCGCTTTCAAGAACACAATTCAGGATGTGACTTGCTTGAATAATTTCACCACCGAAAATGATGCATCGGAGCTAAGCATACAGATCCCGTCTTCTTAAATTAAACTAGGAGTGGAATTACACTCCATTACACACGCATACATATCATCAGTATTGGTGTGGCTGGTAAACTTATCCACCCATACCTAAACACGTAGATGCGTTACTCAAACTGATAGCTTTAGCAGGCTATGCATATTCATGAGAGATACGTCTGTTCCGTTTGATATTTTAAGACAAATTAAACCCAAATCCATCACTTTAAACCGTTTGCAGCATGGATCCGTTTTACCGTGTCTTGATGAAATAAAAAAAACACGTTCAATTAAATTCCACCTTTCACGCTCCATGAAACACTATCCACAAGAGATGTGTTCATCACCTTACACGTGGTGCTCAGGTGTCCAAACCATTTGCCTCAACACAGGCTTTTCATTGCATTCAATTTAAAAATACATGGCTTTGACACTTCAGACACCACTAGCATGACTAGTACATTAAACTTACACTAGACATTTTCTGTTATAAATTTATATGTTGTTGACGATAATATCCATTAAAATAAGGAACACAATTCGCACTCTTTTAGGAATTTAAAAATTCCTAGTATTGGCGAATTTTCACCGTTGTATAAAAACCTAAGCTAGTATTATCATGTCAACAGCTTCTTGATGTTATCAATATATTTGTAAGTGATTTTTCTTCTTCATTCCACAAAAACAGAGATTATTTCATCTCATCACATCATTCTATTTACAAAGGAACATTAAATTTGGATGCATAAATGGTCGAATCCAACGAAAAGTGTACACGTGATGTTCAGGCCTATAATAAAATAATCTATATCTTGACAATTTTATTTTTGTGTTATACGTATCCGCCCCGATGAGACGGTTCGCGCCATATATAATATGACTAACTTAAATGCACAATTGGGCGTATACGAGCAATAAACCTACCATTGTTTTCTTGCAATACGGTTGAACTCATTTTAGAAAACCATAGTATATAATGATATAATAAATAATAAATAATTTGAAACAACAAGCACAAGGTTATTTCTAATGGCTAATCTATTTAAAAACCATAAGAATAACAATTTATATAGCATATGTGGCGAAATGTTATGTCCAACTAGTTATCATAAAAGGTGTTGTTATATAAGCGACTAATTTATTTCAATTAACAATTCCAGGGAATCCATCTGACCTTTATATTTTTTAGTCAAATTTTAAACCCAGCATAATTTACATAAATACTATAATCGTACTAAAATAGAAATTATTGGTATCATATTAATTAGAGAATAAATGTAATGTTTTAGACCGTACCCGAGTTATATTGTCTGACATAAATGCGTTTGGTATACAATGTATTTTGTTTTACCCCCTGAACAATACATTTATAAAATACTCATTCTTAAACAGTCATATTTTTAGACATTTATTTAATCTACATTTGTCCACTTTTAACCCCTGTTAGTATCGAATAACCCCAAAACATTCCATCCAATCCCGTGCGGTGAGTACACCATACGTCGGCGTAATGCGCCGCATAGACACACAGGGAAATCGCAGTAGACGCACTGCAGATAGTGCGCATTATCATGATTATGAACAAAACTACAGTTACCACGCACTGCGCGATGGTGGTCACGCTAACTATTGTACCCCATGTTAAGTTGTCTCACACTAAATGTGTCCAATTTCTCTGAGAACTAATGATAATTGCTTAAACAGTATTAGCTGTTTAATAAAGCGTACTTGTAAGCAACTTAGAAAGTTTAATTCATATCCATTGGATCCAGACATTAATATGAACCAATATAAACATTGTCATAACAATTTGTTTCTATCCATTTTGGAGATTTCGTTATCATATTATGGCAAATCTACTCAGAAATGTCAAATTAGCTTTGGCCACTTTTCGTGTGCACCTAATTCTTTTATTAGAATCGTCATTCAGTGTGTAATGCAGTGTTGTGTTAGTTAGTTCAATTTTAGCAGAAAACATATTTTCATCAATATTATCCATAACAAACCACATTTGTATATATTTTTTTGGTTTGACACTGCGACTTATTTTACTGAAGATATAGAAGATATAAATCTTTCAAAAGGTATCGAGATTTTTGGGACACCCTGTATGTCATAAAATATAAATGGAAAATGTATTATCTAAATACAGAAAAATGTAATCACAATATGACAATGTATTTGATTAATGATTATCTAGTGATTTAAACTTCAAAATTCTAATAGGAATATCTAGTGATCTTAATTTGAAACTCCTTAAAGTTACATCTATTGATTTAAACGTCAAACTCGTTCATCTATCAATTTAAACTTCAAAATACTTAAAGGTGTATCCCAATGATTTAATCGTCAAACTCCATAAAGGTTCACTAAACTCGTTAAATGATAGTGATTTAATTTTCAAACTGCTTAAAGGTACATCTATTAATTTAAACTTCAAAATCTTTAAAGATACATCCAGTGATTTAAACTTCAAACTCGTTAAATGTACATCAAGTGATCTAAACCTCAGAACCGTTTCAAAGGTACATCTAGAAACGTCAAACTTCTTAAAGGTACATACAGTGATTTACACTTCAGAATCCTAAAACGGTACACCCAGCAAACACAGAACCTTCCCGCAACGTTGCACTTATAGGTTGCAGTTAGGTAACATCAACAACAACAAAATACAACGTTATTATACCAGTAGAGCGTTGCGGTATAGGCCTAGTTGTGATTTGGTTGTTTTAGGTTGGTCCATGGAAACGTGAGCAAAGATTAAATCACATTTTAAGGTACATCTAGTTAAACAAACTTCAAACTTCTTACAGTAATTAGATGTTGCTTTAAGTAATTTTATTGAGTATTGATTTAGATAGATAGATTTAGATGATACCAATAGCAACAATTGAAGTATTGTGTACCAATATAGGCCATGTACAGGGTGTCCCAAAAGTCTATGCACGTTTTTGAAGAGTCATATCTCATAAAATATAAATCATATGGTATAAATTTAACCATATTTTGATAGACGAGATTTGGGAAATTATTTTGATACCAAACATAACCCTATTGGTGAACCCACATGTGTGAGACCCACCCATACCAACTACCACACATTGTTGCTAAAACAGGTGCGCATAAATTAACGGTATGAAAGCAACGTTGCGCATTAGTCACAGTTCACTGCTTACCTTGCAACATTAATGTTATTACTAAACTCGGTCACTCACAACATAAATAGGCGTAAGTAGACAACAGCAAAAGTCTTCATTCAAGAGGGTTTACAGCATAGATAAGCGAATACAAATTGTACGGTTCTACGCTGAAACAAATTCAGTTCAACTTACTTAATACAAGTTCAGAAAACATTTTAAAGTGAAACGCGCACCAGGAAGAAAGAATATCCATTCTTTAGTTGGTGGATACATTTTTGAACACAGGAACTGTGCATGATTTGTCTCGATGTGGTAGAAAAAAGACTGGTTAAGATCAACAAGTCACATTGATGTCATAGACATAAGACATGCAGTAGCCAAAAGTCCAAAGAGATATATTCGCTGTGTGATGTGTGTGTTCACTTTTATGTTATGCTATTCAATTTGTTTAGGTCTGTGTTTTTGCATTAGCACACGTCTCTGTATAAATGGAAAACATTTAAACTAGATTTCACTATAGAAACGAAAAATATGTGTGATATAGTTTGTTATTATGATGGGATCACTGTAATGTAAAATTTTAAATATTACAATTGACGGATCACTTTCCGTGTAACCAACTCTACCCGTCTTTTTGTTAATCTCGATAGGTATGGATTTATGAACTTTATTCCTCCGAAGTATAAAATTACATTTTTGCAGTAATACATATTTCACTTCTAGGGTGGCATTACAAACAGATGTTACCGGTATCAAAATTATTTCCCACATCTCCTCTTTCTAAATATGTATTCATATTTTCAATACGACTTATATTTTGTGAAATACAAAGCTTCAAAGTCGTGCATAGACTTTTGGGACACCCTGTATGATACCAATAGTAACAATTGAAGTATTGTGTACCAATATAGGCCATGTATGATACCAATAGCAACAATTGAAGTATTGTGTACCAATATAGGCCATGTATGATACCAATAGCAACAATTGAAGTATTGTGTACCAATATAGGCCATGTATGATACCAATAGCAACAATTGAAGTATTGTGTACCAATATAGGCCATGTATGATACCAATAGCAACAACTGAAGTATTGTGTACCAATATAGGCCATGTATGATACCAATAGCAACAACTGAAGTATTGTGTACCAATATAGGCCATGTATGATACCAATAGCAACAATTGAAGTATTGTGTACCAATATAGGCCATGTATGATACCAATAGCCGCAATTGAAGTATTGTGTACCAATATAGGCCATGTATGATACCAATAGCAACAATTGAAGTATTGTGTACCAATATAGGCCATGTATGATACCAATAGCAACAATTGAAGTATTGTGTACCAATATAGGCCATGTATGATACCAATAGCAACAATTGAAGTATTGTGTACCAATATAGGCCATGTATGATACCAATAGCAACAATTGAAGTATTGTGTACCAATATAGGCCATGTATGATACCAATAGCAACAATTGAAGTATTGTGTACCAAAATAGCCCATGTATGATACCAATAGCAACAATTGAAGTATTGTGTACCAATATAGGCCATGTATGATACCAATAGCAACAATTGAAGTATTGTGTACCAATATAGGCCATGTATGATACCAATAGCAACAATTGAAGTATTGTGTACCAAAATAGCCCATGTATGATACCAATAGCAACAAGAACGATATTGTATGACCAGTTTGATCTGTAACATGGGATATATTACATGGATAAAGAGTTTCGAAATTTTACAAATTGATACTCGATAGGGGCTAAACATGTGTCATTCATAAACTAACTGGTTAGTCCACAAATATGTAGTCCCTATGGAAAAGGAGGATGAACAAGATGAACTAAGAATGGTATTTCGTATTACAAATGTCACTCATAGGCAAGAGATTGGTAAACACACTGCAAATTTTTGAGAACACTGGCGTAATATAGTGTCAGGTATTCAAATCAGATGGTTTTGAACAATGGATATGTGTCAGGTGTTCAAAATCAGAGGTTTTGAACACTCCGGACACTTAAAAAAATGTAACACCTTTTGAAACCTGAGACGTGTTCAAAATTGAGTTTTTGTATTGGAAAAATCTTCTAGTCAAACTTACACAATTTTGAATTTTCATTGCTGTTTGGGGGTGGAGGTAACTCTCTAAACCGAAATGACCGATAAATATTGCAAAATAAACCTTTTGGATTTTTAGAACACGTGTCAGGTGTTAAAAAGGTGTTCAAATTGAACATCAACTTTCAAATTTAGAACACTCATATTCCATTTGTTCAGAATATGAGTGTTCGAAATTAGCACACTAGTGTTCTAAGGCAGTGTTTTTGAACACCTCGAAAGCGTCAGAACAATGTTCGGACGTGTCCGAGGTGTCCAATGTGTTCAAAATATGAGTGCCATGAACGCTAATGTTCATAATAGCTAGATGGAACACCTGATAGAACCTATGTGTTCAAAAATAAAAATTGCAATTGATATCATGTTAATTAAACTCCACAAACGTACACAATTTTGTACCGAAATGACCGATAAATATTGCAAAATAAACCTTTTGGATTTGTTTTGAACACGTCTCAGGTGTTAAAAAGGTGTTACATGATGAACACGTCCGCGGTGTTCTTTTCAATTTGTAGTGCACTAGCGTTTCCTATTAGAAACACAAATTGCTTTCTTTCATGTAACCATGGTAACAGGATTATATCAATTGTTCTTTGACATCGTTAATTAAACAATACAGAGACAGTTATTAAACAAACTTCCATTGTTTACTTGCAACATGGTTAACATATGAAAAGTGTAGAACACCATTTTGATCAAATAATGTTGAAACAAGCATATAATGGATGAACTATTTAAAAATCATAAGAATAATGAAATATTGTTATATATGGCGAAACAAAATAACTATGATAAAAGGATTAGTTTTGTTATCAACTAAATTATAATTTATTTCAATTAACTATGTATTACATTTTTTTATAATCTACGAGGTCATTCAATAAAATCTACCTCCTCTAAATGAATGAAAAGTAAATATAATATTACAGTGTGCAGAAAACAGATTTTTAAATTAAGAGAGTTAACATTTTTCTACTAGATTGAAATGTGTGGAAAACGATCATATGTGCGGGTTTTGTGAAGACATTTCAATTTTTAAAAAGGTTTGTTTTGTAGTACAGGGTGTCCCAAAAGTCTATGCACGACTTTGAAACTTTGTATTTCACAAAATATAAGTCGTATTGAAAATATGAATACATATTTAGAAAGAGGAGATGTGGGAAATCATTTTGAAACCAAACATTGAAGTAACATCTGTTTGTAATGCCACCATCGAAGTAAAATATATATTACTGCAAAAATGTAATTTTATATTTCGGAGGAATAAAGCTCATAAATCCACACCTATTGAGATTAACGAAAAGACGGTTAGAGTTGGTTACACGGAAAGTGATCCGTCAATTGTAATATTTAAATTTTACATTACAGGGATCCCATCATAATAACAAACTATATCACACATAATGTTCGTTTCTATAGTGAAATCTAGTTTAAATGTTTCCATTTATACAGGAACGTGTGCTAATGCAAGCCAAAACACAGACCTAAAAAATTGAATAACGTAACAGAAAAGTGAACACACACATCATACAGCTGTCAAACATGTTAACATTTAAACTTACCGGATTATTAATGCTGCTTGTTTTAGTCTTTTTTCTACCACATCGAGACAAATCATGCACAGTTAACAGTTCCTGTGTTCAAAAATGTATCCACCAACTTCAGAATGGATATTCTTGAAATGTTTCCTGAACTTTTGTTGAGTGATTTGAACTGAATTTGTTTTAGCGTATAGAACCATACCATTTGTATTCGCTTATCTATGCTGTAAACCACCTTGAATGAAGACTTTTACTGTGCAATTTTGTCTACTATGCCTATGTATGTTGTGGTTGACCGAGTTTGGTAATAAAACATTAATGTTGCAAGGTAATCAGTGAACTGTGACTAATGCGCAACGTTGCTTTCATACCGTTAATTTATGCGCACCTGATTTTAGCAACAATGTGTGGTACTTGGTATAGGTAGGTCTGGCACACGGCTACAAACTTTCAACCAGTTTTATGTTGTGGGTTCACCAATATGGTTGTGTTTGGTATCAAAATAATTTCCCAAATCTCGTCTATCAAAATATGGTTACATTTATACCATATGATTTATATTTTATGAGATATGACTCTTCAAAAACGTGCATAGACTTTTGGGACACCCTGTATATAGGCCTATACATACTAGTATAATAATGAATGAAGAATAAAAGTTAAATTATTAAAATGTGCGGAAAAAAAATTACAAAATATGAGAATTAACAATATTTCAATTGAAATGTGTGGAAAACCATGATATGTGCGGGGTTTTTGAAGACATTTCAATATTTAGTGAAGTATCGTTTGTAGTATATTATTTTAATCTAAATGAATGAAAAGTAAATGTTTTAATATTACAGTGTGCGGTAAACATAGATTTTTAAAATAAGTGAGTTAACATTTTTCTTCTCGATTGAAATGTGTGGAAAACGATTATACATGTGTGTGCGGGTTTTGTGAAGACATTTTCATTTTGAATGAATGAAGAACAAAAGTTTTGAAATAACCCAGAAAAAGAATTTAAACTTCATATAAATGTGTTGAAAACGAACAAATGTGCGTTATAGTGAGACGTCTTTCAATAAACGTGTGCTCTGTATCTATAGTAATATCATTAGAGTTGAAAATGTAAATGTATATATTATTACAACGAGCGAAAATGTTTAATTGTTGTTAAATGAGCCAATAAAAATCGTTCGACTTCATTGAAATTAGCGCTTTCAAACTTAATACCGTTATCCAAATATGCTTCAATATGGGTTTTTTTGCTTGACCAATGTTGCGAACGCATGTAAATTGGAAACAAAAATCAAATTTTGTTGTTCGGGCTTTTTCTTAATACCTTTGTCCAAACATGCTTCAACATATTTTATTTGCTTGACCGATGTTACGAACGCATGAAATTAGTAATAAAAAAAATCTTTGTTCGGGTTTTTTCCCCTTTCATAAGCCGAAAAACGCCCTATATCAAGACATGTATCCTTTGAACAGGTACTGTTTTGCTAAAAACGTGCAACTACAATTCAGGAAAACTGGTGTTGGAACAAAGAGTCCATTTCTCAATAATATCCCACGTTTAGGGACCGCTGCTAATAGGCCAAAATGTGCTTAGTTTTTAATTTTTGTAGTCCACCTCTGGGCAGAACATGAAATTATTACCAAAAGATGGCAAATATATCCCTTAACACAAATTCACCTGATCCCACGTTCGTAGGTTGCACGTTATGACCCTAGACCTCGATTTAGGGTCAAAGGTCACATGTGTTTCAATGTGAAGTCAAAAACTAAATTTAACATGGTAAAAAAACTAAAAAATGAGCTATTGACTATATAAAGTATATTTTATTGTTGGGATAAGTGTTTTAAACAACAACAAAAAGTCAATCACAACTTCGATCGTAGATCAATAGTTTTTTGAACTGTGACCTTTTGAAAAAGAAAAGTTGGCCAAAATAGACCATTTTGGTCATATTTTCGCAAAATTGGTACAAAAATGACATGTTATCATCATGAAAAAAATATTTTGACTCATTATGAATTGATAAACCATGTTATAATGTTGGTTTATAGATGAACTTTACATTACAACACATTTCAAAAGTCAATGGTGTCCGCATGCCATGGCAAACAGCTTTAATATCCTTCAAATTCATCGAAAATGGGTAAAATCTGAGTCAAATTTAAAGGATTTGAAGGATATTAAAGCTGGTTGCCATAGCATCAGCATACCATTGACTTTTGAAATGTGTTGTAATGTAATGTACATCTATATACCAACATTATAACATGGTTTATCAATTTATAATGAGTCAAAATATTTTTTTAATGATGATAACATGTCATTTTTGTGCCAATTTTGCGAAAATATGACCAAAATCGTCTATTTTGGCCAACTTGTAATTTTCAAAAGGTCACAGTTCAAAAACTATTGATCTACGATCGAAGTTGTGATTGACTTTTTTTGTTTAAAATACTTATCCCAACAATAATATATACTTTATATAGTCAATAGCTCATTTTTTAGTTTTTTTTACCATGTTAAATTTAGGTTTTGACTTCCCATTGAAACACGTTTGACCTTTGACCCTAAATCGAGGTATAGGGTCATAACGTGCAACCTACGAACGTGGGATCAGGTGAATTTGTGTTTAGGGATATATTTGCCACCTTTTGGTAATAATTTCATGTTCTGCCCAGAGGTGGACTACAAGAGTGAAAGATACAGACCATCGTCCCATAGTCTATAAATCATATTAGTGGCTGTTTTAACAATAATATGATTTAAAAATCATATTATTTATGTTCATTCCAACAAATAAATATTGCCGCTTAGGCCTAAAAAAAAAAGAAGTTTGATTGGCGTAACCCGACCGACCCTATTTTAACCCCCGACCCTAAACATTTTTTTTTTTTTAATTTTTAATTTTTTTATTTATTTATTTATTTTTTTTTTGTGAAGGAAAAAAAAAACACAGTGAAAATGTATATTTGCGCCATTTGTTTATGTCTGTATGGTATATGTGTGCTGGTATATAAAATTTCATAGACGTTTTACAGATTTAAAAAATTAAAAAATTTAAAAAAAAACGCCAATCAAACCTCTTTTTTTTTAGGCCTTAGATAAGGATAGCCGATTAGACCAGGAGAAGGAGCAATAAGTGAAACATCGTATGAAGGAAGAAAGAGCATCTGGAGGAAATGATAGTTGAAACAATTGTACAAGTATAAAGAATGATTCATACAGTGGCGTAGCCAGAAAGGGGGGGGGGGAGACCGCCCCCACCCCATATTGACGTCGCGTCGGTTCAGATTGGCACTGTCGGTTCATTTGACCAAAGTACACAGGTGAAAAAATTTCGCGCGCTCGCATATTATGTCTTCCCAAAATGCAATATTCTTTGGTACAAGCTTGTTTAGAGCCAAGATGTGACTCAATCGTGCAACAAATAGGTGTAAAGCCGACATTTTTCGTTGACTCACACAATTCTTGCCCCCCCCCCCCCCCCCCCCCCCCCCACCCATATGAATAACCTAGCTACGCCACTGTTCATTAATGGCTCAGCAGAAATTAGAGAGGACATATAGTGTTTAGAAAAAGGGAGGTTGTTTGTTAAATAAACTAAATTAGGATAGCGGACACAAAGGGAGTCAGTGATGTACGACGTCACATTTTCTGGAGAAACCACAAAACATAAAGTATTACTTGAACAAACTTTTAGGATATAAATTTAAGAGGCAATGCACCCTTGATGCATCTTGATCGTCACGTGTCGTTGGAAATAGGTCCCCAGAAAAGTGGGGGCATAGCTGGATGGGCAGTCAAGAGTGCAAGCTCGATCGTTATCTAGATTGTTAATGGTAATTGCACCTTGGTTTTACTCGTCAGTTTTGTACATGTAGTTTAAAACCTTCTGCAAATAAATGAATGATACCTCGCTACGTAAATGTTGGTTGTGTTGGTATTTTAACTGCAGTGGCAATTTAATTACACATATTACAATTGAGGATTGGTCCAACACAACACCTGTAATCCTTGTTGCTGCAATGTCCTGATGAAGTACCACAGTATGCATTGGTAGAGCAACATGACCCGTAGCATTTCCCCTCTTGGCCGTTGGGGGCAGAAAACCAATCTCCACATCGCCACTCCACCTCACTTATCCAATCTGGAATAGCAACAAAACAAAACCAAATTATACCTTGTGTACATTACGTTTTAACAATTTTGACAGCATGGATTTGATATTTGCGAACAAGTATAAATCAAACAAACCCGGGTGTGGAGGAGTTGGAAGATGGAAAACCAAGGTCAAACACACATTAAATATCCTACCATAGTATATAGATTCACAGATTTTAGCCGGTTAAGCATTTCGGTATGCATGGTATAGGAAATGTATATCTTTCAATATACCAGCGTAGTTGTACGTGTAATCCGATTATCACTACATGTACATGTATATATATCAACTGGATAACGCTTTGAGTACTGAACCCATATCGAAATGATCGCCACATAAAGTCTAGCTACGTTCACACTGTGGTACCTATGGCCGCAAATTCCCTGTCACTAGGTTTAAAGGGGCACTAAGAGATGTGTTGGAGGATGCGCCCTCAATTATGATAAAAACTGGGATTAGTATATTTTTATAATTGTATTACATGTATGAACTTACACCTATAAGGATTAAGAAAAATCAGCCCTCTATGTACAAGAAAACGTCGATTCAAAAATGCTCGTCCCACGGGACGAGCATTTTACGTCCGACAGTATCCCCCTGCAGTACGCGTGATACATAACGCGAACCATATTTGCATAGAGGGCGTTTTTCAATAAATAGCGATGATATTGTTTTAATCAAGTTTTGCTGTGTTTTTGCTAGTAGAAACAACAGTAATGGCCATTTTTAATGTTCATCTTGAATTCTGAAGTAAATTTTTAAACATTTAACATTTTCAACACCACTTAATGTGCCTTTAATGATAGTTGTACTACAGGCACTGATGATGACAAGGTATAATTAACCTTGCATATAAAGCTTAAATTCGAGTGCCTCCTCTTTTCCTTCTGTTACCTCTGAGTGAAATGGTAAATCGGTCATTGTCTATGAATCAATACAAATATTGCTTAAACAGTGTTGTTACACAATATTACTTTATGAACCTGTTTAACGTCTAGCATCTCTTCTATGAATGTATATTTTTGAAGATCTATGATTGGATTCAACATTCGCCCCGCATTTTATACATGTATTGGAGGGTGCATTAAAAACATACCACTTGAATATATAAGCGAAACCATTTCTGAAAAGATATACATTGTATTATTCCAAGACGTTTACAACTTACTTAAAACAAAAATATCAATGGTTGTTGTAGCCTGATTGCCCGACGGGTCTTCCGCTACAAATGACACTATCGTTTCGCCTCGAGGCAGTACCGCAGGCATGGTAAGATTGGACGTCATCGTTACGAATCCAGAGTTGTCTTCAACAACGGGTACCTGCCAATTGATGAGACTGGATCCTGAGCCAGATATCGGTTGTGGAGTGACTATTTTAATATACGTAGGTGGCTCATCATCTGAGAAAATAACGAGAACAAATGTGGTTCATAAGGCATACTTGATTAACGCCTGGGGTTCTTTCGTCGCCTTAGGGACGTTTTAGCTCCTGATATAACTCAGAGACACATTTTTTTTAAGTACACTATATAAAATAACATACCGATATGTTTCGCCTTTCTATATACATTTGAAAAACATAGTATTAAGCTCCTAAATCGTGTTGCAATCTGGACTGGGGATGGCAAATACAAGATAACTAAATCTCGAGATAAAACGGGACTTAACAACTGGTATTCTACCAAGAAATGTCATGTATCTTTTCGACCATTGTTTCACCGACATGCGGATATCTTCAGTAATACTAGACTAGTTTAATGCTGGCATATCATGTAGATCAAGACTGAAGTCAATCCCGAGCACAGAGAATAGTATTCCTGACCCAGCTGAAATAACCACTACTACTTAAGTCTGCTCAATCCTCTTCGAACCAATCCAGACAACGGTGGGTTTTTTTATTGCTATACGTAATCCAAACATACCTGCAAACTATCGAGAACATTTAAAAGGTACATACCGATAATATTGATGTCAAATGTCTGTGTTTCCACATTTCCACTGGAATCTATTGATGTATAATTCACGTCTGTTGAGCCAATCAGGAACGTTTCCCCGGGATTATGGGATGACGTCATAGTTACAGACCAGCAGTTGTCTGTAGTTGTTGGTTCGATCCACGTCACGGTTGCATTCGCCGAACCACTGTCAGTTGGTTGTATGATATCGGATGGCAAGTTGCTGATGACTGGCTTCTCAGTATCTAATTCAAAGGAAGCATGGTTAGAGCATGGTTAGCAAATGACTACCACACACATGGGTGTGGATAGCACATGGGTATCACATGTATCACATGAATATCACACATGTATCACATGGGTATCACATGGTATAGCATCTACTTCACACAGGGTGAACTAGTACAAAAATGTGCTCTTTACCATTTACCAACTCGATCAGGTGTCATGTTGTCTTGACACAATTGATTCCCTTCTTAAAGCGACGAAATAAAAACCTGTTCTACGAAAACGACCTACTTTTTCGCATTTGAGATTTTTCGAAGATTTTATCAAATTCACCAACATTTTCATGCAGATTTTTGAGGGAAAAAAGCCAACCAACCGACAATGAAATAATGTAGATTTCACAATACTTTTTTTTCTTCAAATCAATGATATTCATACAATTAATTGCCCTTATCACCAAGCAATAAGGTTTAAAATGTCTCATTACAATGTTAAACCATGGCAACAAATAGACGTGTAACCATGGTAACTGTTAAGGTTGAAAGCACCCGCAGTTGTTGATTATTTGTCTCCGAGACGATATAGATAAATAAACATACAGGGTTTCCCTAAAATAAAATAAAATAGTTTTACCAATATAAAAACAGGATAATATTGTATATTATCTTTAAAAAGGATCGATAAAGAAGCCATATTTGTTTTCAAAACGAAGTTTGAAACTATTTAAGCGTAGCAAGAATGATGTATTTAAATAATCATTATTACTAAAGGCTGAACGTTGTTATCTTTCTCTTTTTATAATCAGCTGATATGTTTGTTACATTCATGTATATTATGATACAAACTATTCCATATAATTTGACCTGTAGACAGGGGTCATGACCTGTAGACAGGGGTCATGTTATTACATGTGCGAACGAAACTGTTTATGTAATACATACCGGTATCAGCAATTGAAGTAACCGCGCATCCTAACCATTGACGCAAACACACTGTGTGCCAAAACTTGCGCTGCACTAAAAGCCAAGGATCGTCTATAAACCACCAATCCTCATCTCTGTACTGATTCGAAGAATAACACTTTCCCGTCTGTCCTCTGTTAATACTTCCTATGCGACTACTCTCTGGAGGTGATACTAAGAATACATCACACCCGCAACGCTCCTCAGTCGGTAGAGCATATCGCACCCGATACCCTTGCGTTGGATCTTGACGGCGTCCAATGAAACATATTTGGGAAGCTGAGAGAAGCCAGAGATTATCTGATTGTAAATGAATAAAACAATGTATATAAATGTATAAAGAGTGTTGCAGTAGTGGGAGAATTTATTACATTCATATCAATACACTTTTCCCCGAAATTGGTCAAATTATGTCAAGTACTGAAATTTATATGAATGAGCCTAGAATTAGTAAACACATAAACGTAAAGCATCCACATTATTTTTTAAATATTGCCATGCCATTACTTTTATAATCAGTTAATCAGTTTCATTTCGTTTCATTCCGGTTCGTCGCGCAAAATAATTTGGTATCCTTCGTCGTATTAAGTATAGGGTTTATGATAATTGATGAGCTACGGTGCATTCGTACTTGATAACCATGATGCTTGATAAGCATCATGATCGATTATTAAAAAATATGGTCAGAAATAAGTATGATAATGAACATAATTGTATATAATTATATCATTTATCAATTTGTTAGGGAACACTGCAAAAGTCATATTTGATTTTCATAAGAACTCGGAGATCGGGGTGATACAGAACTAGATTGAGGGGTTACAATTCTCTCAAAAAGGATAATGTTTCACTCTGGACTATCTAAGTGACTCTGACAGTTTTAAACTTGTCCGACGGTGAACCCGTTAAACTCTTAACTATACTATTCTGAAGGTTGCAAGCACATACATAAAATTCATAAAGTGACTATCATGTTAAAGAATTAACACATGCGGCATTCCTGTGGCATAAATTGTAACAACGAATTTGACTGAAGGCATAGCAATACATAATAGTTGACAATATACTATATACTTGCAAGAATACAATTCAGAGTTCATTTTGTTTACAATCTTATGTCATGTATGTGTACATGATAACACCGTATAATGTTTAGATATAATCCATGATATTCCATTTTCAGTATTAAAATCGTGCTTTTATTAGAGATTCGTAAAGAGAGTTTAAGCAATCCCATTGGTTCTCAGAGAAATCGGCGACATTTAGATGAGACAATTGAACACGGGGAGGTGGGGCTTACGTTTTACAGTGCGCTTCTGCAGTGCGTCTTTGGCGCCTTTCTTTGGCGCCTTTCCTGCGCTTATGCCGGCGCCGCGACGCTTACGCATGGTGTACTCATCGCATGGGATTGGATGGAATGTTTGTGGGTTTTCGATCCTAGTAGGGGTAAAAGTTGCCAAATGGGGACAATAAAATGTACTTATTTCTTTGATAAATGTTTTAAGTATGATTGTTTAAGAATGAGAATAAAGGTATTGTTTTTAGACCGTACCCGTGTTATATTGTCCGACATAAATGCGGACGATACTACCGAACGTAAATAAAAAGAAAGAAATAGTACATTTTATTGTCCACATTTTACAACTTTTACCCCTGCTAGGATCGAATAACCCACAAACGTGCCATCCAATCCCATGCGATGAGTACACCATGCGTAAGCTCGCGGCGCCGGCATAAACGCAGGAAAGGCGCCAAAGACGCACTGCAGAAGTGCGCGTTATGGAGCAAAGCACGCATTGTTAAGGTCGGACGCACTGTTAAAACGTAAGCCCCACCTCCCCGTGTTCAATTGTCTCATCTAAATGTCGCCGATTTCTCTGAGAACCAATGAGATTGCTTAAACTTTCTTAGCTGTTTAAGAATATCTAATACAATCCGGAGAAAAAACGAAAACAATTGTCAGCTGAATGCAAGAGGATCTATATCACTAGGCCTATCGTATCCCATCATATGCATTGAAATAGGATCGATATCACTTAGGGTTTCACACCACCAAATCAGTTCCCTATTGATTTGTATGGTAAAGAGGTTAATTTCGTGTGAATTTTTCTCACCTTTTTAGAGCAAACTGGTTCATTCAAATCATTGTTTTTTTGAAGATCTAGATGTCTCCTGCTCAAAAACAATCACGTTTATGGGGGGTAACCGGCATTTTTTTTTGCTACGGGCCAATGATATCTATCATAGGTACGACAGGCTGCCTATACAGGCTGTCTCCCAAAATGATTAGTACCCATCGATGCCCAAAGTTCAATAAATGTTTTCATCATCAAAATCAATGAGATTAGATCCGTTGTTTTTTCTATCAAATTTGCTATACTGTACCCTTTCATTAGAATTTGAGATCATGAATATCGGACTTATTTTAATGAAGTTACACTCCATTGTGTAAGACATGGTGATTTCACAAAAAAATGTGTTTTTAAACAGCTTGTTTAAAAGAAACTAATACATTCTCTTAATCTCTTGTCTGCTAATAGCTTTGGTTCCTTTCTATTTTAAACTGCTGTTGTATAATATTGTTGTTCAAAAAATACTTCTTTATTTTGATTCAATTTGAAGAGTAAAAATGGATCGTCACGCATGAGCGACCCCCAAGCTTTGTTTCTATAATGAGCTAGTTTTGAGGTTAAAGTTGAGGGACATTTCAACCGGTAAAGACGTGGTCATGGGTAATTAGCAGTGGCTTAGACTTTTTTCATATTGGGGATGACATTTCCTACAAACTTGCTAAAAATGATATAGTCCCTTAGTGTTTAACCTCACGAAATCCATTCTCCAATGTGAAAATGAAATCTAAGCCACTGGTGATTCACCAAATACCACTTCATTTAGAAGTCCCTAAACACTTGTCAAAGAAAACAATGCATGGGGTCACTCAAGTGTGACAAACTTCTTTTACCCGTTAAATTGAATAAAGGAGAAGAATATTAATGATTTGAACACCCATAACTAATAACAGTTACAACAGAAAGACACACAAGATTATATTGAGTAGACAAGAGATTATGAGAATACACAAGTTTCTTTCAAACAAGCTGTAATAGCACACACATTTTTTAGCACTTTGTTAAAAAGGTGAAATCACCATGTTTTACATAATGAAGTGTATCTTGAGTTTGATAAATCCGATATTCATGATCTAAAATTCTAATAAAATAGTACAGTATGACAAAGATGATGTAAAAACAACGGACCTAATCCCATCGTTGTTGATGATGACAAAAATTATTGAACATTTGGGTATCGATGGGTACTAATCATTTTTTTCTTCTTTTTTTTCTTCTTTTTTCTTCTCTTCTTTTTATTTTTTTTTATTTTATTTTTTTATTTATTCTTATTTATTCTATGATACACAATAAATTTATACAATAACATCAATATTTACAAAATAATATAATATACTAATAGCAAGTATGTACAATGTGGCAATCGATTAAAAACGACATAATTGATATACATGATGACATAGTAATTACAGAGAAATCAGTCTACGAAGACAGAGTTCTTTTTCAAATAGGAATAACAGATTTGGGTGGTTGCCGTATCTAAACTTTCTTATGCATAGTTTCCCAACGGCGATGATGAGGTTAATAAATTTTAAATCGTGATGGTCATAAGTATTATTGTGATAGTTCAATATAACAATTTCAGTGGTCAATACAAAGCATGTTGATAATTTACGCGAGATAACTTGACTAGCGTAAGACCAAAGCTGTTTAACTAGATTACAATTGAAAAAGAAATGGTCGATATAGTCAATCACGTTGCATGTGTGACAAATATTATTCTCTACCTTACCCATCTTACATAGAAGTACTTTGGTTGGATAAATATTGTGGAGGATTTTCCAATTTAATGAGATCAACCTCGCTTCATCGGTGCACTGTGGAGTGGCGAGCCAAATGTCGGTCCAATTGAATGAGTAATTGGGGAATCTAAGTGGCCAGAAATTTGTACACAGAGGAGGAACATACAAATTGTGAATCATGGCTTTCCTAAAACCTTTGTTTGTACAGGTATCAATAGGGACTGAATTAAAATAAACATCTTCTCCGTTGTTGTCGGGAGTTGTGGCATTGTCGCAAGGAGGCTTTGTTAATTTCCAATCAATGGGAAGCGCATTGCGGAGAGCGTAATACTGCAAAATTACGGCACCCTTATCCTTTAGACGATTACGGAAGTGGTTAATGGAATAGAAAGAACCATCATCGTCAAATAGGTCACCCACAAAAATAATTCCCGACTTAATCCAGTCTATGAAGAATATAGTGTGTTATTTTTCAATTGGATAACATCATTATTCCATATAACTTGATTAAGACATGATGCAATATCATCTTTGATTATCACTTGCTTAGTGTCGAACCAGATTTTAAATAGCTTATAGTAAAAAGAAGGTAATCTCTTTAACATAATATGACACATGTTGTTAAGCTGCTTAAATGTACAGTTACAATTAAAAATATTCATACCAATACCCAACTTGTTTATATAGTACAATGGGATATTTTTCCAACATGCAATATCTGAGTTGTTAAGTTTCTTAATCCATGACAGCTTTAGTGAATCGAAAAATAGTTTGGTGTGAAACATGTTTATACCACCTTTATCGTAATCTGCAATCACTGTGTTACGTTTGACTGCTTCTTCTCTGCCCCAAATAAATTTGAAGAACATGTTATTGAGTTTCATAATAATTTTATCAGGGATATCCATGACAGAGGCAATGTATGACAATTGTGATGTTAACAGTGTTTTAACAATCAAATTTCTCTAATCATTTTGGGACAGCCTGTATCCTAATATTAGTGGTTTTAGCTCTAAATTGGTGGAAACAGTGAAATCGTGTAAAATGATACCATTCATGAAAAAGCTAAAGTTTTTGGGCCTAATGTGGAGGAAATAACCTACAAATGCCAAATAATGAAACATTTAGGTACATTTACAGCCCATTTTACCTTTTCTAGGATGTTAAATTTAGACTTATGATGGGTCTATCTTAATTTCAAACACTGGCGGGTATTGCCAAAATGCAAAATGTTATTTGGTGGTGTTTACCCTATAGCCTATCGTATCACATCATATGCATTGAAGTAGGATCGATATCACTTAGGCCCTTCATATCACATCATATGCATTGACTTTCCATATTATGTAGATATAGAAATAAATACATGAAACATGATCAATATAAATAATTTCAACGATGTTTTAAAAATTGTTATAATCAATGCCTTGTTATTAATGGTCAACAAAATAGACAAAAAGTGTTTAATAATCATTCTTACCTTGGAGCACGAATAAGATAAGAAATATTCCGCATCGCCTTCTCGGAGACATTTTCACACAAATAGAAATGAAAATGAAAACGTTCATTTATGAATTGATCGTCAATGAACCTCTTCTAATATATGAATACAAAATGAATTAACTAAGTGCTTTTTGTTATTTGCAATCAAATAAAATAACAACAATAAATAAGGCGATAAAAACCCTGTTTTGCGGCCAAACGGACTTCAGTTAGGGTCGGTCGGTCGGATGGGTTTTTCCCCACTATTTTCGTGAACAGCACTTAGTTAATGATTTTAACAGTCACCAGAAATTAAAAAAGAAAATTGATAGACGCAATTTCCATTTAAATTACTTATGTTTTATTTTATTTTTATTTTTTGTGAACTTAAAAGGGCCATATCTCAAAATGACCAAATTGTCAGTCAGAACCTTGTAATTCTCTGCACATGTAAACACAAAAATCGAACATTTTCGAAACGATTTTAAGCAAAGACAAAATTTGTTTTGAAAATTAGAAAAGAAAAAGTGGTCGGTCGGGCCGCGCCCGTAGAACATATTTTTGTATTCGTATTAACAATAATAAATTGGATACTGTTGCCGCCACTGCATTTCCATTTTCGTTTGATAGAGGGCGGATTATACTATCTTGATCCATGTCAGACGACGGATGACATGAGCATGAGCCACGCTTCCAACAGAATCATATTTCAATCATTTTCTCAAAACGCAAATCATCTGTTGACATAAATATGTATGACAAAAATCAAAACTTTTTTCATGGCCTTATCAGAATATTCGCTTGCATTTGACTATGTATCGTTGACAAACATGGGCGTAAATCCCGGGGATGGGTTTGTGGTGGTTATAACCCACCCCAATATTTGACCAGAGGTGGGTGGGGGTTAGGGGTTAGGATTTATGGTTTAGGGTTAGGGTTAGGGTTAGGACAGTCCCGGGGTTGTTTTAGAATGATCCATCCTTGTTTTCACCTCCCCGACCGCCAACCTCCTGAGTGTTTTAACATATAATTTAGAATGAATATAGTTTCCAAGGTATTGTGCGGTTTATTGCGTGATGGCGCTATTGTAGTCCACCCAGGGTCGGTCGACTATGGGTTGATCAACCCCGGGACTGTCTACCCCGGGTGGAAAATCATGTGGGTATTTTAGGGGGAAAATTTGGTATCAAATTATGCCTAAAAGATTCATCTAAATGCCTATCTAGCCTGTTTGGACAAAAACAAATTGAAAGTTACTCAAAATGACATAAACAAAGTGGTATACTTTCTTTTGTTGAACCCTTTATTAAAATATATCGGGAGTTAATCTACATTAAGAGCATTCACCAACTATTGCCCAAATCCAGTTTCAAAAATAATACCATTTTCAGCTTCTGAGGCGGCACATCCCCTCTCAGACACCCCATGTGCGCGCAACCGTGCAATTGGAGCTAGCATCCGCCAGCTTATATATTTATCATACAAAATACACTCTAATTCTGTATTATTCTATTAAGCGCTTTGATTGTTTCATAGGTTTATTACAGGGATCGTTTAAAACATAGGCCGCTGTCACGGGCGTTCAAAATATCCAATGACTGTATTGTATGGTTATATCCGTTGGTGTATGGATGGGGAGTCAATGGAGACCCAAGTAAAGGACACCGTTGGAGACCCAAGTCATAGACACCCATGAGCCATGTTTAACACATGGCTCATATTGTACACATCACCATATTGTACACATCAACTGAAACGCTTGAAATTTCTTGGTACAAGAATTTGCTTGTACAGCAATTCATCTGCGTCATTCCAAATTGATATCCTCGTTTATGGGGATATAAACCCTAATCCAGGACCGCACTTAACAGAGACTGTAACTACCAATACTTATCCTCAGAAAATAGTGTATGATAGAGCAGAACTCTTGTCACTAAACACATGCACAAAATATTCTACACTTCCGATTTCTCTTCAAACATACATATCTTCACTCGACATCCCAACTAAAAAACACCGTATAACTCATAGAGATAGACGCCGCAAAAGCAAGCAGAAGCCAAAAGTAAGATTTGCCGTTTGGAATGCACAATCTGCTAAAGCAAAAAAACAAAACTGCATCTATCTGTGACTTTATTATAAACCATCAGCTTGATATTATGGCCATCACAGAATCTTGGCTAACTGGTACGCAAATAGATGACCGTGCTTTAGCTGATATTCGCAACACTCTTCCAAACTTTGACTTCTTTCATATTCCTCGATCTGGTCGAAGAGGTGGTGGTGTTGGTATTCTTGTTAAGAAGGGTTTTAAAGTGAAACTCAATACCGTCGGTCACTTCAAAAGTTTTGAACACATGGATCTTTTAATCTCATCACCGGCTCGTACTATTTGTGTTGTGATCATATATAGACCACAGAAAGAAAAAAGAAACTGCGCCAACATTTTTTAAGGAATTTTCATCCCTTCTGGAGACATTTGCTCTGTGTAAAAGTAAACTAGTGATCGCTGGGGATTTTAACTTCCACGTAGATGACCCCAATGACAAAGAAGCTTCAACATTTCTTGATATTTTGGATTCCACCAACCTAGTTCAATTTGTCTCTGGTCCAACGCATCGTCTTGGTCACACACTTGACTTGGTAATCTCGCGAAGTAGTGATAATTTTGTTGGCGGTATATCAATTTGGGACGATAGGCCCTCAGACCACTTTGCTGTCAAATGCTACCTTGACATGGCTCGCCCCAAACCATCAAAGAAGTCTATTAAGTGTCGTGATATCCGTAAAATAGACATGGATCGGTTTCGGCAGGATGTTAATTCTTCGTCTACTGTTCTTCACCCTTGTTCAGATCCCAATGACCTTGTCGATAGATATGAGTCCAACCTTCGTGAGATCTTGAATCAACACGCTCCTGAGAAAGAACGTGAAATCACTCTGCGACCACATTCACCTTGGTACAATGACACTCTGAGAGTTGCCAAACGAAAAAAGCGCCGTTGTGAACGACAGTGGAAGAAAAGCAACCTAGTCGTGCACAAACAAGTTTACAAGGAACAATGTCACGCTTATAAAGTTCTTCTTGACAAGGAGAAAAGTACTTATCACAGTGACCAGGTTTCGTCAGCCAATCACAAAGAACTGTTTCGTGTTATTGACAGACTTTCAAAGCCCTCTTCTGATCATGTCTTGCCCGCTCATCAGTGCCCTCGTGAACTTGCCAACCGCTTTTCCGAGTTCTTTGACAGCAAAATAAAGAGACTGAGGGAAGATCTTGACAATATCCAGATTGACACAGTATTTGACAACATAGAAGAATCGTGTGCTTCTTCCTTTAGTGAATTTGTTGAGCTTTCTGAAGAAGATGTTAACAAAATAATCAAGTCTGCACCGATTAAGTCATGTCCACTGGATCCATTACCCGCATCTGTGTTCAAAGAGTGTATGGGCACTTTGCTTCCATCTATCACGAAGATCGTCAATGCTTCGCTTCAATCCGGCACTGTTCCTCGTGGGTTCAAGACTGCACGTGTACTTCCTCTTCTCAAGAAGGCGTCACTTGATCCCGAAGAGCTTCGGAACTACCGCCCAATTTCTAACCTGCCCGCTTTGTTTAAAATCACTGAAAGAGCCGCCGTCAAGCAACTGCAGGGGTACCTTGACAAAAATCATTTGCACGCGAAGATGCAGTCAGCATACCGTCCATTCCACAGCACCGAAACTGCTCTACTGCGTATTAACAACGACCTGTTGCGCGCCATCGATCAACATCAAGAAGCTGTTTTAATATTGTTGGACATGACTGCTGCATTTGATACAATCGACCACCGTATTCTACTTGACCGATTGTCTAAACGCTATGGAATCTGTGGCACTGCCCTTTCGTGGTTTACGTCTTATTTGGAAGGTCGAACACAGCGTGTTGTCATCAAAGACTCAGTGTCAGATCCTGTACTATTGAACTGTGGTGTTCCACAAGGATCAGTTGCCGGCCCAATCAAGTTCATCATGTATAGTGCCCCAATCCAAGACATAATTTCTTCGCATGGTCTAAATAGTGTTTCGTATGCAGACGACACTCAGTTATATATCATGTTTCATCCAAATGAACGCTGCACTGCAATCAGCAAAATTGAGAAATGCGTGGATGATGTGAAGTCATGGGCAATCATGAACAAACTTGCGCTAAATGACAGCAAAACTGAAATAATACATTTTTCTTCCAGATTTCGTACCGCTGATCCCCTCAATTCTGTGTCAATTGGCCATACTGATATTATCCCTAAGGACCATGTCCGAAATCTCGGAGTTGTCTTCGATTCTGGGCTCCGAATGTCTCTACACATTAACAATATCTGCAAATCAGCCCATAATGCTGTTAGAAAGATTGGTAGCATAAGACAATACTTAGACCAGCCTACTACAGAGCGCCTTGTCCATGCCTTTGTAACATCAAGACTCGATTGCTGCAACAGTTTGTTGTATGGACTGCCAGACTCAGACATCCTCAAGCTGCAACGCGTGCAAAACATTGCTGCAAGACTTGTTTGTAAAGTGAAACGAAAGGAACACATATCACCTCACCTTCGTCGACTCCACTGACTCCCCATCAACAAACGGATTATCTACAAAATTCTTCTTCTGACTTTCAAGGCCATGCACGATCTTGCTCCATCATATATCTGTGAACTTTTGCAACACCATAATGCAAATCGCGTTTTACGCTCGGCATCACAATTCCGCCTCCACGTGCCTAGATCATCTACTTCCTCATACGGTATGAAAGCTTTTTCGATCGCGGCACCTATGTTATGGAATAATTTACCTTTGACTGTTAAAAATGCAATTTCCGTCTCTTCATTCAAACGTGCTCTCAAGACTCACCTCTTCTCATGATCCTCTCGGACTCTCTATTTTGTATCATTTTACATTCCTATGTGTGCATCATGATCAATGCTCCATGTTGTTGTTATATTCTTTGCCTTTCCCTTCTTTTTATGTGTATTTTTGTGTACAGCGCTCTGAGGTTTTTATACATGTTGCGCTTTATAAATACGTTATATTATTATTATTGGTGTATAGTGGATGCCTTGAGTGGATGGAGCCAATGACGACCCGAGTCATAGACACCCGTTGGTGTATAGTGGATGGGCCCAATGTAAACTAGTCCATGACCTTTACTGATTCAATTTCAAGAGTCAGCAACAGCTTGTGTGATTGTGTTTTTAATTGGTTTACTTGTTACCATTTATTATTTGGGTCATGACTTTACTTTATTCAAAATTACGTAAAATACTTCGAATAAAATTGGACGACAGCTGTACATGTATGGCCCAATTAATCTTGTTTCCTTTGTGTATGTTACGTGTTTAAAGCTAATTGCGATTCTTCCAAGCATGTAATATACACCCTCACCTCCTCCCCTCTCCCGAAAAAATAGCTGGTACATATTGTTTTATTCTGAACTTGCATTATATAGGCCTACATTGTATCATTAGTTATTGAATACAGTTTTAAGAAGCGGATTTCTCAGAATTTAGGAGATATCATTTTTTTGTCTGACCTTAACTATTTATTCAAAACCATCGGTATTAACATTTAAAACTGGACCGCTTCCGTCCACCATTGCATAATTTTTACATCTTCTTAAACTGCAATATCTCGGGCACATGATGAAATGGCGCTGAAATTATTGAAGGCTATCAAAGAAAAAAGAAAAACCAGTCTGTCCACAATCAAGACAATGAACTGTACAGATTTGCACAAATATTGTTTTTACATTTATTTTAGATGCAGGTATCGGAACTCACTCAAGAGGTTGGAAAATGACTTAGAAATCAAAAAGAATGAATCCAAAATCTCATTTCCTTTTCTTTTTATACCTTTTTGAATATTTTCGATAAAATAGGGATTTCCCTTAAAGGAAAGCGGTCATGGTGAGGAAAAGAACCGCTGACGGCGATTGTTGGTCCAGCTAAACCTTAGCTAATTAGTTAATACATCACTTATATCACACGATAGAAAATGCGTTCAATCAAATGAAGGATGGTTGATTGAGCGCGCCGTTCACATTGGGTTAAGAGATTGTTGTAGAGTCGCACACAATACCGCTTGCATGTAAACATACGTAGAACAATTACAGACTGCGCCAATGTCCAACTTGTTTAGATTCAAATCGTCGCCGCGCGCTGTTCAATTTTCGTTAGAATCCTCACCATGACCGCTTCCCTTTAATGTTGGGATTTGACAGTTATTTGAATTTTTGCTTACGTAAGACTAAATATACATTAAAATCCTATTTTTGTTCTCTTGTTTTTGTGCCACATTAAAGCTACTACGCAATACAGGATATATTGCATTTTTCTTAAAGGCACATTAATTAAGTGGTGTTGAAAATTTTAAATGTTTAAAAAATTACTTCAGAATTCAAGATGAACATTAAAAATGGCCATTACTGTTGTTTCTACTAGCAAAAACACAGCAAAACTTGATTAAAACAATATCATCGCTATTTATTGAAAAACGCCCTCTATGCAAATATGGTTCGCGTTATGTATCACGCGTACTGCAGGTGGATACTGTCGGACGTAAAATGCTCGTCCCGCGGGACGAGCATTTTTTGAATCGACGTTTTCTTGTACATAGAGGGCTGATTTTTCTTAATCCTTATAGGTGTAAGTTCATACATGTAATACAATTATAAAAATATACTAATCCCAGTTTTTATCATAATTGAGGGCGCATCCTCCAACACATCTCTTAGTGCCCCTTTAAGTGATAAATTCGTTTCCCAGGCCTGTTTTATAAATGCAATACGGTCGATACCTGGTTGGGTGCCATATCACAATATCATGATTAATAATGTGTATGAAAATATATGTATTTCTGCTCAAATTGAACGAACTATTAACATTTTGTAGGTAGATAATCAATTATTATTGATTTGAGTGATTATGTTCAATTACATATTGAATGACGATTCTAATAAAAGAGTTATCTGCACATGGAAAGTGGCCAACGCTGATTTTCTTTTTGACACGTCCGCGCCCTGTATATACTGTACAGTAGACCATCCAAAGGCAATAAATGTGCTTTAAAAAAATGTATCACGGCATTTTTTGTTGTTACAGCTCTACATTTAGGCTAAATTAAATGCTTAGATAGTAAGGTTTCCAATGAAGGGGAGTGACAAAAATAGAAATCGACTTTTAGGTCATTTTCAGCATAAAAAGACTGTTTTTGGGCAAAAATCTAATTTTTATGTTTTTTGGTGCATTTCATGTCTTTGAACAATGTACTATCCACCAGTTATCAGTTTGAACCGATTCAATGTTTATTTAAGGAATAATCCGTACTTAAAGCTGCTAAAATATAAAGAAAATAAAAGCACAAGGGAGTACAAAAGGGCACTTTACTCAGTTTTGTAGTTTTATTTTCCACTTATATTCGCTAGTTGCTCAACTTATCATGCGATGCTTAAATAAATCAGCCAACTAGTTTGACATGGTCTATGACCTTTATAGATAGTTTTATGATGACAAATATGGTACAATTTAACATTAAAGGGGCATTCAAGGGTTATTTAACATGAAGGTATAGAATCGTTATAGTGAATAAGAGGTGTATTTAAGGGAGAGTCTTCCGTGCACTCCCAGGACTCCCCCAACCCACTTTTTGAACTTTTTTTCATGGTCCTAAAACATATTTAGGGTGTTACCAAAATTAATGTTGGTATGCAAAGGGGTAATTCAAAATGGCGTCCAAAATGGCTGCCCAAAGGGTCAAATTTCATAAAAGAACATACATCAGCCAAAATGTATGATGAAAGTATAGTTTTAAGTATATGCTGTATGTATTAGATTATTTGAAACTCACATCCAGCCCGTTTGCATTGTTAACACACTTTGAATCCAAGATGGCCGCCACAATGGCCGCCTAAAACATAAGAATAGCCATTAATAACAGCGTATTTTGTATCATATTCACCAAATAATTTAAGGCTATACCATATGGACACCAATAACTACCAATTGGTCAGAAGAAATTAACAAGATGGCTACCAAATTGATAAAAATGTGGTCAAAATAGCTGATTGGACCTTATCTAGTACTACATTTAACTAAATACCAGTATCCAACTTTGTAAGCAGATAAGTTAGTGATTTCATGGTGATAATTATGGGCTTCAAAACCCTACCTTATATTGAAATATCCCATCAAGCAGTTACAATCGCCACCTAGTATACATAGATAGTTGTATGAATTCATTAATGACCTTATTAATCAGATATCCTTTACTTAATTTATTGATTGGGGTCATTACGGTATCACTCGCGGTCTTATAGATGATCACCTGGGGGTATTGAAATGATCACTCGGGGTCATTAAACGATCCCTTTGGATCATTAAATGGTCATTTAGGGTCATAGAATGATCACCTGGGGTTATTTAAGCGACCGTCCGGGTCATTATATGTTTGCTTGGGGTCATTACGCAAATACTTAGGGTCATTAAATGATCAAATGGGGTAATAAAATGATCACTCGGGATCGCATAGGGTAATTTAACAGTCACTTTGTGTCAATGGTCACCAAGGGTTATCAAATTATCAATTGGATCGAGTCAATAAATAATCACATAGGGTCATTAAATCATCTCCTGCGGTTATTAGATGACAGTTTGGGCGGCTTGAGTAATCACATGATGGATTGAGGATAAAATATCACTTGGTGTCATTAATGATCACTCAAGAGTCATTACACGATCCCTTTGATTGAGTCATTAAATGATCAATCGGGGTCATTGAATGATCATCTGGGGTTATTATATAAGAGACCATCCGGGTCATTAAATGATTGTTTGGTGTCATTATACTCTATCACCTAGGGTCATTAAATGATCCTCTGGGGTAATGAAATGATCATTCAGGATCACTTGGGGTCATTAAACAATCCCTTTGTGTCAATGGTCACTTAGGTTTATTACATTATCACTTGGATCCAGTCAATAAATGGTCATAGGGTGTGTGTTAGATGACGGCTCGGGTCATTAAATGGTGAGTTGGGGTCATTAAATGATCACCCAGGGTTATTCAATGATTAACTTTATATTACGTTTTATCAGAGAAAAAACTGCTGTTTCATTAGCTTCTGCGGTATATGTATTACATAGTATTCTTATAATGTAAAACAACTGTTTTAGGTCATCTAACATCAATTTTAACCATCTGGCGGCCATTTTAGAAAGCGATATATATTCAAAACTTTCACAGAGGTGAGTCGTTTATCTAAAAGCATTAGTTTAGCAGTTTAGAACATGGTATATATATGATGCAATATACGCTGTTATAAGCTATTTTTACAATTAGGGCGGCAATTTTGGCGGCCATCTTGATTCAAAGTATGTTAACAAAGCACAAGTACTGGACATGACTTACTAGTGATCTAATACATACATCCCATTGTTAAAAAGTATAGTTTTATCATACATTTTGCTTGATATTATGCCCTTTATGAAATGTGACCCTTTGGCGGCCTTATTGGACGCCATCTTAAATAACCCCTTAGCATACCAAAATTAGTTTTAGCAATACCCTGAATGTGCTTTAGGACCATTAAAAGGAAGTTCAAAATTTTGGTTTTGGGGAGTCTTGGGAGCGCACGGAAGACCCCAAGTAGATACGCCTCTAATTCACTATATGATTAATGACCATCATGTCAAATAACCCTTGAATGCCCCTTTAATGCTAAATTTGACCCTATTTGTAATCATTAAACTATCTATAAAGGTCATAGATCATGCCAAACTAGTTCAAGCATCGCATGATAGATTAAGTAACTAGCGAATATAAGTGGCAAATAAAACTACACAACTGAGAAAAGTGCCCTTTTGTACTCCCTTGTGCCTTTATTTTCTTTATATTTTAGCAGCTTTAAATACGGATTATTCCTTAAACAAACATTAAATCAGGTCTAACTGATTTTTGGTGGATAGTACGTTGTTTAAAGATATGAATTGCACCAAAAACACAAAAATTAGAGTTTTGCCCAAAAACAGTATTTTTATGCTGAAAGTGACCTAAAAACGATTTCTATTTTGTCACTCCCCTTCATTGGAAACCTTACTATCTAAGCATTTAATTTAGGCTAAATGTATAGCTGTAACAAAAAATGCCGTGATACATTTTTTTAAAGCACATTTATTGCCTTTGGATGGTCTACTGGTATGTGATAAACTGGTCAATGACCCCGACTAAGTCGATGTTTGTTAGTATCGTCCTCATTATAAACCAAATCAAGAGTCAGCAACAGCTTGTGTGAGCATGTGAGTGTGTTATTAGTTGGTTTACTTGTTATCATTTAGTATTTGGGTCATGACTTTACTTTATTCATAATTATATAACAACTTCAAAATGAATTGACGACAGCTGCATGGCCCAATTAACTATTTACTTTCATTATTCGAAGCCAGTAAAATACACTGAATCTACATATTCTGTAAGTATCAAAAATGTACTCATACAGGGTGACCCAAAAAAATGTTAACACTCCGGGCACATAAGATATCTTAAAAGGACAGGAACACACGGGTCTAATCTTGGTGTATTATGAAAGCTGAGAGGATTGGACCAAGCCGATTTTGCTTCCTCATGTTTGCTGAAGTATATCTCCCGTTCTAAATAACCAATTGGAACGCAATAAAATGCAAATAAAAGCTTATTTACTCAGCTTTCATAATACATCAAGATTAGACCCGTGTGTTCCTGTTCTTTTAAGATATCTTATGTGCCCGGAGTGTTAACATTTTTTGGGGTCACCCTGTATTATTATGCAAAATACATGTACAATACATAAGCCCTTTGTATTTCTTTTAACATGTTCAAACCTGAGGACCCACCTTAGTCCTCAAAAATGTAACTTACCAGGAAATAAATATGCTCCCAAGTCCATATAGAGAAGAACAAAATGCTTATTATGTGAAACAGTATTGCATTTCACAGGAAACAAAAAATATTGACAAGATAAAGCTATATTATGATATCGAAAAATACATTTTCATGAAAAATGGGAACCGTGGAAGATTTAACGAATAATGGGATTCATTAACACCACTATGTGATATGTAGTAAAACAAATGACATTGTAATAAGAATCTGTGTAGTGCATTGCTGTATTACTGTATTGAAAACTGTGTGAAACATCTGTAAAATAAAGAGTAAATAATAACATTCTGTTTACCAAAAATCTGTAGTACGTATATATCTCAATGCATTGATTGCTATACTCAACTATCCCGCATTAATCCGGTAGAGGGCCAAAAAACAGAACAAATCTCGATCACTCGGTGTCCAATTGACGTACTTTATTTGTCAATGTCATACACTCATTTAAGTAATTCCTTACAATAACATGGGTGTATAGCTAACTCAAACCTGGACTTAGGTTTGTTTTTATAACCATTGAAACCTAATGCGTTTTGTTCCGTTGGCCTAAACCAATATTATAAATCTGTGATATAATTTGTTGTGGACAAAATCCAATAAATAGTGAATAGATTACCGACGATTTTAGTTTCACTGCTAGACTAGTAGCTTCGTCAGACCACTAATCCCACTATGGAATAAGGCCGAAACTAAAGACCGTGAATCAGATAATACAACCAGATGGCTCAAATAGGCAATATGTATCAGGAGAAGGGGGAGAACACACTCAACAAATGTGAGGGGGCTTACACACTGCACAACATCTACGATCAACTCCTCGAAACTACGTCATCTTGCAACACGAAATCACTCGTTCCTGATGCCACTAGACAGAGTTGCCAGTCTGACGAAGCTGCTAGTTTAAGCAGTGAAACGTAATTAAAATCGTGAGCAATCTATTCGCTATTATTGAATTTGTCCACAACGAAACATATATAGATGTGTGAACAATTCAGATGAACTTATTCAAAATGTCAATAATCTAAAATTGGTTAGCAGACATGCAAAGATGACGTCACGGTGACGTTATATTTAGAGGACTCTTAGAATAACGGTCACACGATGGATGCCATAACTATATACATTGGCACCATCTAATTTAGTAAAGTAGGACGAGGGTCACTCAACCATCTCAATTCGATTCGTTCATATTTATTAATGTGTTCACAGCGGATTCTGTTGGGGGTCTTGATGGCAACTGTTTTTTTATGAAAATGTCGCCGTATATAGCTTAGGCATACCAAGACTATCGGGCTTTCCAGGCCTTAAAGAGCGTTATGAATTATACCTCATTCCCTTCAATATTAAATATCTTGTTTGTATGTCAATTCCTCATAATACCGTATTCAATACCAACCGTCTATACTTGATTTTGTTGGCAATTGTTATTATTTATTGTTATAGGAGTAACTGTATAATTCCCTTCAACGTCTAAATCTCTTATAGGTACTTCAAAACTTAGCATGGTTGGATTCGTGGCATGACAAGCGCCATACCCAGTGTATTCCTTTCACTAACTTGTGTGTACATCAGTTCCTCATAATATTCAGCACCAACCGTCTATAGTTGATTTTGTTGGCAATTGTTGTTATTTAGTGTCGTAGGAGTAAGTGTATAATTCCCTTCAACGTCAACATTTCTCACAGGTACTGCCAGACTATCTGGCTTTCTTGGCCTTACAAGCGCCATATACACCTTATTCCCTTCACCATCTTGCCTGTATTTCAATTCCTCGTATACGCAGTCTATGGGCTGTCTTGTAGTCGCATATTGTAAATGTAACTGTGATCGTCTTCTTATTTCCATTTTGTGGTTAGAGGTTGTTTCCTTGTGTATTTTAACATATATGGTAATCGCGATGACTAGAAGCAGTAACGCTATTGCACTTGCGATAACAGTCGCTATCCTCCAAATGGACAGGTTCGTTGTAATATTGGAGCAGACGGTCTGACAACGTAGTTTGTCGTCAACGCTATCTGGATACCTATCAGTAGCTGGTGCGATAGTAACAACTTCTCCCAATGGAGGTTCCTGATACACACTATCTTCGTCCGGTGTAAATAAAGGAGTTGCAAGAGGGTTGGGTATCACCAGAAGTGGCCCAATGTGGCATGATTCGACGCGTTTAGGAAACACAGCACTTTTCATTTGGCATAAAAATACAGCGTCTTCATCCGCTAATGAAACGCGTAAGCGTAGTTCTGAAAATGACATACCTTGAGAATTCACCTGTACAGCGGTGGATTTAATAGCTTCGCGAGTTCCAGCGCGTGTCCACGTTAAAGATACGTTCGGAAAGCCTTGTTCAGAAGAGCAATTCAACACCATGTCTGTTCCTGATAGGATTTTAGTTGGTGAATTCGATGCACATTCCGGGTACGGATTTGTGGGAAAGTACTGCACATTCACCGTAACAGAATCAACCGCGACCGTGCCCAGTCCGGTTGCGGTTCTTTCCAGGACCTCGCATGAATATTTCCCTTGATCAGCTCTGGTTACATCCGTAATAGAAAGAAAGTACACCGCAGAACCATCGCTTAAGATTCTCTTGGCGAGATAGGCTCTGTCATCCACGGAGTTCAATATGTCACCTTGCCACGATATAGTCTCACTTTTTGCCTGTTGACCTATCCATCGATAGATCGTCACAGATTGGTCATCAGACGGCTCAGATACCTTGCAGTGTAAGGCCATCATACCGCCTTCCTTTACGGGATTTACAGGAGCAGTTAAAGAAACACGAGTGACCGCAGTGACTACCTTGGCGTACACCACTAAGAAGATGAAAGTTATCCACCGACAGTACTCCATTGCGGAATTAGGTAGTCGTGGCAACATCCTTAAGTCAGATGGTAGATATATATTGTTCTTCAAGTGTTATCTGGGCAACTTCAGCAGTCTTCTAAAAAGAGTAGGTTTGCTTAACCAATATCCACTGCTTCTCAATGTCTATGGTTAGCTATATCTAACCAGAAACATCAGTTCATCAATCCACCTCATAGCACTGCATAACATCACGTGTACAAGCTAAGTACAAATGAAACACAGAACATAAAGGCGAGTAATTTCCTCTGCCTGCTGATAGTTTTGTCTTAAACCGGATACCCTCAGTGAATCGTATAGGAATAGCTGAATGGTACGGATACCCTCAGTGAATCGTATAGGAATAGCTGAATGGTTAGGCAAGACGAGACATCAGATCGTGGAGTACACCCTCAGCCGCATACGTCCTCGCGAATATTACGTCTCACAAAATAACGCACACGGTGGATTGTTTTATTTTCCTTTAGTACTCGAGCACCGCCCGGGGATGTCATACGGAGCTAGCAACGCTATACATATCGAATGAATGCTCTAGCAACTAGATACGCGGCGTAGAGTGTCTTGGTAATTGCCTAAAATGAGCCAGATATTGTGTGTAATCAAATTCTCTGGAGCGTAACTATATATGCTACGAATGGAGAGCGTCTTCAGCGTGGTACTGCTATCAAGGCACTAATGGGGCCTCATCAAAGAATATGCCAATTATAGATTCCTCAATAAAAAACGCACTTGATACTCATTATAAAAGAGTGCACCTGCGTCAATAATTGATGTTACAATTACTGGAGAATAGAAGTACCAAACAGGGGTTCCGGCCACGCGCTAATAAATGTACCTAAGGTTGCTCATATCCATACAAAACAACCATTCGGTATTGATACATTTCCTGTTATGTCGCCCAAAATGCATCGATTTTGGTTTAATAGAGCGAGGCTCGCTATTCAAGGTATTGTTGCTAAGGACGCATTTCACCTTTTGTTACCATTCTCGCTTCCTTCAAATCAAATAACAAGTTCATTTCAATGTTAGCTTTCTCTGTAACCACGCTATGAATCATAGTCGATATCATAGTACAACAGTTATTGCAATTTTTTTTTTTTTTATCTCAATATTTACCAACAAAAGAAAAACACTAAATAGATATTGATTTCAATAACATGATTAACCTTTTCGGCAGCCGTGGGTTTTATTAATGAACAATGTGTTTTCAACCATGGAATAATTGCTATCTACCGAAGATAGTAATATATGTGGACATTGTACTTGCTTATTTCACTGATACAGACGTCAAATTCAGAGAATAAATGGGTGCCCTGTTATACAGAATAGAATGAAACTATGACAGACAATGGTAGTACATATATGATATATAATAATACTATGATAGACAATGGTAGTACATATATGATATATAATAATACTATGACAGACAATGGTAGTACATATATGATATATAATAATACTATGATAGACAATGGTAGTACATATATGATATATAATGAAACTATGACAGACAATGGTAGTACATATATGATATATATATAATAATACTATGATAGACAATGGTAGTACATATATGATATATAATGAAACTATGACAGACAATGGTAGTACATATATGATATATAATGAAACTATGACAGACAATGGTAGTACATATATGATATATAATAATACAACAAGCGTATGTAATAATGAAACTATGACAGACAATGGTAGTACATATATGATATATAATAATACAACAAGCGTATGTAATAATGAAACTATGACAGACAATGGTAGTACATATATGATATATAATAATACAACAAGCGTATGTAATAATGAAACTATGACAGACAATGGTAGTACATATATGATATATAATAATACAACAAGCGTATGTAATAATGAAACTATGACAGACAATGGTAGTACATATATGATATATAATAATACAACAAGCGTATGTAATAATGAAACTATGATAGACAATGGTAGTACATATATGATATATAATAATACAACAAGCGTATGTAATAATGAAAGCTCATCTTGTAAATATGAATGCATCATATTATATAGGATAAGTGCATTTTCATTATTTCTATTTATTCATTTTGTCATTGGATCCTGGATGTTTAAAAAATGTCTGTGTTTGTTTTTGCATAGAGTGAAGGTACACAAATTGTTATATATCTTGAATATTTCATATTTTAATAGATTCTTACAATAAAGCAATATTAACTGATAAAATGGCTTTAATACATTTCCAATGTTACGCTACAAGACAGTCGTATACGATGTTCATGCTATGCCGTATAATCATCACATTTCCCTTTCGAGAGGTTAATAATCATGTTAACTCAGTAAAAGTTACTATTAATTCACAAAATAATTGGCAACACCGTTTTATGTATAAAGCAATAACTGACATGTGGCGGACGGACAGGAATACAACATGAACAAGAGAAGATGTTATCGGGCAAAACGCTGGGCTTGTTATAAAATAAAAGAACCGCCCCCGGGTATACACTATAGTGTTAGATGAGGTCAAATTGTTTCCAGCTGTAACTAAACGTATATTAAAGGTGTTTTTACACTGAATATATGAATACCACAGTGACGCGTGACTCAAGTGTAACCTTATTAAGCTTTGTAATTAAGCTTAGATTGGCTCGAAGCGTGAACGTAAAGAGGTCTGATACGTGTAACCATGGTGTAACAAGATGAATAACTCATATGTAGGCAAAATTGGCTTATTCATTTTAATTCGTTTGCACTATCGAACAGTCATATATTAAAGCGAAAAAGCGTTTACAGCGTTACATATAGACGGAATGTGTTTACCTTATTCAAACTCTTTCAAACCGATTTTGCTTCCTTAGTTCCCATATAATTTACCAATTTGATTTTTAATCATTAATTGATTGTTTAATCATTTATTTAAATTGCCGCTTCCTTCATGAAATAACAATAAAATAATCAGTTAATATGAAGACATTATTATATCCTAATTTTTGAATATTCAATTTTACTTTTCAACAAAATATGCGTGGAAATACTTATTTGAAACCTTTAAGGAGACACATGGTGAGTCAGTCTGAGAGAATGGGATTCTAGCTCTCGGGAAATGATATCGTTGATACGAATGTACATGTCCATGTTTAATACCCTAAATGCACAAATGTAATTACTTTCATCGATAGAAACTGTCACATAAATTCGAAATTTAAAAATCGTGTATTATTTGCATATTTCTCAAACATACCGCCTCACTGGAACAATTCATCCGAATTGCGAGGCCAGTTTTAATATTGTTAATAAAATTGTAAAAATGGTAAAATAAGAACGGCATTTAGAAGTACGCCTATATTTAACGAGCTTTGTCTTGCATGTTCTATACATAATGAGCATCTGTTCTTACGAATGCTAACAGATATATACCATTCCCTATAGATACTGCTCTTGAACACACAGCGACTACTCATAATTGTGTATAAACATGCCATATATTGCATATCATAATTGCTGTTTTCTATCATAACAATCTCATGCCAGCGGGGTGATTATAACGTCTTTACAGTAATCACATGTTAATAGCGCACTTTACAAGATATGTCGTGTGTGTCCTCTATGAATGTCGTATGTGTCCTCTATGAAGGTTTCATTTCAAACCTACTTGATATGTGTTTGTTTTCACAACGCTTGACTAAGTCGGTCAACCTGACACCAAAGAATGTCATAGAGGGGACGTTAAAATTATGATCACTTAAGTTTCCGTAAAGAGTTATCTTGCTTTCAATAATATTGTTCTTTTGAGTTTCCTCGAACCTCCTTGCAAACTTGTGTTTATTTTTAAAACGCCTCAGCAGATGCGTTGTTTCCATATCAATATTGTCCTATAGTCAAATGGGGATAAGGATGAGTAAGGCTTAGTATCGTGTTCTCTTACGCCGCAGTGGTTTTTAATAAACTCTCCTTTAATATAAATAACACAATAACACATTGAAGGCTATTTCAAGCACAACGTGTCAGAGAATTTTACACCAAAATCTGTATTTTAAGATAATATGTATTTCTTGTGCTTAGGCATAAGTTTGCCGCGTTGCTGGGAATTAACATGCCTATCTCAATGGTACTCGATATTGGTAACACTTGAAATAATTATTATGATTGTCTTAACACTTTCCACGCGGCTACTGGTTTTACCAGACACAAAACAGATTTTTCAGAAACCTTTCCCAAATTTCAATGTCTACCTCAAGGATTACTGAACCAATACTAAGCATGTTTGTACTTATTTCAATGCATTTCTCATAGTGATTCCAAATATGGTAATAACATTCAATAATTTTGAAATTTTTGAAACATTTTGTGATTATTTGGAATGTCGTCTGCAGCCGCCTGCCGCATGGAAAGCGTTTAAACACAATGGCTGGAATTCTCGAAAGTGGACTAACTTTAGTCCTGGTCTAAACCTGGACTAAGTCTAGGTTTAGTCCAGGTTTAGTCCAGGCTGGGTTTCACAACAGTGGACTAAGCTTAGTCCTGGACTAAATTGTGCTAATCCAGCCCTAAATTTAGTCCACTGAAAGGGTAGGTTTAAAGAGTGGACTAATGGCTGACAGCTTGGCAGTGTTGAGGAGATTGCATTATCTGAGGCAATTATTTCACTCTAGGCCAGAGCAAGTGTTGGTTGATTGTAAAATCCATTTGAATTGTATACCCAGGATTGTTTTAGACAAAGATATAAATTCTCAAAGGAAACGGTTTTGCATTTATGTGGGGTTTTAGAGCCCGATTTGATCCGGCACTCAAACCGCAGCCAGTCACTATACCAACCAGTGCATTTGCAAGTATTGACAGCACGTAGATGAGTTCACATTCCTGAATGTAATCATATTGTAAAATACTATCAACTGTTGAGTTTACACTCTCTAATGGGGAGTATGTGGTGATGAGACTGCATCATAGTGCATGCGTATAGAAATGTAAAGGCAGATTTTAAGTAGGGGGCCTAAGCTTATAAGCTAGACCCAATTGCAGGCCTAGCTACGTTGTTGTTAGGCACAGCAAAGCTTTGACCATTTCAGTCATTTGGACCCCTACATGCACACACCTGAATGTATAAGTGTTACTATCATGATGCTTGGTATGTTCACAACATCTCAATAAACAGATTAGAATCGTTGGAATACACCGACTAGGCCTAGGCCCTACTCAATTTATTTAAACCCCCCATTATTTATTATCAATAGGCAAAAAATGTCCACTTAATACTTTTACTTTAGGGACAAGATCATCATCTATGGTTTGATCATCCCATCCTTTAATTAAACAAAATCTGATTGGGAATATATTAAACATTTTCAGGTGGGTTGGAAGTAAGCTTAAAACGTGAAACTGAACAATTATTTACAAGAAGTAGGCTCAACTTTTTCTTCTCTTTCTAAGGCCGCTAAATGTACTAACCTGTATGTTATAAACCTACCCCTTTTTAACAACTGTTCACAGTAATTCTGCTTATTGGAGATTTGTTATTAACACTTTAAAATAACATTAATTTCCTGCCAGATTTAAGAGGCCTCACTCTCTGTTCAGACTGAATAAATTATGAAGTAAATAATGCAAGCCAAGTCGTCCAAGCGCAAACTCGTCCATCTGAGAGTCGTCCAATTGTAAAGGTTGTCCTACTGCAAACTCGACCAAATGTCACAATAATCCTTGGCAATTCAACCAATACAATTTGTTTGTCTCATGACATTGACAAGTATAATTTAATTATTGGGAGTAATTATAGAATACCCTACTACATCAATACAAAAATAGGTTTACCATTGGGCTGTATGGGTTTCGGTTAGGCTTCGTGCATAAGGTTCAGGGTGAACTCCCTCCACCCACAGTTTAAGGGTTTAAAAATAAGCCCCGGTTTGGAATGCATGCCCGGAGGGGGGGGGGGGGGGGGGGGGGGTACTATTTTTTAAATTTGATCCAAGCACAAACTCGTCCATGCAAGAGTCGTCTAATTGCGAAGTAGTCCCAATGCAAACTCGACCAAAGGGAAAAAAGTCATCCATGACAAATTCAATTCAACACCCTATTACATCAACACAAAAATAGGTTACCCTTTTAAGGTTTGGGCTATAATTGGTTTATAGGCTTTGTGCATAGGGGTCAGGGTGAGGTCCCTCCACAGTTTGAGGGCGCGGTTTGGAATGCATGCCCGTGGAGGGGGCGGTACTGAAATATTTTGTTAATGGGTGTATTGTGAGTGACCACTGGGCGGGCACCGAGCACGGCTATTTGACTGTCCCTTTCATCGTTTATGTGCGACACACCCGACCGCGATTTTTTCTTCTTCAACATTTGTAAAATCAGTTGATTTTTTTTTTTTAAATCATTTTGTTCAGTGAATTTTGCTTTATTCTGTATTAAAACGGAATAAATAAATTTTACGGTATACGGGGATGAGCCGCTCTAATGGGTACCCGGCCCTAGGGTGTGTGCCCGGGGGTGGGGGTACTCACCTAATACGGTATATGGGGATGGGGAAGTGCCGCTCTAATGGGTCGCTTCTTTGCAAAAAAATCCCTAAACATGGGGTATGATTTTGTGCTGGAACAGCCCTAATAATGGGGTTACTTTTTACAAATGGGTTTATTTTCGCAAAAAATTGGGTAAATTTTCCCGATAATTTCCGAAAATTGGGTCTATAATATTGAAGCAAAATCCTTTGAAATGGGTATCGTAGGGGTTTTGAATCTCCAGCCGCCCCCCCCCCCCCCGACCACACCAAATGCGAGTACCCACGGGGGGGGGTTACAATGTTGTGTGAAAAGGTCGAAATGAAACGTAATCTCGCCGTACCTATGACAAAATCAAACACAAAATTGCCAAATACTCTCAGATCGCTCACTACATACATGACTTAGTCAAAATCCTCATTGCTCAGCCTTGGCCTGTGCCTGTATACATTTATAAATGATAACACCCCGGGATATCAGGGCCGTAAGACACTTTTTTCAAAGGGGGGGGGGCGTTTTCAAAACAAAACAAAAATGTGAGTCAAATATGCGCGCGTAGCGCACGAACATTTTCGAATTTGCACCTATTTTTTGCACGATCGAGGTACATTTTGGCTCTAGGGAGCACATACCTAAATAGGTATCGCGACACGCTTCGTCGCGATCAATCAAAGTTGAGTACGACAATAGTTCCTATTTGGCGGGAAAGAGAGTTATTTTTTGACGGTTTATGATATAATTTTTCACTAATATGTTGTGTTTGAAATGTGTAGTTGATGTTCTGACATTTAAACTAGGTGATTTGAGGTCAATTTTAATTTCACGGACCGATTTACACACGCGGTGATATCCAGACCGGAGACCGACTTTAGGTAGGCATATCACTACGTTGTTATGCGGCGGCTTATAGCAAAAAAAGTGCACGAGAAAGTTTGCTTCATATTAAGATATGTTGTAGATTACCCTTGTGAGTAAAACATATCAAAATTTCATTGAAATTTTATGGCTAATTTAGAAACTAGAGCCATTTAAGTAAGCCTTTCCTAACAGTAAAGTCTATGGAGAGCGTCTTGGTGCTGTGCTCCCTCTAAACAAGCTTGTAGCAAAGAATATTGCATTTTGTGAAGACAAATGCGCGCGTAGTGCGCGAAATTTTTTCATCTGTGTACAAATTTTCCATGGAAGATTTTCAAAGGGGGGGCGATCGCCACCATCGCCCCCCCCCCCCCCCCCCCTTCTTACGGGCCTGGATATAATGCCATTCACATTTCAATGTAATCTTTAACTATTGTAATCAGTTTTATGTTCACACTTTGGTCATTTTTATTATAAAATAAAAAACCTTTGTTATCATTAAGATTCTCTTTCTGTTTGTGTTACTCTTTCTGCACTTTATGATAGATTTGCAGGCAACCATTTTGAAAGTACTGTAAACAACTTCTGAGCATGTGCAGATCAATTAAACCAATCTTGCCTAGCAATTAAACCGTGGACTAAACCTGGACTAACCTTTGACCCTTGAGGTCACAGTTAGTCCAGCTTTAGTCCAGCTTTAGTCCAGGACTAGTTAGTCCAGGTTTTGAGAAACAGAAATGGAGTTAGTCCCCTGTTGTGGACTAAACCTGGACTAACTAGTCCAGGATTAAAGTTAGTCCAGGTTTAAGTTAGTCCACTTTCGAGAATCCCAGCCAATAGCCTTATCAAATATGAAAGGTTTTTTGTTTGCGAGAAAATGTTTTACTCGAGTAAGATTGAGTTGCCAACTTCAGGACTTCCATGGAAACACCATTACCAGTAATTACACATGGTAATATATTTATATCATATTTGTTTCAGCATTTAGGGCGCAATGCTTCAGTTGATTTATAGTTGATAATGTTGTACGGTATTAACAAACCTAATAATATTTGGCCTGTGGCAATTTGACACATACACAGATAGCAGATGGTTAATCGTTTAGTTCGGTAAATGTAATTAATCATTAGGTAAATGAAGTAATTGTATGGGGACTAGATTTATTACATTTCGTGTTTAAATGCTAGATGCTTTTACCATACACTTAATGCGTATAGCGGACCTGTCCACTCATAGCACGAGTGAGTGCGCTGCAGCTCGTGCTACACATCTTGCGCGCTCAACGGGTTGACTTCTGCTGCTATCGTCAGTAGATAGTAAAGCTATAATATAATAGACATATGTTTTATTTGCATAGAACGTTCATATGGAGATGACTGATGGAGAGAACAGTAGTATTTAAACTTATTTGTAGGATTTTAGAATTTAGAGAAAGTTGTTTTCATTTCAAATTAAATTACTATTTCTAGGAAGATCAAATTAGCGTTATTTGATAAATAATTGAAGATTATCTTTAAATTATAAGATTCTTCCGCATAAAACTCTAAACACCGAAATACATTTTTGTTTTCATCATTCTTTATTCAATCATTAAAATATAATTGATATAAAATAAAATTGATAAAAAGAACGCACATAAAATCCAGGAAACGATGTTGACCCGTCAATGTCCAGCACTGACTGACCAACATAAAAAAAGAGAAAGACAGACAAACAATACAAAAATCAAAATTATATATGATTTAAGATTTGAATCAGGTATGGCGGAGACCCGAAGCCATTGCACATGGGCGTGAAAGTCCTTGGGTCATACTTGTAAGTTGTAGACATGGAGCTGTGTCCCATTGGGGCTCGTTTCGAGCATTCCAGATCGTGTAACTGCCAAGCAAAGAGATTTTGCTATTCTCCTTATTAATGACAGGATTGGAAAATTTGAACCTGACAAACCTAAACGCAGTTCGCAGCCTTCAGATTCTCACCAGTGACAACACCCCTCGAACCGATCTCAACGCAGTTGAGGTTTTGGCTATAAAAAATGACTTCAAATTTGTTCTTCTTTTGTGTGTTAGAAATAAAATCCATGTTTGTTTGAAATCAGTAGGTCTTTCTTAATTTGTTATAATTGTTTTTATTCAAAGATTGTCGATGGACTTAGCGCGTTTTACCAATAATATAAACTCAATTGAAGTACATACAAATAACATCATGTGAGCTACTTCATGGTAAAATAAAATCCCTTTTTCATAATGTAGATTTTGGAACTGAAACCTACATTGGTGAGACGGGCGTTCCTTTGGAGTCAGGCTTCAAGAGCATCAAAAACAGGTCAATAAATATGAGGCCAAGCCATACATCCACAGCTGCGAGAAAAACGTCAACCACCGAACAATTTAAATCTGCTATCACCGAACATATAGTGGCCACAAATCATAACATAGACTGGGAGGAGGGACATGTAATAGACCGGGAATCGCACAAGACCACTTGCTGTCTAAAGTAAGCTAATATCTGGATCAGGAGGAGAGACACAAAGACACTTAACAAGGACGAGGGGGCCAACAAACTGCGTTACATCTATGATCAACTCATCCTGCCCACGCCCTTTACGACGGGTATCAGAAGCTATACATCTCAATAACAATCTCAATTTTGATGGTGGGTGGACGTTTTGCATATAAGGTCTTCATTTGATGGAAAAACAACAATATATTTGTGATGTTTTTAAGGAAACTGCATGTGTTTCAACAACAACAAAACTGATTCATTGTATTACATTATGAATGACGTTAACGACTTTGATCAGTTGCTCTATAGGGTTCTTTGAAAAGTCATAACATTTAACATCAGAATTTCCTCGGTACCAAAGTGAAATGTTATGCATTTCCACAGTACCCTCTAAACAATTGATACGCAGTCATTAACCTCTAATTAGATTGGTGAAGCTTCTATATGTTTCATTAAGCAAAAGGAATATGTTGCGTAAATAGAGTATCAAGGGAAGGCAGATATTTGGTAGCTGTACATATAACGTGCTTATATACATGTTTGGTTTTGTCCTATAGTATATTTTACTTCCACGAGAAAGTTACTTTTGTGCGTCATTTACTGATTGTAGTAGGCCTATACATAAAATGTAGAAAGACGAAAGATATTTGTTTGTTTTTTTGTTTTGTTTTGTTTTGTTAATTTGTTTTGTTTTGTTTTGATTTTGGGGTTTTTGTTTCTTTGTTTTGTTTGTTTTGGGGTTTTTATTGGTTTTATGTTTTGTTTTTGGTTTTGTTTTTGGTTTGATTTTTGTTTGTTTTGTTTTTATGGGTTTTTGTTGCTTTTTGTTGCTTTTTGTGGTTTTGTTGAGTGGTGTTTTTTAGTATTGTTGTTGATTTTTGTTTTTGTAATTTTATATATTTATTTTTGGGTAAGAACAATTATAAACAAAGAACTGTTGTTATGTATACAAAACCTCATTAATATACGCGATACGTACGACCCAATCAAATACCATCATTTACTGCTACGCACAAATAAACGCAGGTTATACCGTAATGGACAACCGAGTACCTCCACGTAAACATGTAGCAAGTTCGATCACAACTCTAAGAAGACAAGATGGTCAATAATGTGCCAATTGTTTTTAAGGTGGCACGTTTGACTTGGTAGTTTAAATTCATGTACGGACGTATTATATTTGAGAATGTGTTGCTTCAACGCTTTAAAGCCTATTATATCGCAGCGAAACCAACAGTATCTAAACGATGCCGATATTGTCGGGATCGGTACATTGTGGTTCCTCTAGGTCCAAATCAATAACTGATCGGCCAATATTTACAATATTTATTATTCAAACCTCAAATACAAGATACAAATCTCAACTCAGTACCAACTCATATCATCATGATCATTAGAACTGGTTGAGTGATGGATCGAACAAAGCACTATGCCGATTGCTCTCCTGCAAATTGATTGAGGCATAGTCTAATTTGCACTGGCTTTAATCAAATGATCCATAAATGGCGTAGGGTATTGTAAGATGCCATCTAAAACAAAAAGTCTTTTATGGCGTCGCACTATTTAAGAATTAAACTATGCTTCAATCAAGAAGAAAAATGCTGTTATTCTTTCGCTTTGTTCTTTTGAAATGACGCCAAATTAAAGATCAATTTCATTGTTTTGATTTTAAAATAATCAAAACTCCTTTGTTTATATATTTTGTTCACGAATCACACTTTTGACTATTCGCACCACCTCAATCCAATCGTTATAACAGTTCCCATGCAATCTATAAAAGTCACACACTCTGAGTCTGATTTGTACAATTTGACCCACGCCTGTTTGTCGAGTCTACAGTCATCAAAAAAAGTAACTATACAGGTAATAAATGAGCTTCTAACTCTTAAAATATATATCCTACCTACAAATATTAGATTATAAAGTTGTTGAGATATTTGTCTTCTTTAATATGAGATATTGCACGCTAGAATCGGGTGATTATTGAAGAAGTGACACTCAAAAATGTAAGGAGAAGTCCGATTTTCATTTTCACATTTTTATTTTCTACACGCAGACCAATCTACGGGTACCTTATCGATTACCGGGAGTGCAATTGGGGGATGCATGCGCAAGTTGGACAGTCGGCCGTATTGTTCCGATGGATCAATACGCCACACACACGCTACCTGTCATTCTCTCCCCCGTGTTGAAATGTAAAATGTGAATTTGAAATTGTGACTTTACCTTACATTTTGGATTGTCGCTTCTTAAATATTCAACCGATCCTAGTGTTATGACGTGGTTTTAGGGAAAATACTCGCATGGCGGAGAGGGGATCAAAACACACAGAATGAATATAACGGATATAGCTTCCAAGTTATTTATATATACATTTTATTAATTCAACATAAATAGTTCACTTACTCATATTATAAACGAACACAGCACCCAGCATCTAGACTATCCTAAAGAAATGACATGACACGCATCAATCGTGAGCTTCTGTAATTCAGAGCTCACCAGTCCTGTTGTGTGAATAGAAAACTATATGGCCTAAACTTATGAGGTGTTGTCAGCGTGGCACGAAGACTTGAATTGGTCAGAGATATTGGCGCGTAGACTGAATGGGATTCAGAATACGGAAGTACGGTGTTGCCATTTCAAGTCAATCATGGCCTGAATTCTAGATATGGAAATATCTAGAATTAATAATAATATTAATAATATCAATATAAATTTAGCGTCACAACATACGCCCTTCCTAACAAAATTGACACCTGACAATTTAACTTAAAGAATGCTGGGTGAAATATTTATAGAAGAAACTGATATCTTTATCATATATAGAAACGAATTATTTATTTCGTCTCAAAATTTAACATGTGCTTTATCCATGTTTCCGTCTGCCAAATTGACGGCATCTAATATCAGGTTGTATAATTTTAACTATCAGAGAATGTTATTTTATTTTTAAACGAGTGGCCTTAAATATAAATTTATTATTAATCTTCTGCGACGCCAAACCTGTGGAAACCTGCGACCGTATTAACCCGGAATTCACGCGAAAAATTCCAAGTGATTACGCTCACACGGTAAAGAGGGATTTTTGAACAAACACGCATACGGGATCCCTTAAATGGCCTAACACAAACACACACTCTCATACATAATCCTCGGATTAACGTGTGCGTCTAAAGGTTTCATCAAAAGTTGAAGCGCAAAAGAATTGGAAAATTTCCTTCCAATTTCGATGTTTCATACGGAAACATATTTTTCTTATTTCAAAGAAATCACGTTTTTGTGACCCTTTAAAATTAAATAGTCATCAATGGTGACTATATATTATGTGTACACAACAAGACAATACAAGACAGACAAAACAAGACAAAGGTAGCACTACTGAAACATTTAGTAATTTACATTAAACTTTCTTTTGTTTGCGTCTATTCATGTGAGACTAATGTTGCCAGAAAACCTCACAACATATGCCTCTTCCGAAAAGATACAAATAAATATAACACTTATTTGATCATACTGCATTTCCGCATTTTTTGCTCAACTATATAAATTCAAACTTTCTACATGAAGAATATCATTGTGTGCAATTCTTTGCAACAATCATTTCTATATACAAATTAACGAAAGTGAACACACACTTTCAGGCAATGTTGCCCAAATTACAAATTGCTCTCATTCAACAATTTTATCAAAATAACACATTTTGTGTCATAAGAATTGTAATACTCATACCAAGACATATCTCAGCCTACGGACTATAAATTTTATTCACTGCTTCCTCTGTGTTCTCTATACTTGTACACTTTTCTCAATACTACTTATTTATTTGCTGTTTTAGACTCTGTTCCTGCAATGATTCTTGCCCGCTGGCTTTACATCTTGCCAGTAATTTTGACTGGGTTAGCTTTCAGAGATTCTAAAGCGGCCGCGTTTAGGTTAGTCTCTGGTTCCCAAGTATTTCTTGAATTTGGGAAGCCCTGCCATTTTATCAAATACTCAAGACGTTTATTTTTAAAACGTCCCCTGAGAATACGCTCTATCACATATTCTGGAGTTTCATCTTGAATAGGAGGCAAACCTGGAATAATTGGAATCTGATTCTTGTCAGACTCGTGGGTAGCCAAAAGTTGTTCAAATATATCATCAGGACAATCGTCTAGAACTAATCCTGGAATTGGATCTCTACTTTCAGGATCCACAGGGGGAGTATCATTGCTTGGACGGACAAATCTATTATATGCAAATTTCATACGGTTAACATGTACAGTAGATGTTACCAATTTGTTGTTTTCAAGATTTCGCACCTTGAAATTTACAGGACCAGTCTGTTCGACTAGTAGAAAGGGTCCCGCCCAGAACTTTGAGAGTTTACGTGACAATCCTTGTTGCAATGCAGGTATATAAATCCAAACTGAATCACCAACTTGATATGGAACATCTTGCGCACGATCATCAAAACGCTCTTTCATTTTGGCTTGATTACGTTCAGCATGACGTTTTGAAATGTCCCTAAATACTTCGAGTTGTGATACCAGATTGTGAATGTGCTCACGAAGTGTCTTATCTGGATATTTGCATTGTGCTAGGAGTGTAACATCTATCGGAAGTCTTGCCTCTCTACCATACAACAAGAAGAAGGGACTAAATCCGACTGAATTTTCAGCGGGAGTTGTTCTATAGGCAAATTGTATAGCTGTTATGTACTTATCCCAATCGCTTTGGTATTCATTGACATAATGTGAAATGGTATCCAAAATTACTGCATTAAAACGTTCCTGAATTGCATTGCATTGTGGATGATATGAACTTGTATTCAGTTTGTGAGTGCGCATAATACGACAAACTTCCAATACAATCTTGGAGAGGAAATTTTGACCTCTGTCGCTCAACAAGGTTTGAGGACAACCATGTTCACAAATTACATAATCAAAGAATGCGCGAGCAATGGTTGACGCATCAGTAACTTTCAATGGTACCAAAATTGGCCATCTAGTACAATGATCTGAAAAACAGAGTACATAGCGATTACCTGAAGTGGTAATAGGTAAAGGACCTAAAATGTCAACACTTACTCGTTCGAAAGCGCCTGGCACTTTCATAGTTACCATTGGGGCTAGTACTTTATGTCTATGAGTCTTTCGTTGAGAGCAAGAAATACATGAACGAACCCAGTTGTCTACGTCACGATACATGCATTTCCAAAAGTAACGTTGACGGATTCTATTGTAGGTTCGCTGAAATCCAAAATGTGCGGCTAACACGTGATCATGACAGTTATTTAGAACTGTATCAATTAATTGCACGGGTATATACAAACGATGGACATTTCTTTCAGGCATGTGCCCTTTAGCAGGAGTATGCCAAATGTGATACAACAACCCTTCGTGTGCATAGTACTGATCAGCCTGTAAAACTACATTCCTAGCCTTAACAGCATTATCTGGCAATTCATCGTTTTCCAGATATTGCAACATTGATCCCGCAAATATATCCGTCAACAAAACTTGTTTGAATTTGTCTAAGTTGAGCTCATTTGGAAAGTTTGGAATATTTGGCTTGACTGAATCTTTGTCATTCTCAACACGTTTCCCTTTTTGAAATCGAAGATTTCTAACCACGTTTACTGTAGGACGAGAGTTCACATCATTACTAGGATTTTGTATGATGTCGCTCACCATCTCGTCTAATCCCGACTTTACCCAGGCTACCTTATTAACTTCTACAGCATCAGTGACTTTGGAATGAGAATGATTGCAATCAGTACAAATATCCATTCTGTCATAATCTATTCTACTTAATGCATCAGCGTTGCCATTATGGCGTCCACGAATGTGAATTACATCAAACTTATATGACTGCAGTTTAAGTGCCCATCGCGCTAATCGACTTCCGGTATTTTTGTTAATACCAAAGAGCCATTTCAAAGCGCAATGATCAGTTACAACAGTGAATTTGATACTATGTTGCAAATATGGAGCATATTTCTTGATTCCCTCGACAACTGCCAAAGCCTCAATTTCTGTAACAGTGTAATTTCTTTCCGCATCATGTAATGCTCTTCCACCATAGGATATCACACGTTCCTTGCCATCCTGCTTTTGGGCCAAAATAAAACCTAAACCAGTACGACTAGCATCGGTTTGCAATATGAATTCTGTGCCATCGAAATTTGGATATGCTAGAATTGGTGGCTCTAACAATTTTCGTTTGAGCGTTTTGAATGCTTCTTGACAACTTTGATCCCAAACAAAAGATACATCTTTTCTAGTTAAATTGGTTAGTGGTTCAGCAATTTTGCAAAAGTCCTTTATGAACTTTCGATAATATCCCACAAATCCAAGAAAAGATTTGACTTCGGTTACTTTGGCAGGAGTTGGATAATCTTGGACAATTTTCAATTTTGCTGGATCTGTTGCTACACCATCTTTGTTCACTACGTGACCTAAATATTTGACCTCAGTTTGACCAAAAGTACATTTCTTAGGTTGTAATTTTAGACCAGCTGCGCGCAACCTATCGAAAACTTGCCTTAAATGGTCCATGTGTTCGGAGAAAGAACTACTGAATATAATTATGTCATCTAAGTAACAGAGAACGAATTTCCAATTCAAACCTCTCAAAACTTCTTGCATAGCTCGTTGGAAAGTGGCTGGAGCGTTATGTAAACCAAATGGCATTCTTTGGAATTCATATAGGCCATCTTGAGTGATGAATGCAGTTTTAGATTTGGAACTTTCTTCCAAGCCTATTTGCCAATATCCAGCCGCAAGATCAAGAGTTGTAATGAAATTTGGTTTAGCTGCACCTAAACTATCTAAAGCATCGTTTATGTTAGGTAACGGAAAGTTATCGCGTGCGCAAATCTTATTCAAGGCTCTAAAATCAATTGCAAATCTATAAGTATTTGGGTCACCAGCTTTAGGTGTCATGCATACTGGAAAGGACCAAGGACTTGCTGACTCCTTTATAATGTCTTGTTCTAACATTTCGTGGACTTGTCTACGTACTTCGGCTTGAATGTGAGGAGCTTGCCTATACGGTCTAGATCTAATAGGCGGGTGATCACCAGTGTTAATAGCATGTTTAACACGGGAGTAATTACCAGTAGGACCCCCTTTTACTTGAAATATATCAATATATTCAGTGAGTAAACCATTGATTTCAGATGCTTCAGTATCTGACATGTGATCAGTATTTAAATTCACTTTTGAAAGGACTTCCTTTACTGAATCTTGTTTACTGTATACATCGCTAGCTACCGCGGATGCTTGCCTTATATTAACATTGTTAACATAGTTTTTCTCAAGATCGGGGAAGGAGTGAATCCTATGCGGGTCAACGAGAGAAAAAATGCCCAATTTAGTACGAGGGTACAAAGTTATTGGTTCATCAGTAGTATTCATAACTAATAAATGAATACAGTTATTCTGTACACTAGAAGCAGTATTCGCGATCAATACACCTAATGCAGAGACACGCCTGCCTCCATGAGAGAGACCAATTGTATTGAATGGCAATTTATTTGACAGTCTTGCGCACACAACAGACTGAGTGTGAGCAGGAATTTCCTGTTTCTCAATGACAAGTATTTTACTCTCCTTAGCAAGTCTTAGTGTACGAGATTCACAATCTATTCTTGCGCAGTGCCTGTTTAAAAACTGAGACCCAAGTATGATACGTGTACTTAAGTTACGAGCAATATTCATAGGTACAGGAAATTGTGTGCCATTGACAGATATGGACAAAACTATGAATCCAGTAATTTCCAAACTACTACCATTTGCTGCGCGTGCTTCAGCTACACGTGATTTTTCTATAGAAAAACGCAAATTGGAAAGATTAGCATGAAACCAATCGTGATCAATAATGTTGACAGATGCACCTGTATCAATCAAACATTGAACAGGGTTACCATTAACAAATGCTGCTATGGTATTCAACTTAGACAAATTAATCTCAATATGCGCTTGTGAAAAACTGGAATTCGATTTTTGTCCAAATGTCTGTCTGTTCAAATCAAGAGGTACACGTTTTGCATTGCCATTTCGGTATACACCTCTTACATGTTCAAATCTTTGAAACCTTAACCCATCTACATGTCGTGGAACATGTTTCTTTTTCTGTCTAGCAGATGGGTTTATTAGTTTAAAGGATTCCTATTTACGTCAAATTTGGCATAGCATTTTCTCCACCCATGTCCCACACGACCACACCTATTGCATACTAATTTTCTGTACGATCTATAGGGGGCCTGTGACTGCCTTGGTTGATTCCAAGTTTGACTAGGTTGATGCCTAGGTTGAGAGGAACTACTTATACTATCTGAATTGTAAGTACGATCTAACGGGGAAGAAAAAGAGACATGTTTGTCGTGTTCTAATTTCTCCATTCTGGTGGCTATATTAGACACGACTCCCGTCAGTGTGTCCAGAACAGAATTAATGCTATTTACCTGGGGCTCAGTATTTTGTGACTGTGCGGGTGCGAATAGCGAGTCATTTGCCGTTTGCTGTACTGAAATTCCCAATCTCGCGGCGTCTAGTGCTTGTTTAAATGATTCAGGTTCTTTTGAAAACACAAACGCTCTGACAGAAGGCAAAAGACCGCGAACAAAAATAGATAACTTTTCTGCTTCAGATTTACCAACCTGCTTGCACCATCTTATTATTTCACAAGCATAGTCGTCAAGTGTTTCTGATGTCAATTGCTTACGCGACAACAGCTTAGATTCGACGCTCCATTTCCAAGATGAACCTTCGAAATTACTTTTAAGTAAATCTTTAATCTTGGTTATGGTATCCTTATCTGTATCAGGAATTGAATCCAAATAGATGCGAGCATTTCCATACACTTTTGTTTGTAAGGCAAGTATAGATTTTGGCGCGGTATAATCTCTCAGCTCAGCATACGTCTCAAATCTACTAATGAAGTTATCTACGTCATCATCTGGATTACCAGAATATTTAATATCGCAATTATGCATATCATATTTAGCCATATTTGCTACGTCAAGTTCAACCTCCTCTATACTATTAAGTGATATAACAGACTAACTATCACTATCACTATCACTATCGCTATCGCTCATTGCCTTTTTAACAATCTATGTCAAAATCACCAGCTAATTCCAAAGAGAATTCGGAATTTAATCAACAAAAAATTTTTAGTCAATCTCAAGTTCAAGATCAAAATTCAAGTTCAAATTCAATCAAAATTTGAAAAATCTGAACATGAACCAAGTTTATTAATTATTAAACTTGATTAAGATTATCAATTAAAATTTATTGATTATGATTGATGATTAAATTTAATTAATAGACTAACAATGAACTTAATTAATGAAGTTTAAATTCACCAATGAGAAAAAAAATTAAAAGCTCAATGAAATCCAAGTCAACAATTTAAAGTTGACATCAAATTAAATGAATAAAGTCCCAAGTTACAGCTGAATTTATAAAATATTTATTCAATTGCAGTGCAGTGTATCAATATTATGTATCTTGATTTAGAAATCTGTCCATTCAAAATAAACAAGATTTATTTCATGCGAAGAAATTGTCTGTCTGAAACGCACCTGTCCAGTAGAAGAGCTTATAAAATCTACACAATAGAATTTTACCGCGCTCGAGAATTTCAATCTCGGATTAAAATTTTTTATCAATGGATATCAGACCGTGGTCATGCACTTTTGAACCAGATTATCAGAGACTTGTAAATCGGAACAATTATATAAAAGACTTTATCGACTTGCCACGTTGGACATGTAGAATGCGCCCATTATTGCCAGCGTAAATAAGACCTAAATATTGATAGGCCATACTACATGTATTTCGTGTATACTATTTTAAACACAATTTTAATAGACCTTTCTGGGTCTATAAAACAAATTTCAATAGACATATAATTACATTTCAGCAGTGCATACCAACAAAATGCTACCTGAATTCAAACCGTCTCACCACGCTGAGTTATAGTCGTCGACACTGGATGCGATGAACAACAAAATACATATACAACTTTGTAGCTACAGTCCTAATTATTCAAAATGAAGGGGCTGGTAAATTGACCGGAATAATAAAACATTGATATAGGAATATCAAAAAAGACGGAATTCTCCACCAGATGTTATGACGTGGTTTTAGGGAAAATACTCGCATGGCGGAGAGGGGATCAAAACACACAGAATGAATATAACGGATATAGCTTCCAAGTTATTTATATATACATTTTATTAATTCAACATAAATAGTTCACTTACTCATATTATAAACGAACACAGCACCCAGCATCTAGACTATCCTAAAGAAATGACATGACACGCATCAATCGTGAGCTTCTGTAATTCAGAGCTCACCAGTCCTGTTGTGTGAATAGAAAACTATATGGCCTAAACTTATGAGGTGTTGTCAGCGTGGCACGAAGACTTGAATTGGTCAGAGATATTGGCGCGTAGACTGAATGGGATTCAGAATACGGAAGTACGGTGTTGCCATTTCAAGTCAATCATGGCCTGAATTCTAGATATGGAAATATCTAGAATTAATAATAATATTAATAATATCAATATAAATTTAGCGTCACAACACTAGCGTGCAATATCTCATATCAAAGAAGATAAATTTCTCAACAACTTTATGATTTAATATTTCTAGGTAGGATATATATTTTTAGAGTTAAAAGTACATTTATTACCTGTATAGTTACTTTTTTTGATGACTGTATACTAATTTGTATGTGACATTAAGTAATTTGGATTTGGACCTTCACACCGCCTGGGTATGGAGTCTTATGTAATTTACGCAGACACGACCAAACAAGTAAACGTGCCCTCAGATATCACATAACCGGTTATTGATGGTGATTGGTGGTGATAATCATCAACCAATAATTATCCCCTCCAATGACCACCAATAACCACTAAATTCGCGTTTATATTCAGCCCCAAAAGGTGGTGACCATCAACATTTTCGTATCACTCGATACGTATTTTTCGTAACTCTTTTCAACAAATTACGGATTGCCTTGGGGTTACGTTATTGCGTAATTCGTGAATTTCGAATACGCAATGTCGTAGAGAGCAGGGTTTGCAAATACGAAATCTCGTAACTTTATTTTAGTCACTTGAACCGTGTTACGAAAATTAGTATTCGGCGCAGACTGGTCACGCACCTTTAATAAATCTATTTGAATAATTATTCACACTGGCTTCTACGTATTCAAACCACAGACCAACTAAAAGGCATTGTCTCGTGTAAGGCAGCACATCGACAGTTTGTGGGTGTTGAGCGATACAATTAATTTCACACCCACACCACATAAACTAGAGTTAAATTACTCCAATGGTTCTCATAATTATTAGACGCAAATTTCACTGAGAATTCACCATCAAACATATAAAAACAGTACACACATATAGTGGGTGGTTTACCACTTTAGGGGATCGCTAATCAAATATAAAGGAAGTTGTCAGCTATAACATTTTGGAGGGGTAGTAACAACACTATGGGCTTTCTTCTGATAACAAAATCTCAATCTTGATGGGAAAAAGCTTAAGTGATCGGGTCGGCCACCTTTAAAGCTTTTTTCTGGTCTAATTAATTATATTTGAATATTCGCACTAGTTGCTACCTACTGTAACCCACCAAAACATTGTCTCCATCTGTAAGGCATCTCCATTACAGTTGGTGGGTGTTGAGATACAATTCATTTCACACCTATATAGATTATCTTGATCACTGCATGCAAGGCAATGCCTTGGTCACTGTAAATTAATAGTACTACCTAACACGTATAGTGTCACATTCTGTCTTGCGCAGTTATACGCCGGGACGCTGACTAATGAACGCCCTCCTGGCAATACCTGGCTCGTGTACATCAAGGGTAAATAGCATTCAACAAAAACCATATAGATTAAAATGTAGTCATATTTATTGATATAGACACCTTCTCATGTACAATTTCTGTATTATATGAAGTAATCATGTTTAATTTAGATTAATAAATCAGTGTTTTTCATTTACATCGGCGGGGGAAGCCCCCCCCCCCCCCCCTACGCCCTCTCACCCTACGCCCTCCCCCTAAAAAAACACACCCAACAACACACAATTGACAGGCTCACAGTGGGCCAGCACAGATCCAAAGTGCTGCAATATAACCGACCAATCGAAATTCAGTATTTTGATGACGTCATACACTTTTAAAAATGTCTTGATTGAATTGTGTGATTCAAGAAACCCCTTAAAAAGCCATTTTGCCGTTCAAACAAAGACAGGTATCAACATAAGAACTCTAATTCAAACGACCAATCAAATTTCGGCATTTTGATGACGTCATACATTTTTAAGAAAGTCTTCATTGAATTTTGAGCATCCAATAACCCCATACCAGAAATTTGGCCTTTCCATATAATATATAGACAGATATTTATGTAAGCAATGATAATTCAATCGACCAATCAAAATTCAGCATTTAAATGACGTCATACCATTTTCAAAATGTCTTCATTGAATTCTACGTATACACAAACCCCTTAATATAAAGGTCATTTTGACTTTAAAAACGACAGATGCTTACGTTTGTATTGATAATTCAACCGACCAATCAAAATTCAGTATTTTGATGACGTCATAGATTTTCGAAAATATCTTCATTGAATTTGGTGCAAAAAAGCCCTACATGGGAATCTTATCTTGTTTTTTGGCTGATTATGTCATTTTTGGCATTTTGGCACACTTTAATTCTGGCCTACTGTGAGGCGCTCCGTAGACTAAATATTGTTGTGTCGCTCTTTCCTCAATTTAATTATGGTATAGTTTAGAAACACCTTCAAATAATTATGGTATAAATGACACATCATAACCGGCAATCGTGGCCATTTGTCTCCTCCCGTTTGCGTAGGATAGTTTATGCTTGACCGTGTATAGTTATATGTGATCGGAATAAATGCAAGGAATTGAAACATACTACAATTTCTATGTTGTGATTATTGGTTTATGTGTATACATGGTGGGTATAAGTACCGTCATATCAATATATCCCAATACTGATGCTTCCGCCATCACTGGCAATTAACTTTTTATTATTGTTATAAATGAAGAGATTTTTTGCAAAAGGGCCTTCATCCACTTTGGCTCTTATTGAGAAAAAGTCAAAAAACTGTTTCTAAATATTCAAGTTGAGCAATTGAAAAACTGAATGGATTATGAAAGAGGTACACTACACACTAATTTAAATTGAAATAAATTTCAAATGTGCTAGTTTTTAAAATAAAAAAAAATCATGTTTACATTTTTTGAAAATTTGGATGTAGGCCCTTTTGCAACAAAACTCCATCTGTTTGTACATAAAGAAAAAATACCACACACAAAAAATCATTTATTTTAATCATTTAAAAAAAGAAGAAGTTTGATATAGAAATATATAGGTCACAATCATATGTTTCAAGGAAATAAAGTCATTTTGTTTTCAAAAAGACCTACATCTCATTGTAAACAGCCATTGAAGTTGTTGTTTTGTTGCAAAAGGGCCGGTATCCCGATTTAAGTCTGGATACAGGCCCTTTTGCAACAAAACAACAATTTCAATGGCTGTTTACAATGAGATGTGGGTATTTTTGAAAAAAATGACTTTGTTTCCTTGAAACATATGATTTTTCCCTATACATTTCTATATCAAACTCATATCAAAAATGCACCATAGCCCTTTTGCAACAAAGCTCTTCAAATATAGGTACATAACATGATAACATTTGCTATGGACATATGCCTAATGTTGTTGTCTGTTGTTCGAAATTTTGATAAGTAAATTCGCTCATATTTAATCTAAAAGGAAATTGCCTGAGACTAAAATCTGTATCAATATTATTCCCGAAACTTCTGATTCATGTACTGACTAGGTAGTGTAATTATGGATTGATTGAACTAGACGTGGATACAAATCATATGGAAATTGAGTACACGAACGGTCTTCAGTTTGTTCTATGTTGTAATAGCCTTGGTCAGGCTTCTAAAATTATTGAGAATAACGCAGTCCCAGATAAGCCGTAACCATCTGGCGTTACTAACACGGAAATCCCACCCTTCTACATAAAGCTGAATATAGCTTGCTAAGACAAGTGACATAGGATTTACGAACTAAGTGCTGTGCAAACACGAATTCAATGAAATATGGATTTTGAATGAGATTTACTGTTTTTATTAGGAAGTTTTTTAAGAAATCTGTAAACAACAACCTTATTGATACTCTCTGATTTCAACCAACATTCAAATTCAACAGTGTGAGTAAAATGTGGTGAAGTGGAATGATAGACCTATTGCGTTCAGTTCTGTTTCAAAAATGTAAACATTATTGAATTTCATCACCACATTTAAAATCATCATGGCATTAAAATAAGTGTAAACATGCCTAGTATTGGTTCAGTCATTCTTGAGATAAACTTTGAAAGTTGGGAAAGGTTTCTGAAAAATTGGTTTTGTATAATAATGGTAATACAAAAAGCGGCGTGGAAAGTGTTAAACGATAACAATAAACGATTGGACTTTATGTGTGTCTTAGTGAACACACATATGGATTCGTGTACGTTATGGATCTTTTAAAATATAAATGTCCAAAGGTAAACCATTCGGTCGAAAAGTCTTTGATTTTAAACTCGTATCTGATATATTCCAAATAAAATAAAATTGTTATCCATGTCTGTATGTTGATCATCAACTGGTAAATAAACCATGCCCCTTGAAAGCACAACATACATTATAAGGGTATGTTACAGTACACTTAGAGGAAATGCGAAATACAAAGTACTTCATCTGAGCAAATTACAAATCTCGACATATCCTAAAAGCCATGTGTAATTGAGAATAGCGTAATCTTCCCTAACACCGGGGACCCAAATAAACCATAAAAGACATCGAACAGATCTGACCGTACATGCCCAATACGGTACTTAGTGCGCAGAACTAACTATCGGTAAGGCCATTAGCCGTATCTCTTACGACTTACCCGTATAGTCTTACTAAAGTAAATGGCATGCCGTTGCTGGGTTTCATTTCTTTAATGACGATGTGTGTATAGTGTTTATTCCAAATTAACCATATACAATGCCATCAAATGTACGTCACGGGCACCTATTATATCACGTAGTTCTCTTTACAAGTATGAATGATATTGTGTAATTTCAAGGCAAAAAGAAAATAATGCTACGCTCAATATTTCAAAACGCTTTTTGGATATATCAGTATTTGTGATTTATGACTGCTGACAGCTAATCCCTCAACGCAGATAAAAACAACTATGAGCGTGTTAGTGATTTAATGGGAGAAAGTTTGTTCTTGATTGTCGATTACGGATTCCATTCATTTAGAAGTCATGTTTTTTTACTTCATATAAATGTGCAAGATAATGAAACATCAAAAGTCGACCGTTTTGGGGGTAGGAAAATGCGTAAAACATAGTTTTCTCATAATACATGTAATACTTATTTTGTATTTAAATAAACAAAATTAACATGCATGACATGTCACATGTGTTCATTTCTTTTGGATACTATTTATGCGCAGGTTCATATCTTTAGTAATGGATGTCTACGCATGCGCAGGTTCATATCTTTAGTAATGGATGTCTACGCAACAAGGGTGATGCGGCCTCGATAAGTGTTTTTGTTTAATCCACAAGTTAATCACTTTTGGCCGTATTCTCGTACGTATTTAAACGCGGTTTGGTAAACACGCGTTTAACTTTGACTTGAAACACGCGTTTAACTTTGACCTCAAACACATCTTTTAACTAAACGAAATTCTAGAATATTTGTTTAACTTAAACACGCGTCTTACTCTCTGAAATCGTCTAGTAGGGTCATAATCTTGTATTCCGTGACCATTTTCTCCGTACCTTGGTTTCTTGGTGAATTTGTCAATTAGAACCATTTTAAAATATAATGAGCTCATATGTCCCTCTCAAAAGTGACGGGAACTTTTTTTATAGCGGATATTCCAAAATGGCCGCCATACAGGGGCCCGAAAATTCAAATGCCTTTACTAAAAAGTATGCCAAATTGTGCGGCTGGGCACAAGGATTCCGAAAAGGTATAGTTTGCCATACTTCCGATGTTTAGTTAACGAGTTATCGGGTAAAATGTAAAAAGGTCGTTGACCTTTGCATATGGGGTCAAAATTTAAACGTGCCCCGATTTTGAAAAACAATATCTCATATTGTTCGTATGATCCCAAGGATTACAGAAATGATAGTTTTTACCACCTAGAATGTCTGTTGTACCTTATTATGGGGTCAAAAGGTCAGGTTCCATATATGTCAGCATACCTTGACCTTTTGACCCACGCAAAATATTCCTGGTTCTAAGAAAAAATACCATTTCTGGAATCCTTGTGATCAAACGAACAATATGAGATATTGTTTTTCAAAATCGGGGCAAGTTTAAATTTTGACCCCATATGCAAAGGTCAACGACCTTTTTACGTTTTACCCGATAACTCGTTAACCAAACATCGGAAGTATAGCAAACTATACTTTTCTTGAATCCTTGTGCTCAGCCGAACAATTTAGTATGCTTTTTAGCTTAATTGAAGCCATTTGAATTTTCGGGCCCCTGCATGGCGGCCATTTTGGAATTTGCGCTATAAAAAAAGTTCCCGTCACTTTTGAGAGGGACATAGGAACTCATTTTCTTTTAAAATGGTTCTAGTTGACAAATTCGCCAAGAAACCAAGGTACTGAGCAAATGGTCACGGAATCCATGATTATGACCCTACTATGTGGGTAGTTTAACGCGCGTTTATCTAAACTCGTGCACCAATTGTGGGTACACGAGGACTTGAATGATTACTCAACCGTGCCTGGTGCAAGTTGACGTGCATATCGTGTGATCTTAAAGATACAAGTGCATTTCAGGAATTTGGTCAATATCTATTCTAACCCATTTAGACCACAATAACTTGAATACCTGTACATGTATACAGTGAACGCACGACCACTCTAGGGACGAGATTTACAGTGTTTTGTTAAACACGCCGTTTAAAAGAAAATCGCGTTTTATTTAGACACGAGTTTAATTAGACACGGTTTTAAGCTAAAACCGTTATCAGTACGAGAATACGGCCCATTGTCTTTGCCATGGTTAACAGGCATCGACGACCGTCAGTCATCTGATATTCGCTGATTGGATTAGTGATGACGCCATCAACGTTGGAATCGTTCACTACGGATGCAATATGCAAATTGCTTGGCAGGCTAATTGGATTGGATTTTACAGTGGTTTTGCATTATTTATTTCTCAGAAATTTAAATGTTTAATTCCGGGTTGGCTAGAGCTTACTCGATCTGGAATTGCCTCTGCCCTATGAATTACCAAGGGTCATTGCACCCTTGTTCTGCATAAATGGCATTCATGTCATAATGTCAACGTTGAATAACCTCAATTTTATTTATTATAGTATAACATAACATAACAATTAATACTTGTAAGGCGCATTATGTGACCCGTCCCGACGAAAGGAACATTTAATGTTTCATCGAGACTTTGTATTATGACACCTGTATGGTACACAGGGTGTCCCAAACGTCTCGAAACCATTTTAAAGATTTGTATCTCTCTTAAAATAGGTCGCAGTACCAAATTGAAAATATATTTGAAAAGAGAAAACTCGTAGAATCATTTCGGTACCAAACATGACCCCTTTTGAGGACCCTCAGTATAAAACTAACGCCGAAAGGTTTGGCCACATAACTCACAATCTATATAATAATACGCTACTCTCTGTCTGTTTGTTTGTTTGTCTGTCTGTCTTTCTGTCTGTCTGTCTGTCTGTCTGTGCGCGCTTTTTCGTCGCCTTCCCGGGGTTGGGCGGCGTTCAAACTCGGTGGGTGGGTGCAGCTCGGTCCCCGCAAGAGCAAGTTTGCATTTGCTAGAGCATACGAGGTCAAAGGTCGTCTAGGGGTCAACTTTTTGAAGTTGGTCGGATCGTGCTTAAACTCGGTGATCACAATGCTCGATGCGAGGCGAGCGTGGCAAAAATAAAACGGGTTAGCGTTTGTCGGGTCTTTCGGGGTCAAAGGTCGAATTTTCAAAGTTTGTCCGATCGGGCTTAAACTCGGTGACGGGAAGACCGAATACGAGTCGAGCGTGGAAAAAATAAAACGGCTTTTCTTTTCTTGGGTCGTCCGGGGTCACAGGTCGTCTAAGGGTCGAATTTTCAAAGTTTGTCCGATCGGGCTTAAACTCGGGGACGGGAAGCTCGAATGCGAGTCGAGCGTGGAAAAAATAAAACGCCTTTGCTTTTTTTGGGTCGTCCGGGCTCAAAGGTCATCTCGGGGTCGAATTTTTAAGTTCTGTCGATTGTAAGTGTGGTGGAACAGCAAAAGTGCAGTAATTAATCATCCACAATCCCCATCCATCCAGGGAAGTAGCTACAAATCCGAGAACCGCCAAACCACGGTGACCGCCTAGTACAATATAATTGTTCAATTTGCTGGACGCACTGTGTAAGGCGCTTTATGTGGATTTTTTTCTTATAAAAAGGTTTTCATTTATTATATGTTGTGCGCAACTATCATAATAGGACAGCAGATTACATAAAAAATATGCTCCGTTAAGGAAACACCGGCAATTTGGATACACATTGGAATTGTTTTGATAAATTGAAAGACAGATGTTTGGGCCTTCAAGTCCTGAAAGTTGCAAGGATATGGGGTGATAGTTTTAAAGGTACAGCCTAATTTGCATAGAATTTGCATATTATTTTGTACTAAATGAATTTTGCATTTACACGCCATATATTCAAACTGACACGACATAACGACTTCTGGTAAAATGCAAGCTTTGGACAACATATCATGCTATCAAATAATAACAATATTGGGATAAAAAGTTGAAATCATCATGTTTATTTTTGCATAAATTAACCCAGTTTTTTGTTTTATTTCATTTGCACCATCTTCCGTTCCGTGTAATTACAACCTATTAAATAAATCAGAATATGTTTTTAGTTATTCTTAATAGTCAATATAATTGGCGTTTTTGGTGAATATTTCAGGCCCGGAAGCCCTATAGAACTATATTTAGGCCACAAAAACTAACTCCTCCTTTTTTCACATTTTGACAATCGCCATAGAGTGCGTTAATACCTGGTGGCCCTACATGTACTGAATACCTGTATTATCAATGAGCGCTGTGATGCATTGTTCGTGTACTGTAAACATAGACGGTATGCATTGCCGTACTCATGTACACAGGCATTTTTATGCTACGTTTGAATTTGTGCGGTAAAATTGTTCTCATATGGTAAAATTTCTATTTGTCTACTCGTATAATTGGGAAATCAATGGATACTGTTTTACTGTTTTCTATATAAATATTAGAATTTGTATATTTAAAGATTAACAGTAAAGATGTAGTGAAATTTGCTGAAGTATTACTAGAAACGCTGTGGTACGGAGTCTCATCCGTGTCATTCGTGTCCTTCTTGCAAAGTTGCATCGCGTTGTAAAATACAAACATGACTATATTCACTCTTTGCGGCATTCTTAACGATCTAAAAGGTAAACAGTATTTTCAAAATGTTATATTAATAACTATATTCAGGGAATCTACTCTCAACACAAGAATGAATCAGCGTTGTTGATAATTGATAGTCATATCTGGATTAATTTTTATTATTATTATTTTTTTTTTATCTATTAGATAAGCATATACAAAACACCCGAAAACAGCTACCACTGGTTTTCAAATAGACACAAAAGCCTACACATGCAAAAACATTGTGAACTCCGAAAATAACACAAGCAAAAAGCACATGAACTCCGAAATTGAGCCAGTTTGCAGATTCCACTTGTTCTAATAATAAATGAATAAATGGTGTAAGAAAAAGATTATTTTTTTTATCTAAAACAGATTTTCGCACAGATTGTCTCTGTGCAAAAATCATCTAAATCAATTTGAAGTACTCCTTTAAATTCCCCTACGCCTGTTCCTTTTTAAAGGTAGAAGCAATGACCATAGCATCATTTCATATTCCTGATTACTTGATGTTAAGGATTAGGTATAGGCCTACAAAATAATGATAGTCATCCATCATTATACACTACACGTTGAAACCAGATTGGTTACAAGATATTCATTAATTATAAAAATGGTAATATTTTTATACTAGCTATGGTAATGGGTTTGATTGTAGGCCTAAAGGTGAAACTTGAAATATTTTACGACTCAAGATGAATGAATGACATACAACGATCAGATATAATGACGGATACTATGACGACAGTTGAACATGTTGATTTGAGTCAGTAAATTAGAGTACCATTCTAAATCATCAATACCATGACGATTACGTAAGTATCAAAAACATAGCTTCTTATACATTTTTTATAACACAAATCCACAATGTAATAATACGAGGGTCGTTCAATAAGTTGTATCTCCTACCTCATAACTTTGATAACTATTATAAAGCCAGTCTTATGAAATATTCCACAATTGTAGCTTTAATAAATCTCTGCTTCGAATTCATAACAAATTGGTCTGAGTAGCTTTGATTACGGGTTGTCTTCTCTAGAGATGAAGTGAAAGCCGAGCTGCCGAATGTACATTCAGCTTGACGGGAACGGATGAAAAACAGCAAAATATCTTCGGAGTACGGATTAGGCCTACTGATCATATGGCCATTTCTAAGAGACAGACATAGGCCTACCTATAATTGGTCAAGTAGCAGTTCTAAATTGCAGATATCTTTTCAACAGACTATAAACAATACTGATTTGGTAGGGAAAATATTCCCGCTGATTAGCCACAACCAGATCAGGACAACCCTTAAGTTTAACCCTACCCTTGGGAACACTGTACAAGTCATATTGCTTTTCATATGAAAGGAGAGATCCTCAATTATATACAGAACTAACTAAATGGAAAGATTCCAAGTTTCTCCAAGACCTTTTGTTTTCTACTATTGACTATCTTATTAATTATTCTGAAGGTTGCACATAAAGAAAACTCATAATAAATGACTATCATGTTAAAGCGTGTATTATGACCACATAATTCATAAATACATACGAGGCGTCACTATGGTATGACTATCGAATTGATATCATACTATTTGCAAGCCTACAAGAGTTATTATCCAACCATACAATACGGAGAAAAAGACGAAAAACAAGGATTATTTTGCGGGTAATTAATTTTCCGTTTCCGTTGTCCAAAATCTCTCTGGCTTTCACTGCATCCAAACAACAGTGGATCAGATATCAATTTTCATTTACTATAATTGTGTAGCTATGATTCATAGCTAGTTATAATCGTTATCATGACAAATGTCATGAGGCTGCCATTCATATTAGCGATGTTATGAGGGAGGAGGTAGAACTTCTTGAACGACCCTCGTACATAATAAGACCATAGGCCTACATGATTAAGAAACCAAGACACTTGTTTTAAAAGATAAAGAACAGGGGAAAAGGAAGATTTGGGCCTTATGTTCATGGCAACACCGCCTATGAAGACGCATAAGAAACTTTTGACAAAGGTGAAATAAAACTATTGTGAAATCCAAGAGTCCAAAACAATATCTACATAAACATGATAAAGCGCGACATTGGGTAAGTTTTCATGATTCTTTTGAAATAAATCAAAGATTTACTAGTCATGATGTAGGCTATTCCGGCACAGTTCCAATTTAAATATCATGAGATGTAGCATTAGTCGCGTGAAAGAATTGTGTTTTCAAGCATGTCAACAAGCCTGACAAGAGCGATAAAGGCTCTGGACGCCTCCTTTAAATCTTGGTTTAGAATGGCGTAATGATAGATGTAGTGTCTAAAGTTTACCATAGCTGCCTGTCACCGACTATTCTGGTCAGGCGGCCAAATTTCATTTCTTTCCACTGTTTGATGTTGTCCATCAATGTCTTTGTTTCAACTTCCCCCCTCTTATACCCCATCTGACCCTCGGGCAAAAATAGCATTTGCCGGCTTCCATTTAACTTTTAACATGCTCAAACCACCATGAGTTTTCTCCTTTTCGTAAATGAAAGGAGATCTTATTTAATGCTCCTTACTTTTTTGGTTGATGGTATGCATTTATTCGTTCTCCGTCTGTGTCCAGGTTTCACATGGCACAGAAGGACTTAAGGGTATTACCAGTGCTTGTAGAAGCCGTATTCGTGATTTCAATGAGCTTTCCCTCCAGATGGGTTTCAACTTTTGAAGTGAAAAGGTACAACATCTCCTGTTATGGGCATCATCTGTTATTGGTTTCTTCTTGATACTTGAACTGTTACACTGTCTTTAGTCTTTAATTCCAAAGTATGCTGTCACTTACTCATACTTTTTGGATCCCATCTTCACCACCTTACATTTTTCTACACTGATGTCCATACCCAATTATTTAGCACTCCTTGTTAACGTTTTGAGTTCCTGCGTGTTGGGCCAGGTTCTCCATTCCCTCGAATGACAAATATCACAACATTTTGCCCGATTATTTGTTCCTGAATTTTTTTTAAATTAATATTTACATAAATCTAAAGCAATTGTTTTTAACGGGATTCTAAAATTATATTCTTCAACATATGAAATTGTGTATTTTAATGTTAAGCAGCCATATAAAAATGTATACACTATAGTATACGATAGCTATCAATATAAATGGTTATGTATGGGGTTATGTATAGCCTATGTGTACTTGCGCACCCGCCAATTTAAGAACATGTGTCTATACCATACCAGCCGGAAATGTGAGGACAAAAAAAAGAATGTGAGGACATTTTTCAAGTCCTCGAATTGTTCATGCATAAAAACGTATAGGAGTAGTGTCCTCACCCCCTAGGGTGTATGATCCTGTACTCCATTAGACGTCAATATACATAACATACGTTTGTCCTCACATGTATGGTGACATAAATAATTTTGTCCTCAGATTGACTGTAATTTCTATACTTTTTATAACGGGTATATTTAAATGTCCTCATATGGATTGATGCTCGACTATATATGTATGCCATTATGGGAATCGCTATTGTGTTAATTCTGTAAAACATCGATTTGATATTTAGTATACCATCCACAACCACCATTTGTTACTGTATGACCACTAAATTGCATATTAAAGACAAGAATCTATGTCAATACCATAATATGGCAAACTTATGAAGAAGAATGCTCATATTTTGCACATTTGATGCTAATGGTGCCATTGTTTAAAACAGGTGACGCAATTTACTGACAAAAAACTTGAAACAGTTACAAATTTAGCCTTAAAATCGAAAAGTGTATCGAAAGTGTCGGTCCCACTCATTGGATCCTTAAAATATGCTTTTCTAACCTACAGCGAACACATGAAAAGGATGTTAGGCTTAATTCCTGTGTCATAGCACTCACATTTAGAAGTAAGAATAGAAATATCTAAATATCCTCCATTTTGAACATGTTGAACACCATTTTGTGTAAGACATCGCGTACAATTTCAATGTAAGCTGCCATGCCGTGTTTGACACTACTACAATTAAAGTGGCTATTGTAATGCATGGGCTCATTGACTCATTATACTGTACAGTCCGCTATACATATTATATACATGTATAATATACTGTATCTTTAAAACTGTAAAAACACAGAATTGTTGTTTTCTACCACAACTATCACAATATTTGCCGTACGACCACCACATTTGACATGGACAATCAGAACTCATATTTTAATCATACAATTAAAAGATTAATAAAAACTATTGTTTGGTATTTCTATAATAAGTGAAAATGTTAGGTCATTTTCAAAAAAATGACAAAAAATGTAGATATTTATGTTAAAAATCTATCTTTTAATTTAAATTCAAAATTTATTTTGACATATACTAACAGTATGTACGCTGTTCTTCAACTTAGAAAAAACAGCATGGTTCTATGTTGTTTTGTTTTCCTGTTACAAGGGTTAATTCGTGTATTCATGGCGACAGGAAAATTATGCAAATTTGATGTCAATGATACTATTGTTTCAAAACCAATTACCCAGATTTTTGCAACTTTTACTGTCTTTTTTAATTTTAGCACATTAATTCCAATGTGTATCGTAATTGCCGGTTCACCTATTGGTACCGTGGAATCTGCTCCCCTATAATGTTAATAGGGATTATATCAATCTGAAATTAAAAAGAAACATTGTACAGAACCTGTTTTCTCTACCCTACCTCTTTCTCTTTGTCTCAACCTTGACTTTATTCAGCTCATTATACTACGATTTTATATAAATGTGTAGTTTCACAGTTCGGAAAACTTTCGTCTGTATTTTGGCAACACTGATAGCTGTTATTGTAAGTTTGGTTTATACCAAGATAATTCTACAAGTATTCTCTATCCAATTTTTTTTTTTTTGTGTTTTTTATACTGCGAATTATCTAACCGGGGATATAAAGTTTTGAAAAAGGTTTTGAAACTTTTCGGTCACCCTGTAAAAGAACATGTACTAAAACGCGTAATGAATGAGGCCTTCGAGGGTAATCAGACTTACAAATTACAAAATATGGTTAACTGTTCTTTATCGCTTCTTTATATTTCAGACATGTATAATTATTCTCTATCTCATGAATGTCTTTGTAAACGTAATGTTTGTTGAGGTGCCATGTCACATATCAATACATTAATTAAATGTTATTGTCACTCAAGTTTATAATAAGTTCAGTTGAGCATACAAACAATTAGTTACGAATAGTAGGTGTTCCAGTATATGTGCTTTCTATGTCTATTCCACGTGGAGTCACCACCAGACTGCCCTGCTGTTTATTTGCAGCAGCCGCTTTGTCCAAGGCCATGTACACCCTATCAGCGTCTGTCCTGTATCTTAGTTTTTCATATATTTCACCGTGCATGCGATCAACGGGATGCCCAAGTACAGCCTGCACATATTCCTGGCGCATTGATGTTGTCTTTCGATGTAGTCTCACCGCAATAGCAATTGCCAGAACAAAGAAAATAATTGCCACTAGGAAAGCCACGATAGTGGCCATTATCCAGTAATTTACTGAAGATGACAGTATGGGACATTCCTTACTGCAATCTGGCTGGTTTACAGGACTTTCTGGCTTAGAGGTTTTCGGGACTGACACTATATGAGGTTTAACGGGTGTGCTTTGGACAGGTGGTCCATTTTGATTCGGGATTATGTTAAAGGGTCCAATGTGACAAGATGGCGACTTGGCAGGAAATGCTACGCTCTTAAGATGGCACATGAATATGGCGTCTTTATCTTCCATAGATACTCTTAATGACAGTATAGAGGTTACTCTACCCGCTTCGTGACTAATCCGGCCAGCTTCTGAAGACACGGGTCTTACCGTTCTACTCCACGTTAGTGACGTCACAGGGTTCGCCTCTTCTGAGGTGCAATTCAATGTAATCAGCGTACCCTCTAACACAACCATCGTCGAAACGCTGGACGAACACATAGGATAGATTTCCGATGGAAAATATTGGACGCGAATGTCAACAGCGGCTTTGGCAACAGCTGTTAAGCCGTCGTCCTCCGTACGTTGTAAAACTTTACACCAGTATTGACCTGCATCGCTATGTTCCCCGGACGATGCAACATCCGTTATGGTTAAGAAATATACGGAGGAACCGTCTTCTAGTAATCTCAACGCTAAGAATACTCTGTCATTGACATCCTCCAAAACGGCTTTATTCCAAGATAGCCGCTCATTAGAGATTCCGTTCTGTCTAGAGATTGTGACCTCATGTATATCCTCGTCCAGATTCCATATCTGGCAATGAAATGATAATACGGCGTGTTCTTTCACTGGCAGGACAGGTGCGGTTGCGACAACCCTAGGTGCACCCGTCACTTTGCTAATTGAGTATTTGAGGAATACCAAACAGAGCAGAAGTAGCACAACTGTATCCATCGTGGAACCTCTCCTCGTTATAATGTCTGATGAAATAAGTCAGTGTTGCAAATGACCCAACGACAATCAAAAACACCTCGAATTTTAATTGATGGCTACCGATCTATATTTGTATAACGACGTATTGATTCCAAGGAATATCCGTAAAATGCACACTACTAATGCGAGATAATGTTATAAGTGTAGCGAAACATGCGTCGACAAGTGCTTCAAAGTTATCTCGAGCCACCTTTAAAGATGGAGTACCTCCGCTGCATAACAGTGTATTGATCTCTGGGTGTCCACAGAATGTATCTTGTACGGTGAATTTTAAAGTACACCATTTAGTATCACCAATATATCCAGAACTTGAAACTTCTTGTAGTAACATGGGTGTGGTGATGTCGGTAGTGTATAGCAAATCATTCCTTGAGTAAAATGTTAAGGTTTCCACGATATTCATGGAATATCTGCCAAATGTTACCGTATGTCATTCGTCACCACCAATAAATACTAATGCGGTGCAGCTAAACTTAGCACAGGTCGTACATCAAGCACAACGGAATAGATGTGTATCAAGTTCTCTAAATAAAATAAATGTCTTCTCCAAATAGTTGTTTTTACTCGCTCTGCTTACAGTCCTCCTCGAGTACCTACACGTGAAGATAGTTCGTCTGATCTAGAATTTCCACTTACCAATCGTTGCATTCTAAGATATGACTGGGAACAACAACACTACGGTTGACCCCGGGGATGACGAAGCTCGACATTTATACATTTTAAGATATAGCAAGAAGTTGAGAGCTAGCGAGAGAGTTGCGATGGTTGGTAAGTAAGAGGATACGTCGGAATAGTGTTACACTTATAGTGCCTAAAATGAATAGCGAAGCCTTTGTGTACGATCAAAAGCGCTCGCAGTGTAACTTTATATCACTATGGTAGCATTGAAATGAAATCCGGAATGAAGATGAAAGGCCGAGGCGACTACGGATTCACCCATCACGAGACACTATGAACGATGTTCGTGATTATTAGAAGCGAGACAACGTGCAGAGAGGCTGGCTGTGGTAAAATGTTGATTATCAGTCAAACTCAAAAGTTATCTCCCGTACTGGTTAATCACATTATGTAGAGAGTAAAAACAAAAATCAAAATGCTTGCTTCAGTCTGCTCGACTGCACGCGACTGACTGACTGATGACGATGCTGATTGCAATCAAGAACGACTCACTCCGTCATGAAGTAAGACTTTGTCGTTGTGTTTAATGCCGACAGGTTTGGCATTGCATTAAATCAGTTGCACGTGCCTTGCTCAAATCTTAAACTCATCTCTAGATATAATATGTAAAAATGCATGCTTATTGAGTTCCCTACTCGTCACTAACAGTCGTACCTGAGATACTGCCACTTCTAATATAAATATGCATGTTTTGTCAAAAAGGTTCGAGAGCTGATTACATCAATTGGGTGACCAAGCATAGAGTATAGCGCCTATGGCACTACTGGGGCCAAAACGGTTAGAAACCCTGTCGAATACAATGTTAACATCTTATTCGTTGTATAAATGAATATAGATAAGAGCAAATTAAAACATCCATGCAGTTTTATTTTGCATGTCTTTGACTCGAGATTTCCCCTCTGAGCCTGCTTAAAAGTCAGATTTAATGCTGCTGCTGTCGCAGTTTGACCAGTGGCTAAAAACAAAAACCACTCAGTCCCGAACAATTACCGTGATTACGCATTTGGTGAGTGCATTTAAAGTGATATAATATATTGGCAATATGACATTTTGAACGGTTATTAAACTTAGAGGCAACACTTTTAATCAATTAACAAAATAATATACAGAACAAATTGATATATTAGTTTCGTAAGATGTTTTTAGTTAACCCTCTTCAGCCAGGCTCTTCACGAACTCTTGCATACGAATGATGCCGATTTGCCTGCAAACCAGGCACGTGCTTAACTTACTTAAGAGTTTAAAAGGGTGATAAGATGGAGTGTATTCGAGTTGAATTGAGTCATTAACCCCTGGGTTGCGAGGCCGGTGAGATGAAATGGAATATTTCAAGATGAACATAGGCAATTAGTTTTGTCTCACCAAAACACCATGAACACAGTAAAATCGTATTGTTTAAATATATCACAATACACACTGTAATTTAAAAATAAATATGTGAAATACTTATGAAACTTTTAGCAAATGTATGAGTGTTTGTGTTTCAAAAACGCAGTCATATCATGCATGTTTGTTAAATGGTTTGATTATCAACCATTATTATGTTTTGAGGTGTCCAAGATATAAAATTGGATAGATTTGAGCATAAAATCCAAGGTAGGCAGTGTTATGTTTTTTATTCTGGTCATGAAATATTATAATGTTGTTGTTAAAATAGCTTTTGGGGTTGCCATTTTTACTCGGTTTGTATTTCTTTTTAACTGATGTGGTTTTAAATCAATGAGCTGTTGTATATTTTTCCTGCTCATGTTTAATAGTGGTCTTTTTTATTGTACAGCGCTTAAAAAACAGTGTTGAAAAGCGCTTTATAAATGTAATTTTAAGTTAAGTTATCCTAAACTCACATGACGTGATAAGCTTGTTCACCAACACTCCGATCGACCAAGTGCTCTCCATCGTAAAGCAGAGACTAGAGAATGAGAAGGTGCTCCAAGAGTACAACAAAGAAGAAGGGTATAATCTGGCCAGTGATGACATCGTAGAATTACTACAATTCATTCTCACCACTACATACTTTATGTTCAGGGGTAAGATCTACCGTCAACGCTTTGGTCGCAGTCCAGTATCGCCAATTGCTGCAAACATCTTCATGGAAAACCTAGAACAGCAAGCAATATCCACGGCACCTCTGGATTGTAAACCGAAGTTATGGCTGCGATACGTCGATGATGTGTTGGAGGTGATACACAAAGATGCTGTGGAACAGCTTACGGACCATATCAACAAAATAGACAAATCTGACTCCATCAAATTCACCTTTGAAAAAGAGACTGGTGGAAAAATACCTTTCCTGGACACCCTTATCGTCAAGAAAGAAGATGGATCAGTGAAGCTGTTGGTCTACAGAACGCCTACCCACACAGATCAATACTTAAATTGCCATGTTTTATGCAATAATATGACAGTTAATACTAACGTAGGCAGGGCATGTCACATGATTTTGGACCAAATTGCCATGGTTTATGCAATAATCTGATAACAAATACTAACATAGGCATGGTATGTCACATGATTTTGGACCAAATTAACATATTTGATTAAATAATCTGGTATTTCATATAACATAAGCATGGCATGTCACATGATTTTGGACCAAATTGGTGCACTCGGCCGATTAGTAGAGCCATTTATACATTTTTCAGCACATGATTACAGGGATCTGTAGACTACCAATCCCTACCTTAGAGATTTTATATTCTGACAAACAATGAGGACATAATGCAATCCACTATATTAGTTACAGATATAAGCGACCATTTGCCAACTATTTTAACCATCAATCTAGATGTTGCTAAACAAAAGAACTACATAAAGAAATCTATACTTAAGAGAAAAAATTCTAATGAAAACGTAAATAGATTTAAACAAAGGTTATCTGATGTCAAATGGCAAAATATCCTTGATAACAATGATGCAAATGACGATTATAATATATTTATTGAAACATTTAATACTTTATATAATGAGTGTATTCCATTTGAGAAATGTAATGTCAATAGAAAAAAGGATCCTCTTTCACCATGGATAACTAAAGGATTGCTTAAAAGTATTAACAAGAAAAACAAAGTGTACAACAAATATATTCAAATTCCAACCAATGCGAAATATAAGAATAAATTAAACATGCTCATTCGTAAGTCAAAGAGAATGTACTTTTACACAAAGTTTGAAAAATCTAAAAATAATATGAAAGAAACATGGAAAGAAATTAACGGTATCATTGGCAAAGGTAAAAAACAGTCACCACAGTGCCAATTTAAAGACGAAAATGGCAATATCATAAATAACTCCCAAGACATTTCTAATCAATTTAATAATTTTTTTGTTAACGTAGGACCTAAGCTTGCATCAGACATTCAAAACAATGGCAAAAACTATTACGACTACCTCCATGATATGAGCCCTACTAGTATGTATATGAAACCAATTGTTGAATTAGACATCATGAAGATAATTAACAAATTTAACCAAAACAAAAGTGCTGGTCATGACAATATTGGAAATGTCATTATAAAATCAGAGGGAAATGTATTTGTTAAACCACTTACAAGTATATTTAATTTATCACTGTCAACAGGCATTGTTCCAGAAAAAACAAAAAAAGCAAAAGTTATACCAATATATAAAAAAGCTGATGCTAATGTATTTTCAAATTATCGCCCAGTTTCACTTTTACTTTGCTTTTCTAAAATTCTGGAAAGACTTGTATTTGATAGATGTTTTGACTATATTAATACTCATGAAATCCTTAATAACAATTTGGTTTTCGCCCCGAGCACTCAACCTACATGGCTATTGCTCAGCTGGTGGATAAAGTCAACACTGCCGTAGAAAAAAATGAACCACACTTGGAATATTCCTTGATTTATCAAAAGCATTCGATACAATTGATCATAAAATACTTTTACATAAATTGGAACATTATGGATTTCGTGGTGTGGTACTTGATTGGTTTAAGAACTACTTAAAGGTAGATGACCCGATTTTCAACTTGATGTTTTCTATTCTACATGAAAGGTCATCCTTAAAAAAGTCGTGTTCCAAAATTTGAGTTACATAGCTCTAATGGTTCTTATTTTAGACGCGCAAGATGCTGTGAACTGTACCCATTGAGTAGTACACAAACTATATCGGTGGTAACCAACATTCGCGGTAATTCGACGTTATTTCATCGATTTCTCCGTAATTATACCGATTTAGGCCGTCAAATTTCAGTATGATGATGAGAAAAATACGAGCTTTCATATGATATGAAAATCTCCGTATGTTTGAAATAATTCTGTGTTACGAAAATGTGATCTGGTCATCTACCTTTAAGTAACAGAACACAATATGTATCTTATAACAATTGTAATTCAAACTTAAGAGATATTGTATGTGGTGTTCCACAGGAATCTATATTGGGCCCACTACTTTTTATACTTTATGTAAATGACATAACGTATACATCCAATGTTCTTGATTTTATACTGTTTGCTGATGACACCACCATTACTTACTCGCACAACGACATCAATAGGAAAATAAATATAGTAAACGAAGAATTGAAAGAAGTTAGCAATTGGTTTAAGGCCAACAAATTATCAGTAAATGCAAGCAAAACTAACTATATGATATTATCAAATAAATGAAGTTAAAAGTGGAGAAATGCCATGATAATATATAATTTATTGTACAAATTTTCGGCCATCGGCATTCATCGGGTACGGTAGATTGAATAGATTTGTTTACATTCTGCACCCAAATTCGTAAGGAGCCGAACGCCAAACATACGCGTGCGCGTGGACAAAAAACGCGGGCTAAATACACGTGCGGGAAATAACGCGTAGGCCCAGGCCCGGTTCAACTACTGCATGCGGAAGACCCAGATGCAACACATGTAAGCATGTAACCTCGCGAGATAGCATCAAAGGACCCAGCGGTGAACAAAAGGTTTCCTATGAGTTCACGTGCACCACCAAGAACTTGGTTTATGCCATTATGTATATACGAGATGCAACATGTTGTATATTGGGGAAACCAAACGTCGCATGGCAGACCGCTTTACGGAACACCTCAGGTCCATTCGCATTCAACTACATGGCATACCAGTAGCGCAACATTTCCACAATCATGATTTAAACCAGGACATCAAAATAGCTGGTCTGTTCAAATGCCATGGCGGCGATAAAAACAGAAAGGAGAGAGAACAACGACTAATTCACTCTCTCGGCACACTGCACCAAAATGGCATTAATGTCAGCTTCAATGCATTTCGTGTCTAGCCGTCCGCCATCCCCTGCTCTTAATTGCAGCGCGTACGCGTTATTTCCCGCACGTGTATTTAGCCCGCGTTTTTTGTCCACGCGCAAGCGTATGTTTGGCGTTCGGCTCCTTACGAATTTGGGTGCAGAATGTAAACAAATCTATTCAATCTACCGTACCCGATGAAGGCCGATGGCCGAAAATTTGTACAATAAATTATATATTATCACGGCATTTCTCCACTTTTGACTTCATTTATTTGATATTATTTAATGCCGACGCAGCTTCTTTGTTATATGATATTAGGTACACGTCATATGACATCTGCAAAAACACGGGATTTAAATGTTGTATTAAATGATACATTTCTAGAAAGAGTAAAGTGTACCAAATTTCTTGGTGTACTAATTGATGAATGCCTAACATGGAAAAATCACATTGATTGTATGGCGAAAACAGTATCACGCAATATTGGTGTTATGAACAAACTTAAAGTCTGCATCCCAGACCGTATACTACATACTCTGTATTGTTCTTTAATCTTACCCTACCTTAGCTATGGAATACTCATATGGGGAAACACGTGTAAATCGTATTTAGACAAATTAGTTCAATTACAAAAATGGGCAGTAAGAACTGTTTCTAAGAGTCATTACCGAAGTCATACCGGACCTTTATTTGCCAAAAATAATTTTCTCACTGTAACTGATATGCACACACTTGAACTTGGAGTCTTTATGTACAAATTTTCAATAAATGAACTCCCCACGTCTTTTAAAATTTACTTCAAAAAACGCTCTGATGTTCACAACTATCCAACAAGACACGTTAATGATTTTAATTTGACAATAAGAAATCATTTTCCGACCATGCTATTCGAACGCGTGGTCCCATTCTTTGGAATTCACTTTCAAAATTAATAAAAGAATCCACATCTGTGAACCATTTTCGAAACCAACTTGAGAAAAACATCATCCAAAAATATGAATAATTCACTTTTTGAGCTCGTTCTTGTTTTTCTTGTCTTGTTTAAGTCGCTGTCAGATTTTTGTTTTATTCATGTATTAAATATGTAACATGTACTTTATTGTATTGTATTAAAGGGGTAGGCTTTTTACAGGCCTTATTGGCTTTTCAGCCTACTCCTCCATACGCTTTTGTTGTTTTTAAGTTTTACATTTTTGATGTATGTAGTGTTGTTTTTATGGAAATAAATTTGATTTGAATTTGATTTGATTTGCTCAGGAAGATACCATAAGCTGATTTCACATTGTATACTGGACTTCACATTTATGGTATTCAACATCGGCCGAGTGCACCAATGGCGGGTAGCTGAAGAATAGCGCTACCTCGCTAGTAACTGAGGCGTAACCCAAAACTTTGAGAGCCCCAGCTACTAGGCTAGTAACTGGCGGGTAATTTACGCTAAATATTATACCTCACGGGACCCAAGAGTAAGTTGGAGCATAACAGTTTATGCTGTAACTAAACGACAATTTCTTATTTGCCCGATGGACGATTACATAGATATGATGATCAGTGGGAGAATTTTATCATGCAATTTATTATCAACTTGCGTATAATAATTATACTCAATGATACATTTAAGACCAATTTATTATAAAATATTTTAAAACTATCCACTATCATGCATACACAGTTGTAAAATCAGTTCAAACAATCAAGCATCCAATCATTCAATTAATCAATCAATCAATCAATCAACCCATGATTATTTAATTAATTAATTAATTAATTATATAACATGAAATCAAATAAATAAACAAATTCATAAATAAATATGCCTATTGAATTAATATTATAAATAAAGTAAATAAAAAGATAAATACAAAATAATAATACATAGGCCTACACATTTATCAAATCGATTGATTAATGTCAAAACACTGTAGTTCATAGAAATTTACATAAATTATCATTAAAGTCACCATCATTTTTTGAAGAAAAAGAAAGAGAAAAAAAAGGGAATTACGGGAATCGAACCCGTAATTTACGTTTATAAATACCAGGATCACAGTAGCACGCCACAGAGATTTGACGCTAGAATTGTGATCGTTTTAATATTTAACCATTGATCCATCTATTTAAAACGAACGGATTTTGATCGTGAAATTTTTGCCATTTATACCATTTTGTATGTTACTCTCGCACAAAATGTGTTTATAATGTAATTATAGTCCTTATTTTTGAAAGAATGGTAATAAACTTAAATAAATAAGTAAGTAATTTTAAGTAATAAACAAAAATTGGCGTCATATTCACAGATTTCGGACGTGGTGTGATGTGTTGCATTATTCATGCTATTTAAAATCAAGGCTTGACGTACGACTGACGACACATTTTACGGAATACCATTCGTGTCAATATGATTGTTGTTTGATACATGTACACACATTTGACGCATGCGACAATTAATTTTGTAAGGGACGATGCTGATTAATGTGGATATTTACCTCGCTTAGTTACTATGCTGGTGTTGCTCTAAGAATTACATCGTTAGTAAGTTACGCTACAGTTAGCAGTTAAAGCATAACTACTAGGAGGTAGCTTTATACCTCCCTATTAAGTTACGCTAGTTTGGTGCACTCGGCCGAAGATTGGATTCTGTAAAACTACCTAAATCCCTAACCCTAGAGAGATGCCCTGGAGATAACATGTACATTTATAATGTCCTATATAGTCTAATCTGCATAATTTGTGTATCAATTTAAGGAATTAATTGCAATAATAGAGTGAATACATAAATTGCTGAATCTAAATTTACTCCATTCAAGTTTTCCTATGAACACTTGCCCCAAACAACCCCCTCCCCCAATTTGAAACAAGTGAACAATGGGTCAACCGGAAAACTAAACGAGATCCCAACGGTGCTACGCATCAAACCAAGGCGCGGGTAACAATACCATACGTTGAAGGGCTGTCTGAAAGAACACTTTCAAAACCTTTGGTGTGGCCACCTTAACACAGAATTATTTCAAACATACGGAGATTTTCATATCATATGAAAGCTCGTATTTTTCTCATCATCATACTGAAATGTTACGGCCTAAATCGGTATATTACGGAGAAATCGATGAAATAACGTCGAATTACCGCAAATGGTGGTAACCACCGATATAGTTTGTGTATGGGTACAGTTCACGGCATCTTGTGCGTCTAAAATAAGAACCATTAGAGCTATGCAACTCAAACTTTGGAACACGACTTTTTGAAGGATGACCTTTCAACATGTAGAATAGAAAACTTCAAGTTGAAAATCGGGTCATCTACCTTTAAAATATTTTTTTTCAAAATGGCGATTTAAAAATGTATGGTTGAACAGAGTCAGCAAGATATACGGGTGCTCTCATTTTCTGAATTGCTTCATCAACATCGGCTTGTATGGGTTTGACAGACTTGTATATTTGTGTATCATCTGCATAAAGGTGAATATGGTAGCTTATGATTGCGTATAATTTTTCCAAGAGGCCTAGTATATATGGGAAACAGAGCTGGTCCAATGCATGATCCTTGGGGTAATCCATAGTCAAGGGGAGCAGCATCATAGATGGCATTATTAATGCACACGGCTTTAAACCTACCAGTAAAATAGGACTTGAACCAGTCAAGTGCCACACCATCAACACCAATAGTGTTTTGCAAAGACTAAGACTTTCGACCGACTCAACAGTTTAAAAGGCCTAAGGCCAATTTTTACGCCTACCTATTGTGTGGAACTTTCGATTATACAATCCAGTACATGTTGTCGATATTATGACCAGCCAACTGTAGATGCTGGTCACGAAAAATCATTGTGGCAAGACCCCTGGTCACGTGCTGGTTTTGTAAGAACACACCGGCAACACGAAAAGAAAATAATAAATCGTCGGGATCCGCCTTCGTCGTGCTTCTTGAAAAGCCGTACATTTCTCTTATTATGTTGCAATTAATTCAAATGTCATATTTCAGATGAAAAGGGCATTTGTTTATATGGCGTATTTAAACGTAAACAGAACATGTTTTGCTATTTCTTACCAACAAATACGACATTTTAATTTCACGTCTTTCTGAACGGATTTGTGTCAAAGGAACTGCATTAAATTGGTTTCGTTCCTATCTAAATGATTGGTCTACCCAAGTGGATATAGCTGGTGAACTTTCAGATCCAATCATCTCGCAGTTTGGTTTGCCACAAGGCTCTGTAGTCGGACCTGTTGGATATTCTGTTTATACCCTTCCAGTTGGTGACATTGCAAATCATCATAATGTGTCTCATCATAAGTATGCCGATGATACGCAGTTATACATATCATTTGATCCCAAAGTGCCGGGTGACCTTAACAGTGCAATAACTCGACTCCAAAAGTGTATATTTGATATTAAGAACTGGATGACTGCAAACAAATTAAAGATAAATGATAGCAAAACAGAGTTCTTTATTGCCGCATCTACATACAATCGCAAACACCATCTGCCATCTGATATAACTCTTTCTATTGGAAATGAAAACATTCAACCTGTGAAGACCGTAAGGAATTTAGGCGCCTTCTTTGATTCACAAATGACCATGTCATCACATATCACAAATGTCAGCAAAACGGTTACTTTCCATTTACGAAATATCGGCAGAATCAGGAAATATATTGATCAACCTACATGTCAACATGCTGTACGTTCATTGATACTCTCACGTCTCGATTATTGTAATGGCCTTCTCTCTTCGCTACCATCTACTTACATCATTCGCCTGCAACGTTTGCAAAACTGGGCTGCACGTCTTGTATTTGAAGTCGACCGAAAACATTCGCCTGGACCACTTTTAAAATCACTGCATTGGCTTCCAATACGCCAAAGGATCATCTTTAAATTACTTCTGTGTGTTTATAAATGTCTTCATAACCAAGGACCAATCTACTTGTCAAATTGTTTATCATTATATGTTCCAAAGAGACCACTCCGATCTTCTAATGACTATCTACGTCTTCAATACCCTATCACTAGAGTTCTAGCTGGTGATAGAACTTTCACAGTTTGTGCGTCAAAAGAGTGGAATAAGCTACCTATCTGTATTAGACAATCATCATCTACAAGTGTGTTCAAAAAAGCTCTTAAAACTCATTTGTTCCCTTAAACAGTTTTTCTGTTTATATTTTGTTTCTAATCTATTTTGTAATTGCTATAATATATTGTACGTACTATGCTCATGTTACACTCACATTTTGTAGTTTAAGTTGTAATTTTAAGGTTTTATCTTGTAAGCGCTCTGAGCCTTTTGGAAATGGCGCAATTAATGCTTTCTGTATTGTATTGTATTGTAATATGACATTGAAAAAACAAAAAATAAATAAAATAGCGACCCTAGATTTCCGTAAATTCGGGTCGGTCGAAAAGAGCAAGTCAACTTTTTTCTCTTCTTTTTTGGCCTAAGTATAAATTAAATTTCCAAAGTTTAACTGATAAAAACAACTCATTTGGTACAAAAATAAAGACAAAAGAAAAGGTGTCCCCAGCGAGATTCGAACTCACGCGAAAAAAAGTCTCACAATTTGTAGAGACCAATGCCTGAGACCGCTCGGCCACGGTAGTAGATAGTACTTTCGATGTCAAACAAATAACTAATACCTAATACTTATTTAAATTATCATTATTTCCCCAATAATCATGAAAGTATAATACAAGGCTATAATATCGTCAAGTATTATATATTATTGCCTATGACCACCCGTTTTCTACCAGTTCGCATCAAAAATGAGGTGTATAAAATGAAATTTCGAGCTAAACACGTGACTAAATTAAAATTACCCGCCATGTTCACAAGAGCTGTTATTTAATTTGCAAAAATGAAAATAAAGGACACTTAGAGTGGAGTTGGTTAGCCAACTCCATTGGTTTTGGGATTATTTTATTTAGCTGTACCTAGGAATGTGATATTTAGAATATTTCGATGAGTATTCGCGATTACGTGTAAACCAATACGAATTGCAAAGTTAGGCAAATCGTAGCTAGCGTCGTCTGGGCATTACAAAATAAAACAATAAGAAATATCACAAAACTCAAGTTCTAGAGGGCGACAAACAATATTTTGCTTAGTGCCAGGCGACGATGGATACGATTTCCCCAACTCCGTTGTGGGGTCCATTTAATATTTTCCTATGATTGAAAAGGCTCGTACATTGTTCTACGAGGGGCATTCAATAAATACCTGCAACCATTGACAATCTCTAAACCGTGACATGTGTCAATAAAATAAACTTATGATACTTAAACTGTAAGTCTTAACCCTTTTTCACGGAAAATTTCAAACATGTGCGTCATTTTTATCATGTAATTCCAGTACTATAAACATCATGATCTCTGGGCACTGAAAATTGACAAGAATCAGCATTATAAATCAAGCGCCAATATTAACGCACGTATCTTAATGCATGCCATGAACATATCACCCCTGTTTTGTGCAAGCTCCACTGGCTTCCTATTCGAGAAAGAATTGTCTTCAAAATTCTTCTGTTGACATTCAAAATTCTTGTCGGCGAAGCACCTGCATATCTTTCTGATCTGGTATCTCGCTATAATCCGCCACGAACTTTGAGATCTGCGTCACGAACACTTCTCTGCGAAAAACCCAGCAAGACCGCAACATATGGGAGTGGGTTTTCTGTAATTGCACCCAAGCTATGGAATGCACTCCCGGATAACATCAGGACATTACCAACCGTGACTAAATTCAAATCAGGCCTTAAGACTCATCTTTTTAAAACTGCATATGGCATCTGATTTTTAGTCAACCCATGTACTATTATGCTTCAGATGTGTTTTTCAAAATATCTATTTGTGTTTTAATACTTGTATATTGACGCTCTGCTATTATTGTATTTTATTGTTTTTACTCATATCAACGTAATTATATATTGTCATTTTAGTGTATTATGTTTCAAATGTGCTCGTCTACTCTTGCGTTTTCTAGCCACCTGCTGGTCGTATGCCTTGAGTTGGGACCCCTTTGTGTGACATATGCTAAAAATGAAAAAATCACATGGATTTTGCTGAAAACATTTTTAGCTTTAAAACTATACATAGGAGTACAAGGAAAGTATACATTTCCTGAAAGCGTACAAATTTCCAAATCTCACAAAGACAATATCAAGGTCATTATACAGGGTGGGTAGATAATATATAGGGTGTAAACATCAAGAAATGCACTAAAAATACAAAATTTTCACTGGTCATTTATATACCTTGAAGATAAAATTATTATTTATTAAGCTGCATAATTTAAACGTATACACTAGTATTACAAAGAAAAAATTTGCCACCTTTGTCTTTAGTTATGAAGGATACCTTATACAGGGTGGTCAAAATTTGTAACAATATAAGTATGTGAAAACGTATTTCTGAAATAAAGTTAACTGTTATCATAATTTAGTGTCATAATCAATTTTAAATTGACGTTTTATAATAACTAGCGGGACGCCCGTTCTTCGAACGGGCTCCCGCTAGTAAGTAGCGCCTACCAGATAGAACACCTATAAAGTGAAATAACACATAAGTAGCTATACAAACATTTATCGCGAAATTGGTAAGAAACATTTAGGAGTTAAAATATAATGTATAATAGGAGGGCCTATTTCCTTACCTGAAATTGAATGCTTCCCGTGATTACCCCCAGCTATATCCTATGGTTTATACTTTTTAGGAACCATACTATTTCATTCCACCTCGTGACCCTCTACACAATTTAGTGTCACATTTCTTCATGAACCCCCTGCCACCAATACCACATTACTTCATTACCCCCCCCCCCCCCCCCCCGCCGTCCCCGTCCCACCCGCCTCATGCTTATCTCAACCCTCCACCTCGTGACCCTCCCTGTTAGTGTTACGCAATTTAGTATCGCATTTCTTCATTTACCCCTGCCTCCCAAACCACATTTCTTCATTAGACCCCTCCACCTCGCTCCCGCCCGCCGTCCCAGCCGTCCCACCCCTCCCCTGACCCACCGCCGTTCCCGCCCACCCTGCCGTCCCCGCCCCGTCCCCGCCCCGTCTCCGCCCCGCCAGTGGCTTATCTCAAGGCCTAAACCGTGACCCACTCCCGTAGCGTATTTCTCCAATTATTTGCCCGCCCGCGTGTGTATGGGTGCATGGGTGTAGTGCGTGTGCGCGTTTATTTTGCATGGCGCACTGCGACGCGTAGTGTTGCGTGCGCCGACTGCATGGTTACAGTGTACGCATAGAGAAAAAACAAACATAGTAGAAATAGTCTCAAAAACCGGGCTGAAAAGGCCTTTGATTTCCCGCTTTTGCTCATATCTCGGTCAATTCTGTACGGTTTTCAGCCATTTATAGCTTATAACGCTCACATTATAATCATCTTTTATCTGCGCAAGGTTGGCGGCGTTTAGACGTAAAATGAGGGAGCCTTTATGGATACACACATACATACATACACCATAAGACAAATTATAGTAAGACTAGCGGGACGCCCGTCCTTCGGACGGGCTCTCCCGCTAGGGAGTAGGGCCTACCAGATAGAACACCTACAAATGAAACAACACATAAGTGTTGGAAAATTTATAACGAAACACATAGGAATAGAACAATATCTAAGACATTTTTGTTTTAATTCAAATTTTTCAAATTTCAATTAAAAGACCCCCTGCCCGCACACGCCCGTGGCATATTTCAACTCCAATGCCTAAACCTTAACCATATCCCGTACCCCACCAGTCACTCCCCCGCCCTGCCCCCGCCCCACCCCCGCTCCGTGGCATATCCGTTACGCAATTTAGCATCACATTTCTTCATTAACCCCTGCCTCTCAAACCACATCATTACACACAACCTCCATTCGTCACCGCCCCCACCCCGCCCGCCGGTGGCATATCTCAATCCCCAAGGCCGTGCCTCCCAAACAAAATTTCTTCATTAGACCCCCATCGCCCCGCCCGCCGCCCCAGCCGTCCCCGTCCCTCCTTTCCCCCGTCTTCGACCCGCCGCCGTTCCCACCCCGTCCCCGTCTCCGCCCCCGCCCCCGCCCCGCCCCGTGGCTTATCTCAAGCCCAAGGCCTAAACAGTAACCAACTCCCGTGGCGCAGCGTATTTCTCCAATATTTGCCCGCCCGCGTGTGTAGGGGTGCGTGGTTGTAGTGCGTGTTCGCGTTTATTTTGCATGGCGCACTGCGACGCGTTATGTGTTACACGCGCCGACCGCGGTGCATGGTTACAGTGTACGCAGAGAAAAAACAAACATGGCCTGTAGAAATAGTCTCAAAAGCCAGGCTGAAAAGGCCCTGGATTTCACGCTTTTGCTCATATCTCGGTCAATTCTGTACGGTTTTCAGCCATTTATAGTTTATAACACTCACATTTTAATCATCTTTTATCAGTGCAACGTTCACGGCGTTTAGTTGCAAACTGAGAGAGCCTTTTATGGATACACACATACAAACATACAACATAAGACAAATTATAGTATGATATTGCACCAACACAAACATATGACCAATAATTACCATATTATACAGGGTGTCACAAGCGAAATGCACATGTATGATCGAGTCCTCAATCCACGCGTTTCTTCACTTTTTGATTTTATTTTGATGAAAGCAATGATATTGAAATGAAATAAAAGACACATGAAATGATCATGTTACAATTAGAAATGTTGCCTTTTTTATATACATACTAAATTTAATATGGCCAATAACATCATACAAAGGGTGCTACAAATAAAGCACATGCGATCTAACGGAGCGCTTATTTTTGAAAACAATCTATTTTCTTCATTTTACTGACATATAAAATGTTTGAGCATGGGTAAAATCAATTAGTATTCGGTATCGGTAAGTGTGCAAGATGCAATGTAAGTACTTTTGTCCGACAATGATCAACAGACTATTAACAATGACACCGATGGACTTGAGCCCCCACCCCTTCCCACATCTCACTACGCGCCGTAAATCTGTCAAAATTGATAAAGATGTCACAAATTCTGGTCAAATTTCAAGATTGCGCGCATGCACACGCGGGCTTTTTAAACTCACTCGGCATGCATGCAGTAGAGCATGCTGTCATTTGTCTGGTGGTTATAGCAAAGTAAACATACCACACGTACTTATAAATATTTATACTGTTTCACTCCATGAAGTGGTTAATTTATATTAAGATTATGCACTAGTGTAAATGTTATCAGTATTAATAAATCAATCGGTATACTACTAATCGGTACACAACAGCCAACCTCCCTGACATATCTCGCATGTATCGTCAATGAGTGATGTGAATGTAGTATTTCATTGCGTGTCTGTGAGATTAGCTTATCATCTTGTGCGATTCCTCATCCTCCCAACACTCCTCACAGCCCAATCTCTCTGACATCCACATAGCATGTAGGCCTATTATTGATAATCAATAAGTGAAGTGAATGAAGTATTTCATAGCTTGTCTAGAGATTGGCGCTGGGTGTGTGCGTATGGGAATGGCTCCTCAATTCTCTTCCTCCGGTTCCTCCCCCTCCTCCCCAAGCACCCGTTGATTTATTATTTGCTCCCAATTAAAACTGAAATAATTTAGACATTATTTTGTGGATGGTATGGAAAGAATATTTATTGTGCTTTGTAATGACACCAAATTGGTTATTTTATGACGAGAAATATAGAAACGGTGATAATATAAACATCATTAACAGTGTAAAAATGTCACACCTCCACAAAATACGGGGTTCCAATTCGTGGCACACGACCTGCTGGCAGTTGGGTTCTAAATCTTTTAGCTGTCTAAATGTTAATGTTTTTTACATGGTTTAAAATTGGTCTTAGAATTTTGTTAGTTGTACAGCGCATAGATACCACTTGTTTAATGCACTTTATAAATTATTATTATTATTATTATTATTATAAACTTGTCCTTCAAATTTCCTGCCATTGTAACATTTACATTCCCTAACCAGTGCCCTGAGATCACGGTATTCACAGTGCTGTAAGGGAGCAGTTCCATTTATACGCGATAAATTTATCGCGACTGTATCGGGGCCTGATATGTTTTAGACCCGATGTTTTTCAAGTTGATACGCGATAAAATAGTCATCAGGCCCCGATAAAATAGACATCGGGGCCCGATACGAGGCCTCTGCCATACCCTGGGGTATGTTTAGCAAATAGAGCGGGACATTGTTTAGCAAATACACGAGGATAATACAATTTACGTTAAACATCCATAATCAATAACATTATCTCTAAAAACATGAAATGCTGAATTTGTACCTTACAACTAGAATAAATAACCCGAAGCTCTATTTACATACCGACCACTTATCTTTCGTTATATTTAAACAAGCGGTAATACGCTACTCGATAAATAATCCTTTGCTACTCGCAACTGTACGCGCTAAAAATCTCATCGGGGCCTGATAAAAAACTCATCGGGGCCCGGAACATTCTCGCAATTTTTATCGCGTACAAATGGAACTGTTCCCTAATGTAATGATAAAAATGGCCTACGAAATTTTCTGTGAGCAAAGAGTAAGACTTACAGTTTAAGTATCATGAGATTATTTTACTGACACGTGTCACGGTTCAGAGATTTTCAATGGTTGCAGGTATTTATTGAATGCCCCTCGTATATGTGGGGTTTTTCATTACCACCGTTGTCTGCTTCGTGCTAAAATAATGTTGTGATTATTTATCGGTTGGTATAATGATGAAAATTCGCGCAACGTGCGAAACGTGATGCTCAATGTATACATAGCGTAAATTTTAAACATGTTTAAAATTTTGAGCGGGTGACATGCGTTGTGATCAATACGCTATAGGCTATACGTTGAGTAACAGCTGACGAATATGCAACCTACACCAAACGTGCGAAACGTTCACGCAGCAAATGCCTAACGTATACATATCGTATTGATCACTACGTTGTCACCCGCTCACTCACAATGTTGAACATGCTCAAAGAATTGCATAAACCCCAGCGTACCTTTGCGAACCCCTATGGATACGTCCATTTCATCACCGATGTCGACTTTTCCTACAAAATTCGTTGGGAAGTTGGACGTTCTTGGACGTTCTTTGACTCTGACAATTTTCGAGCTATTTTTTGAATACGTCGGCATACGTTCAGGCTACGTTCAGGCCATACGCTATGGTGTGACAGGGCCTTCAGGAACGAATGACAACTTACACGAACGTACACCCAAGTTTCCAAACGTCGGGCACACGTTACCTCTATTCGCAACAGTGTGACAGGACCTTAAGGCCCTGTCACACCATAGCGTATGGCTTGAACGTGGCCTGAACGTATGCCGACGTATTCAAAAAATAGCGCGAAAATTGTCAGAGTCCAAGAACGTCAAAATACGTCCAACTTCCCAACGACTTGCGTAGGAAAAGTCGACATCGGTTATGAAATGGACGTATCCATAGCGTATTCATAGCGTATTCATGTTGAACGTATACATAGCGTATGATTAACGTATTGATAGCGTATCACTAACTTATAACAAACTTATCACAGCGTATCACAGCGTATGCGAGCGTATGACCAACGTATGCTTAACGTATTCGTAGCGTATGTCTGCCGTGTTGGCCGTATCTTCAGCGTATACTCGGCATACAACGAACACGTGACTTATGCCGCTGCAGAAATTGAGTTTCGTACACGGCGGGACAAAGTGTTGCCAGTTCAAGTAAACGCAGCCTAGATGATTACTATTAACATATCTAGAAGGATCAATCTATAGGTCCAACCTATTAACGAGTAACGTACCTCTAACGTATGTCAGCGTATGTAAACGTATGTCTAACGTACCACGAACCTATCGGGAACTTATGCAGAACGTATAAAGCATACGTTGAGTACGTCGAGAAATTTTGAACATGCTCAATAATTGTTTGCGGGCTCGACGTGTTCCAAATTTTCACAGCGTATCACAGACAGCGTGCTCTTAACGTAAACGACGTATGCCCAACCTACCCCTAACTTATATCAGTGTACACCAACGTACACCAACGTAGTTTTCGATATTTCGCATACGTTGGCATACGTTCAGGCGATACGCCATGGTGTGACAGGGCCTTTAATGTCAATGATAACATATGAACGGACCTACGGCTCATATACCTCAGGCCCCAGTCCGACATACGTGGGTGCACCCTCATCTGACGTGAATTAGATTGTTGGAGTTCTTTAGCTGGGGTTTTTTTACACTTTAACATCTTTTTTCGTCTATACTTAATGTGTTTTCACCCCTTGCCGTGTATTTGAGACCTTTCACTAATCTGATAATGGTTCAGACATTTCTCTATGTTTACATAGTTTAAGACCTTTCTCTCAGTCAAGACCTTTCTCTCTTTATTTAACCTCTCTCTCTGTTTGAGAACGTTCTCTCTCCCCGAGACATTTCTCCTAGGACCCGCCATGATTCATACACGCAGTAAAACAATGGAAGCACAATATCTCCGTTTTTAAGTATAACACTTATTTTTATTTTTACCTCGTGTTTTAAATAATGGTGTCATTACGTTGCTATCGTTACTAAGTTATATATAATTTATATCGTTTTAAGTTTTATTTATTATAGTTATACCGTTCTTATATTATACAATTCATACTTTTTATCTACACATAATACTAATAAACGTAAATCACATACCAATTAAATTAAATTGTGATTAAATAGAATAGTATATATATAGTGGTAACCAACAAACAAACACGCTTTAAAGCCTACCCAGTAAAAGCCTTTCATGTTACTGACGGTGTAAATCGCCTGCAGTCGAGTCGACGGATATCGTTGAGCGAAAAGGCGAGTTTAAACAATGTCAACATTTATCCGCCGACGTCAGCCGATGCGCAACGACCGAGTATAAACGCGCGCCTATATCCAACGAAACTTGAATCGGTTTTAAAGCAATGTAAACTTTTATTCGGCGATCCCGACTGACGCAAGACGACGGGAGTATGAACGGTACATTAGATTCGTTCATACTCGCGTCGTTGCGCATCGGCCGACGTTGCCGGATAAAAGCAAACGACGCTTGCCACGCGTCTCGGACGACCCAATATAGCAACGGGAGTGCACCATTTTGAAATATTGTTAACAGTCATCGCCCGGTTAACGATGAAAATAATTTTGAAAATAGCATTTACAATGAATGGAGTTGGGAAAAAACTCCAACGGTTTTGGATTGGAAAAAAAATCTTCTATTTATGAGTTTTTCAAAATGATAAGATTAACATTCGCGATTACGTGTTATTCCAATACGAATTCAAATTTTAGGTTTCGCGTGGCCACCGTCGTCTGGATAAAAGTTGACATTGCTTCAACTCGTGCGTCGATATCCGTCGACGTCGGGCGATGCAACGACAGGAATATGAACTGACCTCGTAAGATAACTCATGGGTTCCAATTCATAGTGAATGTTGATTCTGCTATTCTATAATTTATACAAACTCCTACAAAGTTAAAAAGGTGCGTTTTAATTGTAACGTTTTATTTTCTAGTGAAATGTTCGTGTGTTTTACTTTTTTAAGTTTTCTTAACAGTATCACTCGACAGCACGGTTGCTTATGGTCTGGGTGGTTTTTGTACACACTCATTTATTGCTGTGGCTAAGGAATATAGAAATGGATTAATAGCTGAATTAATGGGCAGTACAAACGTAACAATCCAGGTATAGGTATGAGGTGTGACTGTCATACCCCCACTCTGTACTACGATAGAGAGTATAATAATTGGTAGCCAGCACATCATATCAGTTAGCACAATTACGCCCATTTTCATAGCCATTCGGAATTCCTCATTTCTAGTTTGATCTCGTCCGGAGTCTATTGCTGATTGTCGCACTGTAATGAATATCCCGATATAGCAAAACGTTATGACTAACATACATATGAGATTGATTATGGAAAATATTGCGATGCCAAAATACATGCCTGACTTAGTGTTAATGATAGTATCAAAAGTATAGGATATTATCAAATAGGATCCATCGCCAGCTCGAATTTCCACATATTGCTGATAACCCGTCTCAATAACATTGCTTCTAGAGAGCGGGAGACCAGTACATACCTCGGATACATCATATAAATCAGGATCGATTACTGATAAAATGGTTGCAAATAAACTCAGTATACCTGTGAATACCCATATTACGGTTATGGCTACCTTAACTGAGTATGTGCCTAATCTCTTAGTACTAAATGTATATCTGATACCCATTAATCTGTCCACGCTTAAAAGACTGACAAAGAATATCGAGGCCTCGCTGGATAGGAAAGATAGAGTCCCGGCTGCCTTACATGTTATGCTGGTTCTCCATGCTTCCGAAGGAAAGTGACCAAGGTTCGCATAATATATATCTGCTGACGCTATTACTAACATGTACATACCCATACAAAGGTCTGAAATTGACAGATTTGAGATCAATAATAACTGCACTGTAGTGTCATTAGATTGCATATAACGATAGAACAATACACCCGCGTTAGTGATAATTGCAAAAATTCCCAAAATCCACATGGTTATTCTTTGAATTGGATTTGAGAGCAATCGTCCACATGTCAGAAATTGCGAGCTAGGAGTTGTGCCCGTGCAGTTCGCTGAGTCAATGAAGCAACAAGTAGCGGCATTGTCAACCATTGTGTTTGTTTTGCTAGGAACATATCTAAAGGACCCATAGTGTATGTCACGCAATTCATTTCCTCTCAAATCTACAATATCCAGAAAAGCCATTGAATTATTCATAAAATACAACCCAGTATCAAAGTCATTTAACATATTTTTAGAAATATCGAGATATTTCAAATTTAACACATTTTGTAGTATACCACGCGGGAAATCTGACAGTTTATTGTTTGAAACCGAAATATACTGAAGGGAATGATACTTCACAGATTTGGGCAACTGAAACAGAACGAGATTATTGCTACTTAAATTTAGGTATTGAAGTCTCGTAAGTGGTTGTAATACCTGTGAACATATCTCCTTAATTCGATTATTGGACAAATCTATCACCGTCAGGTAAACAAGGGCTTCAAACTGCCGCATATGTATCTCCACAATATCGTTGTTGGACAAGTCCAACAAGTCTAACTTGATAGTAAGCCATTGGAACTGATACTCGTGCAGCTTCACGATATTATTGTTAGACATAGTTAAATCGGACAGCCCGGAGAGCCCTTCAAAGGACTGTGGGTGTAGATCTACGATATTGTTATTACCCAAATATAAATACGTCAGTTTGGGATTCCCTTGGAACTGATAAGCGTGTAGCTTCACAATAGTATTGTAGGACAGAAATAACCAGTTCAGGTTGGAGAGATCTTTAAACAACTGTGGGTGTAGTTCCGAGATCTTGTTTTTAGCCAAATCTAAATAACGCAGGTTGGTAAGCCTTTGGAACTGATGCGCGTGTAGCTCCGTGATATTATTGTTGTACATACGTAAAGAAACCAGTGTGTAGAGCTCTTCAAACAACTGTGGATGCGGCTTTGCGATATTGTTGTTGTTCATAACTAATTCTGTAAGGATGGTGAGGCCTTGGAATGGCTGTAGAACCATGAAGTTATTTCTCGACAGATGTAACGTCTTAAGGTTTGTGAGCCCTTCAAACAACTGCGGGTGTAACTTGGTTATATAATTGAAGGAAATATCTAGCCAATACAGTTTGTTCCAATTGAATGCGTGAAAGCTTGTGTTGAGACTTGTGTGATTGGATTCAAGAAATGCGTTTGGCATGATCTCATGAAGACCATAGTTTCCCCAAGACAACGCTATTAGTCCATAGTCTTCCCCGGAGATTGAAGAATATGAACTCCATGAAGACGACTCACTTAGTTCATAGTCTTCCCCGGAGATTGTATCGTTATCGGGATCATTCTCAATTAAATTCAAGAAGTTTGGTGGATACAACACTGGCAGTACCGACGCTGATCCATTAGGATATCCAACTGTTACTTTGTGACTTCCTAATGTACACATGCATTCAGATGGACACTGGAATCGCATGGAGATTCTCAAGTTTGACGGATCAGTAAAGTCATAATTTCTCTCGCAGCCTACCGTGCAGTTTATAACGTTGATACCGTTGACAACAGGAAACCCAGATGTAAGCAGGGTAATAAATACAAACAGCCTGCATACATGTACATGTCTCATCCTATATCCGGACTCTCTTGTAGCTGCCATCGTTAAACTATCGCAAACATCTCCGGGTTCGTCACTGGTTCGTCACACTACTTGTTAGGTATTAGAATTCGTAGAATTCAGCGCGACGCTTGTTACGTAGAATGTTTGTTGTTATAGTATAAATATTGATCCAGTATCTATTTCTCCGACGTATCATTAAACAGTAGCTAACAGAGTTTATTATATTACGCTGTTTATAATGAAAATTGTCTCTAACCGGGTTACTACCAGTAAGTGTCGATTATGAAACAGACGTAGCAGCCTCACAGACAGTCGTGTTGAAGATGAATTGCTATTGTCATATCACGAACCCAAGTATATTGTATCGTCGTCAGTCGATCGAGTAGGAGAAGGGAAATGGGGGTGATGGAAGTAACGCCTTTTTCTTGCCACTGCTTGTGCGTCATCAAAGTCTGCATGGTGTATTTACTGTCTTCATTTTAGGTCCAAAAAAAAGAAATTCTGTCTCACATACCTTTGGATAAATAGCTATGCGAAATACCTTTTTTTCTTCTTTTTTTTAATACAAAAAATTGCTGTGCTAAATGCAGATGTTTCAAAAAAAATTATTGTGTTTTGGGCCCACTTTGTTTCTTACTTTTTCTTCTCTTTGCCCTTTCGTAACAATCGCGTAAGATTATGCGGCAAAAGTGACTCCACATACAAGCATTGACAAGTGACTCCCATACAGATCTTTTTTCTTGGCCTTATTTAGATTCCATTGACATTGCAAGGTGTGCGACCCGATGAAATTCACCTTTAAATTTCGCAATCGAAATTGAGATTTTGGTATGTGACGAAACTACGAAAGCCATAGTTTTCTCAATAAATTGGGAGATGTTTCGTGTTGATGCCATGAGCAAAAAGAGTAGTGATTACCCTAAAAGTGGATACGGTCATCAGGCCCGACCGATCCATTGTTTCACCCATTTTTTGTTTAAATTATGTGGAAATTGCTTAACCCTAACACTGCCATAAACCCCAAAATACCACGACTGGGCACGTTGGTACCACCCGGCGTGGAAGTTTTGTGATGAAAAAATGGACCCACTCCATACAGTCTGGGCAATACACTGCCCAGACTGTGCTTGACAGCCGTGGTGAAGTGTGGAATCCCTCGCCTCTGGTGCGAGAGGTCCCTGGATCAAATATTTTGGTCGATTTTCCGCGTTGAAGAAAAAAATCTGAAAAAAGTGGGGGGTAGAGTTAGGGTTAACAAGCAATTTTTTGAATTTTCTTTTTCTTCAAAAATTTTCTAAGTTTTGTTAATATAACCCTAACACTGCCATATACCCCAAAAATACCACGACTGGGCACGTTGCTACCTTGCCTAGCCCTGTCTTATCTTTTAACGTATTGTTTTGTAACAGAGTATAATATTGTAAAGGTAAGAAATATCTGTATGTCATGTTAATCACGACGTGTGTACGAACCTCAATTCGAATTTACAATTACTACCAAGTTTCAAAGAGTATTACATGCCAAGCAAGCGTTACTAATACATAATAAGTTTCTTGTTACTAGATTTTGACGGTTGTTATTTTTTTCTTAAGTACCTAACAAAATCAAATAAAAAAATCAAATAATTATGTGCCATTAAAAGTACTTTGCACTTGCTATAAGGTTAAGGACACTCATAGCCTTAAAAGACGTGTATTTTTAGCATTGTCTTGTGATAAGTTTCTTATGGTAGTTACCTAGCTCTACGAATAACTTGTAAGCTGGTAAGTAGTTTATTTTTATTTTTTATTTTTTCGAAAAATAATATGTAAAATGGATTTACTTACATGTGTGTTCTTTGGTAAAATACGTACACATAAAATAGGTTGTTTCAAGTTGTAAAACAACTGGTGTTGCTTAAGTACCATGCTTAACACTTTCCACACGGCAGGCGGCTGCAGACGACATTGCAAATGTTCACAAAATGTTTCAAAAATGTCAGAAATATTGAATTTCATTACCATATTTGGAATCACTATGAGAAATGCATTGAAATAAGTACAAACATGCCTGGTATTGGTTCACTAATCCTTGAGATAGACTTTGAAATTTTAGGAAAGGTTTCTGAAAAATCTGTTATGTATATGGTAAAACTATAGCCGCGTGGAAAGTGTTAAACTTAAACAACTTTGTGTAAATGTTTTAAAAAGTTACTGAAAACATCAGCAACCCCTGTTTGTTATTCGTAACTGAAGAACCTATTGATTCAGTATCTTATAACCTGCCAGTGCGGTATTTGAGACGTACAGATCTTTATATTAAGTCAAATGTCCTTAAATATTTACATTCCAGAAGCTTTCCCCTACAATTTTCAGTTGTTGTTATTTTCTAACTGGCGGTACATTTTCTCCGTTTTACAAATATCTTTAAGTGTAACTTAAAGTGATGAATTTTGGATGATGTTTCCTAGAGTTTTTGAAGCAAACTGCAAAAAGAAATGTAAAATTTGATTTTGACAACGCTTAACTGAGCCTTTAAGGTTTTCAATACCATGAATACTAAGCAATATTAACACTTTCCGTGGGCAGGGTTTTTTTCTTCAAAAACGCTCAAGAAACATCTCAAGAATTACTGAACAAATACTAGGCATTTTTGTACTTATGTTAATGCAATTCTTATGGTGATTTCAGATATGATGATTAAATTCAATAATGTTAACATTTTTGAGACATTTTGTGAATACACTGATGGAGTAGTGACTGTCTGAACGATGATTAGCGTTAGGTACGCCGCCTTAATCCGGTCGATTTACTCCTGCTTTTTAGCAGGAGTAGCGAGGAGTAAGCGAGGTCAGCTACGTTCACACAGGGGTTATTCAAAAGGCTTAGCGTAACTTACGCTAAAAGCAATAAAAATTCCACAAATAGTTTCATAACTCTGACACACGCTTTACTCTATCGCTACGCCGCGTAACTTACGGGCGCACAGCACTAAATCACTCCTCGTTTTGTGTAATGGTAGTAATTTCCGGCAAAAACAAAAACCGAGGTTGTGATCAATTGGGGTCCTTTGAGAATAAGTTTGGCGTGAGGGTAGCATTTTATAATTAAAATGAAAGATAATCTCTTGCACTTTGCTCAGGATATTGCAAAATAATGATTTTCGATTGTACCGAAATGTTATCACGTGGATGAACACACATGCTCGGAGGCGGTCAGAAGGCGAGCGTCCGGGCTGAAAATAGGGGTGGCGCTGTTTAAATGATCACATCGTAAAATCTAATTGGAATGGGTATCTGTTCTTGACGATTTTATGAAATTTTAATATTTGTTTGTTAGAATAAAGCATCCATCCGAGACATTCCAAAAAAGAGTTACTAAGGACCCAAAATCGCGACTTTTTTAGCTCTATTTTACACGTAATCCAATAGGCGGTATATTTAGTGCTGTGCCCCTTGTAACACGCAGTGGTGAAACTAGGATTATATCGATTTGCATTGATTTTGAGTATGTAAAGAGGCAATTTGATCTGATTTTTAAAGAAAAACACATTTCTGCATGAGCCATGCATTAATATCATGAACACGACCCAATTTGCTTACAAATTGGGAGCAAAAACGGTTGAAGAGCATCATTTGACTACAAATGTATAAAGTTAAGAAATTGTTGTTTAAAATCCGTTTGTTATTGATATCAAATCATATCGGGAGGAGGTGACCAGGTTTAAGTTTGGTCTAAATTAAGACAAAAATGGGGCTTTCAAAGTATCAAAATGTCAATAACCGTACTCTAGGTAATTCCCTAGAGGATATAGCCTAAAACAAATTGCATGGTGAGATTCCCTGATATACGATACATTATGCATGACGGATAAAAATACAATTGAAACATTTTCACCCCATACCCCTAAATTTCGGCAATTTGGGCCTACAATTTCCACATTTGTATCTCAGGTTTATTATAGGGTGAGCACGTCATTGTGTAATCCATTTCATTGTGCATTGAGTTTTTAAAACATTGTATATACAAACATTTAACATAATTTGAAACATAGAAAGTCTCATCAACATGTCATAATCAATGAAAGAGGTTATAAAAACCTCCGAAATTCTGCAAAATGACTTCAAAGTGCCCAAAATTCAAAAATTCGAAATTGAGTATCGTGCTTTTAACTATATAACATAACTTTAAATAATACCAATTGATGATGGCCTAAGCATGATTCTAGCAGAATCTATGACGAGCGAAACTTAGTTAAATAAACGCGAAGATCAAGCAAGTGATACCAGCGGAGTAATTGAAATGAATAAATAATATATAGACTCGGACAAACTGGCGAGAATTAAATTAACAAAGACCTTAAAAATACACAGCCTAGAACCCGGTCCCTCTCGCTATCGCGGCGATTGGTTACTCCACTAGGCTACAGGGACTGTGCTTACATGGATACCATACGAACGAGCTATTATGTATACAAAGTCTTTATTGAAAGCCTCTAGCAGCCGAAATACATGAGTGTTACATAATGCCATAACGCAATGTAGGTGATGTCCCATCTTACTACAGTGCAACAGAGCATAAATTTCAAAATATTGAATTATAAATATAGTGCCTCCTGATTGTTACAACAATCAACATTTCAATCCTAAGTATGTGTATCATGTATAATCAAAACAGCTTTGTTTTAAAGTACTATTTCGTGTCCTTGTATGATTATCAGCATTGTTACATTTCTTATTAAACCTGATTTAAGATTGGCCAATACTTGATTATCCATACACGCTAATCCAACCAGCTACTGCCTACTTCCTTTCATGGCCTTGACTATTTAAACATTTCTTTTTTATTTAGACTTAGTGCAGGCCTTTAACACGATACCTGTTTGTACACCCATGCATGTCAGCACACGGTCACCTTAAAGTAACATACACCATTATGACTGCACACTGGCGATTGCATTTCAAATTTCATGTAGCGCGAATTTTAAACCACTGGTCCCTTTAGCATGGGCATGTCCTTGAATATTCCTTCCATTGTTTGCGTGCATGACTGCACAAGTATTAATAGACTTTTGCCAAGTTGTATGAAATAGTGGTTACATGTGGTTTTTTTCTCTTTTTAAATATACTAAATGTTTGGAGGACGATATTTTAAATACTAAAGCGATATTGAATTATCTGCTCTGACCATTCTTTTAAGCACATCTTTACCTTTAATTTGATACCATGCAAGTCTGGTTTGGATACACAGTATTACTTAATCATTTCAACGAGTTTGGTCATGAATTAAGCTTAATGAAGACAGATTTTGGGTTTTTGTTAAAAGTAAAGATAAATGTGAACTTTTTCTCAGACAGTATTGTTGGCAATGATGGGAACTTCATTTCCTGTAACTTTGGTGTTTATAGCATTTATAGTTTTTGCTGGAAATTCCAAAAAGCAAAATGCTAATGTATTTCTTTATAATATGCTAATCATATGCAAATAAGGTCAAACTTTTTTTTTCTCTATGACATTAAATCACCAAGCTGTATTCTATAATATGATATTGTATCCTTGTCTTACATAAGGGAAGGTGGGGTAATGGCGGACACATTTTGTCAGAGAGGTATAACACACATATAATACGTCATATAACAATAAAAATCATGTAAACACAAAGCACTGTGAAGGTTCTACCTTTTATCAAGTTTTTATCAACTCATCATTTTGAAATTCGAAGCTACGACGCAATAAAATAAAAAATGGCGTCGTCCGGCATTACCCCACACTCTGGGGGTAATCCCGGACGTTATTTATCAGTGGCAGCCCTCTTTTTATTGGAATATAGCATTTCAATGGGAGTTAAAAAATACCCTTTTTAAAAGTGTAGCAGAAATCAAAGAACAATGTCACATATTTATATGGTCAACAACTATTACCGATTTATGATGTTAAATTGACCACGCCCATATTGGTTACCATGGAAACGGTACATGTCCGGGATTACCCCAATCCATGTACAATGTATGGGCACATCCTCTCTTATTATTATGCTCATCATTGTGACTCCGAATTCATTTCTTTTTTATCAGAAGGTATCATACATTACATAAAAAAATAATAAGACTTTGTTTTCCTTGATGTAGAAATACCAGTTTCAAAGAGAAATTAATGTTCCAAGATATCAATTTGCCCAAAAAGGGATTTTTGTAATTCTCACGAGAATTTGCGAGACAACCATCCCATTTAGGTTTTGTGTCATTTCAATGGAGAGGCACCTAACATCATAGGGTGGCAAAATACCACCTTCTTTCACCTGCCTTTAGATACAGCCCTGTCCGCGATTACCCCGCGTCCGCCATTACCCCACCTTCCCCTATGTTACTTTTTGAATTAGAGCGTAATTTCAATAACATGCACTTTTGGAACTTTATGCTCTGTTGCACTGTATAAATCTGGAAACGGTGTGTGGGGTGTGTTTGGGTGGGGGTGTGTTTGTTATCCTTATTTCTCCGTTAGTTGTGATCAAAGTGGCGCCTAATTTGCATGAAAGATAGAGGAAATAACGGGAAGGGTGTTAAAGTTTATTTCAGTGAAATTGGTTGGTTAACAATTGGCTCCAAAAACAGCAAAAAACATCTCAGATTTGGCTCATAAATGCCACAGAATTGAACAACATTGAGCGTTGCGCGTACTACCGCGTAATCATACCGTGGTAAGTTGGTAACGCGTCGCGTGCATGTATGCGCAAGGGCTCACTGCCGCGGCACACGCACCCCTACACATGGCGCAGAAGCTATACGGCAAACAATCGATGAGACCGAGGGTTAATGAAGAAGTCACTGGAAATGGTTTAGGGGGGTTGTGATTATAATCAACCTGGTTGGGGTGTGTGTATGGAGAGGGGGGCGATAAACCACGGCAAATGTTTTAGGATAGGGTTAAGAGTTATTAAAGTAGCCACGGGAAATGATTAGGAGGGTTATGATTATAAATGCACCTAGTTGGTGTAGTTGCAGTGTGTGGGGGGGGGGGGGGGGGGGCGGTTGAAGGGGGTTTCTGTGGTTTTAAAAGTACGGAAGGTTAACTTGATGCGGTTTGAGAGGTAGGGGTTAATAAATTAGCCACGGTAAATGGTTAGGAGGGATATGGTTACAAATCAACCTAATGGGGGTGGGGTTGTAGGGTTTATAATGCCTTTATGAGGGATATGGTTATAAATCAACCTGGTTTGGGGGTGTTGTAGGTGGTTTATGTGGTTTCAGTAGGTAATGTGGCATAACCATCTAGCGGGGACCCGAGCGTAGCGAGGGTACGCCGCTAGTTAATCATAATTAATCAAAAATCATAGGCATTTACGGAATTGTATTACTGTCAAGTCTTTTTAAATTGAGGATTTTGTGATGCACACTTTCCGATTCTAGCTTTAAACACCAACTTAAGGGTAGGGGATACCCCATTTAGCCTAGTGCACCCTGTAAAACGTTATATCGTATATGCACAACACACAGCAAAGTCGCGATCTTACGCGCGATTAGCGTTGTTTCTAATAAAATCACATTGCCTTAGGCAGCCACCAGTTGAAAACTAATAAAGGGTGATGTAGTGGTTGAGAGGTTTCATAGATTTGTTTTGTTGGCTTTAAATCACAGCCCAGAGAATTAGCTCTCTTTTGCTTCAAAAATAATAAAATCAGATATTCCTCTGCAAAGTTATGATACATTTTGCGCGTCCAAGTTCGTCGCGAAGTCGAAATTTTCGTATATTAACGCATATATTAATATATAAAGGGTTCGACAAAAGAAAGTATACCACTTTGTTTATGTCATTTTTAGTAACATTAAATTGTTATTTGACCAAACAGGCTAAATAGGTATTAAGATGAATCTTTTAGGCATAATTTGATACCAAATTTGCCCCATAACAACAAAGATAAACCATGATTAGCATCATTGAAAGAAAATTGGTCACTTTTCAAAAGTCACATTTTCAACGCACGCAAGCCGCGAGAAAATGCTGTGCGTGGCACTTTAAATGGCCGGGAATGAAATGGATATTGATCACACAGTGCAACTGCGTTGGGTTGTGCCTGAGTGAGCGGGCTATTTGATTATGAACAGGTAACATGTGGTCTTTTCTTCCCGCGTATGTGTATTGAAAATGTGACTTTTGAAAAGTGACTCATTTTCTTTAAATGGTGCTAATCATGGTTTATCTTTGTTGTTATCAATGAACGCAACTCCACTTTCTTTAAATTCGTTTGGGGTAGTATCGAAAAAGTCAAAAGAAGAACAATGATTAGTGATTATACTGAAGGTGGATTGAAAATGGTATATCTGCCATCTTTCTTGAACTCGCTGAAAGTTTCGTGGATTACAAATGACTCGATAGCAACTTGGAAAAATATACCTTTACATGAATTTCATTTGAATGATTGAAATTAAATATTCTAAAGTGTAGCTATAGCAATTTAAATGAAATATGTATAGCACAACTAAATAATATAGCACAACTTAATAATATGTCAACATTCACAATAGTAGTATGGCTGAGAACAAAGTCAGCTATGAATGTCAGATGAATGTAGATGAAATAGATTATCCGAGTCAAGAAATTATATGGAACAATACGTGTGTTCAATGCTCTGGAAACACATTGTATTTTACAGATTGGATTAAAGCTGGGTTTGTCAGTATGTCAAGCTTAGGGGGCCTATGTGATGAAAATAATGCATTTCTATCTAAACTGAAATGATCCAATATATAACGGCTCGAAAAGGTATGCATTAATCAAAGCAAATAACCAAGTGCATAATTTTGTTCTGCGTATTTTGACACCTCGATCGATAAGATACGATGTTGTGGAGCGGAGTTGAATTTAGCGAACAGCAGTAGCGTAAATTGTTGTGAACATTGGAGGGGATGATTCGCTGATGCTGAAGGACCAATTGCGCTTGCACGCACAGGGGTGTCTATTTGAAATGGAATGTGACCCCTCATAAGCTGAAATATTTTATATTTTTGAAACTCCATTCATACAATTTGGTGAATATTTTAGTCAAAATTTAGATCAACTCCTTTAGCCCATTCAAACAATAATCGCACCGACTTTGGGTCATAATTTGACAAAAATGTACTAATTGTCCAAGTACAGGGTGTCCCAAAAGTCTATGCACGTTTTTGAAGAGTCATATCTCATAAAATATAAATCATATGGTATAAATGTAACCATATTTTGATAGACGAGATTTGGGAAATTATTTTGATACCAAAAACAACCCTATTGGTGAACCCACAACATTATAAAACTGGTTGAAAGTTTTTAGCCATGTGAGACCCACCCATACCAAATACCACACATTGTTGCTAAAAACAGGTGCGCATAAATTAACGGTATGAAAGCAACGTTGCGCATTAGTCACAGTTCACTGCTTCCCTTGCAACACTAATGTTATTACCAAACTCGGTCACTCACAACATAAATAGGCGAAGTAGACAACATTAATAATAATAATAATAATGGTATTTATAATGCGCCGTCAATCTAGGTAAAACTATTCCGAGGCGCAACATATAAAACAAAAATACAAATTAACATGAAAAATACATAAACAAGGATGATTTGCATATACATGTACATGTATATAATACAAAGAAATCAATTATAAACTGAGTCAAATAATCTTGTTTTTAACAAGTTCTTAAAAGAGTCAAGTGAACAGCAAAAGTCTTCATTCAAGATGGTTTACAGCATAGATAAGCGAATACAAATGTTATGAGTCTACGCTGAAACAAATTCAGTTCAACTTACTCAACAAAAGTTCAGAAAACATTTTAAAGTGAAACGCGCACCAGGAAGAATATCCATTCTTAAGTTGGTGGATACATTTTTGAACACAGGAACTGTGCATGATTTGTCTCGATGTGGTAGAAAAAAAGACTGGTAGATCAACAAGTCACATTGATATCATAAGCCATGCAGTAGCCAAAAGTCCAGAGAGATCTATTCGCTGTGTGATGTGTGTGTTCACTTTTCTGTTACGTTATTCGATTTTTTAGGTCTGTGTTTTTGCATTAGCACACGTCTCTGTATAAATGGAAAACATTTAAACTAGATTTCACAGAAACGAAAACTATGTGTAATTTAGTTTGTTATTATGATGGGATCACTGTGATGTAAAATTTTAAATATTATAATTGACGGATCACTTTCCGTGTTACCAACTCTACCCGTCTTTTTGTTAATCTCAATAGGGATTGATTTATGAACTTTATCTCTCCGAAGTATAAAATTACATTTTTTGCAGTAATACATATTTTACATCTAGGGTGGCATTACAAGCAGATGTTACTCCAATGTTTGGTATCAAAATTATTTCCCACATCTCCTCTTTCTAAATATGTATTCATATTTTCAATACGACTTATATTTTGTGACATACAAAGCTTCAAAGTCGTGCATAGACTTTTGGGACACCCTGTATTATAAATATGACTAAATAAATAAATATATAAACTTATTATTGTTTTTATTAATTAAAAACTAATAAAGCCAAAGTGTTGTCATTATTGTGAGTGGAAGGGTAGAACAAGAAGAACAAAAAAAAGCCTATCGTGCCTATCGTGGGGATCGAACCAGGGTTCTGCAATTCACAAGCGAAGGAAGGACAAGGTATCCACGCCACGGAAGTATTTGTGTTAAGAGATGTGTTATAATTGTAAATACCGTTAAACAAATTGTTTTCATCGGGTGCTTGTGTTTGTCATTAAAATTGTGCTTTTGGTGCAAGTGCAATTTGTATGTGCCCCTCGCCCAAAATATGTTTGTAATGGCATGATGGCAATGTCTGGCTAGACGTCCCGTAACTCATGTCCGCATGCTCAAACTAATTAACGATACTTTGCAGCTAAACGGTTTATTCAATACGGGACGTGAGGCATGATATAGCCGGCATGATAGTCCTTATTTTTGAAAAAGCGATAAACAACTTCGAAATTGTTGGCAAAACAATTGACGTCATTTTTTGTCCGGAACGCAGACTGACTCACCCCGATTCTTTATGTACACTCACCTATGACCTAGCGAGTGACGACACATTTTAAATATTACGGAGGACCATTTACGTCAGAATTTTACAGTAAACTATAGGTTAACACTTCGCATACGCCATTTGATTTTGTAAGGGTAGTACGATGATGATTAATGTGGATATTTACCTCGCTAGTTACTATTCTGTAATACTCGCTAGTTATTAACTCGTTAGTAAGTTACGCTACAGTTAGAGCATAACTACTAGGGACAGGCGCGAATACATGGGAGGGGCGACCTCCAGCCCCCCCCCCCCCCCCCCCCCCACCCTCCACCAAAAAAAAAGGAAAGGAAAAAGAGGAAAAGAAAAATGGAAAATAGAGGGAAAAGGGAAAGAGAGAGGAAGAAGAGGGGACAAACGAAAAAGCAAAAAGAAAGGGGTGATGGGGTACAACGACACGGGATGTAATGGGGGCATGCGAGGGATATAAAAACGTTTGAAGTTTATTGGAAGTTGGTCGGGATTAATACAGGTACGTACGTTGACGAGAAATCTGATATTTTGGAGGTAATATTTTAACTTCTTTCTGGCATAGGCACATCACTTCATAAACCGCTTAACCATGGTTTATAATAATAAGATACCACAGCAAGCAACAACTTTTCTATTCTTTTTGTATGACAATTGTTAGTACTGCTTGCTGTGTTTTAAGACTTTCGACCGACTCAACAGTTTAAAAGGCCTTAGGCCAATTTTACGCCTACCTATATATTGCGTGGAACTTTCGATTATACAGTCCAGTACATGTTGTCAATATGTTGACCAGCCAACTGTAGAGGGCGATAAGTCTTTACTTGGTATTACCAGACGATGCTGGTCACGAAAAATCATTGTGGCAAGACCCTGGTCACGTGCTGGTTTTGTAAGAACACACGGCAACACGAAAAGAAAATAATAAATCGTCGGGATCCGCCTTCGCCGTGCTTCTTGAAAAGCCGTACATTTCTCATATATTATTTTGCAATTAATTCAAATGTCATATTTCAGATGAAAAGGGCATTTGTTTTATAAGTATAAATTAAATTTCCAAAGTTTAACTGATAAAAACAACTCTTTTGGTACAAAAAATAAAACAAATGAAAAGGTGACCCCAGCGAGATTCGAATTCTATGCCTATGACTATCCGTTTTCTACCACTTCGTATCAAAATTGAGGTGTATAAAATGAAATTTTGAGCTAAACACGTGACTAATTTAAAATTACCCGCCATGTTCAAAAGCTGTTATTTAACTTGTAAAATTGAAAAGAAATGACACTTAGAGTGGAGTTGGTTAGCCAACTCCATTGGTTTCGGGATTATTTGATTTAGCTGTACCTAGGAATGTGATATTCAGAATTTTTCGATGGGTATTCGCGATTACATGTTAAACCAATACGAATTGCAAAGTTAGGCAAATCGTGGCCAGCGTCGTCTGAGTATTACAAAAAAACAATAAGAAATTATCACAAAACTCAAGCTCTAGAGGGCGACAAACAATAATTTGCTTAGTGCCAGGCGACGATGGATACGATTTCCCTAACTCCGTTGTATTTAATCCAGAAACAAATCCCTAGTGGGGTCCATTTAATATTTTTCCTATGACTAATAAGGCTCGTACGAACATGCGAAACGTTCACGCGGCAAATGCCTAACGTAAACATAGCGTATTGATCACTACGTTGTCACCCACTCACAATGTTGAACATGCTCAAAGAATTGCATAAACCCCAGCGTACCTTTGCGAACCCCTAGCGAACCGCTACTGAATATTAAGGCCCTGTCACACCATAGCGTATCGCCTGAATGTATGCCAACGTATGCGAAATATCGAAAAATACGTTGGTGTACGTTGGTGTACGCTGATATAAGTATGGGTAAGTTGGGGATACGTCGTTTACGTTAATAGCACGCTGTGGTGCGCTGTGAAAATTTGGAACACGTCGAGCCCGCGAAATATCATTGAGCATGTTCAAAATGTCTCGACGTACTCAACGTGTGCTTTTAAATACGTTCTGCATCAGTTCCCGATAGGTTCGTGGTACGTTAGACATACGTTTACATACGCTGACATACGTTATACATACGTTGACATACGCTGACATACGTTATACATACGTTGACATACGCTGACATACGTTAGAGGTACGTTACTCGTAAGTTTTAGGTTTGACCTATTATAGATTTATCCTTCTAGATATGTTAATAGTTATCATCTAAGCTGCGTTTACTTGAACTGGCAACACTTGTCCCGCCGTGTACGAAACTCAATTTCTACAGCGGCATAAGTCACGTGTTCGTTGTACGCCGAGGATACGCTGAGGATACGTCGAACACGGCAGACATACACTACGAATACGTTAAGCATACGTTGGTCATACGCTCGCATACGCTGTGATACGCTGTCATAAGTTTGTTATAATTTAGTGACACGCTATCAATATGTTAATCATACGCTATGTATACGTTCAATACGCTATGGATACGCTATGGATACGTCTATTCTATCACCGATTTCGACTTTTCCTACGCAATTCGTTGGGAAGTTGGACCTTGGACGTTCTTGGACTCTGACAATTTTCGAGCTATTTGTTGAATACGACGGCATACGTTCAGGCCACGTTCAGGCCATACGCGTAGGAAAAGTTGACATCGGTGATGGAATGGACGTATCCATAGCGTATCCATAGCGTATTAAACGTATACACAGCGTATGACTGACGTATTCATAGCGTATCACTAACTTATAACAAAGTTATGACAGCGTATCACAGCGTATGCGATCGGCGAGCGTATGACCAACGTATGCTTAACGTATTCGTAGCGTATGTCTGCCGTGTTCGACGTATCCTCAGCGTATCCTCGGCGTACAACGAACACGTGACTTATGCCGCTGTAGAAATTGAGTTTCGTACACGGCGGGACAAGTGTTGCCAGTTCAAGTAAACGCAGCCTAGATGATAACTGTTAAAATATCTAGAAGGGTAAATCGATAGGTCCAACCTATTACTTACGACGAGTAACGTATCTCTAACGTATGTCAGCGTATGTCAACGTATGTCTAACGTATGTCAGCGTTTGTAAACATATGTCTAACGTACCACGAACCTATCGGGAACTTATGCAGAACGTAAGTTAAGCACACGTTGAGTACGTCGAGAAATTTTGAACATGCTCAATAATCTTTCGCGGGCTCGACGTGTTCCAAATTTTCACAACGTATTACAGCGTGCTCTTAACGTATTACGACGTATCCCCAACTTACCCCTAACGTGTATCAGCGTACACCAACGTACACCAACATACACCAACGTATTTTTCGATATTTCGCATACGTTGTCATACGTTCAGGCGATACGCCATAGTGTGACAGGGCCTTAAAGGCCCTGTTTCACCATAGCGTATCGCCTGAACGTATGCCGACGTATACAAAAAATAACTCGAAAATTGTCAGAGTCCAAGAACGTCCAACTTCCCAACGAATTGCAATATTTTGGTTTTATCAATGCTAGATAGCTATATATTTTCAGCCGACGTACATCAACGTATACCAACTTACGAGTAACGTACCTCTAACGTATGTCAGCGTATGTCAACGTATGTCTAACGTACCACGAACGTACAGGGAACTTATGCAGAACGTATTAAACACACGTTGAGTACGCCGACAAATTTTGAACATGCTCAATCATTTTTCGCGGGCTCGACGTGTTCCAAATGTTCACAGCGTATCACAGCGTGCTCTTAACGTAAACGACGTATCCCCAACTTACCCCTAACTTAAATCAGCGTACACACCAACGTATTTTTGATATTTTCGCATACGTTGGCATACGTTCAGGCGATACGCCATGGTGTGACAGGGCCTTTACACACGAACGTACACCCATGTTTCCAGATCGTCGGGCACACGTTACCTCTATTCGCAACAGTGTTACAATACCTTAATATCAATGATAACATATGAACGGACCTACGGCTCATATACCTTAGGCCCTAGTCCGACATACATGGGTGCACCCTCATCTGACGTGAATTAGATTGTTGGAGTTCTTTAGCTGGGTTTTTTACAATTGAACATCTTTTTTTTCGTCTATACTTAAGGTGTTTTTACCCCTTGCAGTGAATTTGAGAACTTTCACTAATCTGATAATGGTTCAGACATTTCTCTATGTTTACATGGTTTAAGACCTTTCTCTCTCTTTTTTTAACCTCTCTCTCTCTGTTTGAGAACGTTCTCTCTCCTTGAGACATTTCTCTTAGGATCCGCCATGATTCATACACGCAGTAACAAAATGGAAGCACAATATCTCCGTTTTTAAGTATAACACTTATTTTTATTTTTACCTCGTGTATTACATAATGGTTTCATTACGTTGCTATCGTTACAATTGATATCGTTTCAAGTCTTATTTATTATAGTTATACCGTTCTTATATTATACAATTCATACTTTTTATCTACACACACCGTATTACTAATAAGCGTAAATCACATACCAATTAAATTAAATTGTGATTAATTAGAATAGTATATATAGTGGTAACCAATAAACAAACACGCTTATGCCTACCCAGTAAAATCCTTTCATGTTACTGACGGTGTGAATCGCCTACAGTCGAATCGACGGATATCGTTGCGCGAAAAGACTCGTTTATACACCCGCCTAGTTTAAACAATGTCAACATTTATCCGCCGACGTCAGCCGATGCGCAGCGTCGTTGCGCATCGGCCGACGTCGCCGGATAAAAGCAGACGACGCTGGCCACGCGTCTCGGACGACCCAATATGGCAACGTGAGTGCACCATTTTGAAATATTGTTAACAAGCGGTTCATGATGAAAATATTTTAAAAATAGCATTTTACAATGAAGTTGGTTAGCCAACTCCAACGGTTTTGGATTGGAAAAAATCTTCTAATTATGAAGAATTTTTCAAAATGATAAGATTAACATTCGCGATTACGTGTTATTCCAATACGAATTCAAAATTTAGGTTTCGCGTGGCCACTGTCGTCAGGATAAAAGTTGACATTGCTTCAACTCGTGCGACGATATCCGTCGACGTCTAGCGATGCAACGACAGGAGTATGAACTGACTTCGTAAGATAACTCATGGGTTCCAATTCATAATGAATGTTGATTCTGCTAATTCTAAAATATATACACACTCTTTAAAGTTAAAAAGGTGCGTTTTAATTGTAACGTTTTCTTTTCCAGTGAAATGTTCGTGTGTTTTACTTTTTAAGTTTTCTTAACGGTATCACTCGACAGCACGGTTGCTAATGGTCTGGGTGGTTTTTGTACACACTCATTTATTGCTGTGGCTAAGGAATATAGAAATGGATTGATAGCGGAATTAATGGGCAGTACAAACGTTACAATCCAGGTATAGGTATGAGGTGTAACTGTGATACCCCCACACTGTACTACGATAGAGAGTATAATGATTGGCAGCCAGCACATCATATCAGTTAGCACAATTACGCCCATTTTCATAGCCATTCGGAATTCCTCATTTCTAGTTTGATCTCGTCCGGAGTCTATTGCTGATTGTCGTACTGTAATGAATATCCCGATATAGCAAAACGTTATGACTAACATACATATGAGATTGATTATGGAAAATATTGCGATGCCAAAATACATGCCTGGTTTAGTGTTAATGATAGTATCAAAAGGATAGGTTATTATCATTTGTGTTCCATCGCTATCTTCAATTCCGCCATATTGCCGATAACCCGTCTCAATAACATTGCTTCTAGAGAGCGGGAGACCAGTACACACCTCGGATACATCATATAAATCAGGATCGATTACTGATAAAATGGTTGCAAATAAACTCAGTATTACTGTGAATACCCAGATTACGGTTATGGCTACCTTAACTGAATATGTGCCTAATCTCTTAGTGCTAAATGTATATCTGATACCCATCAATCTGTCTACGCTTAAAAGACTGACAAAGAATATCGAGGCCTCGCTGGATAGGAAAGATAGAGTACCGGCTGCCTTACATGTTATGCTGGTTCTCCATGCTTCCGAAGGAAAGTAACCAAGGTTCGCATAATATATATCTGCTGATGCTATTACTAACATGTACATACCCATGAACAGGTCTGACAATGACAGATTTGAGATCAATAATAACTGCACTGTAGTGTCATTAGATTGCATATAACGATAGAACAATACACCCGCGTTCGTGATAATTGCAAAAATGCCTAATATCCACATGGTTATTCTTTGAATTGGATTTGAAAGCAATCGTCCACATGTCAGAAATAGCGAGCTAGGAGTTGTGGCGGTGCATATCGCTGAGTCAATGAAGCAGCAAGTAGCGGCATTGTCAACCATTGTGGTTGTTATGCTAGGAACATATCGAAAGGACCCATAGTGTATGTCACGCAATTCGTTTCCTCTCAAATCTACAATATTCAGAAAAGCCATTGAATTATCCACAAAATACAACCCAGTATCAAAGTCATTTAACATATTTTCAGAAATATCGAGATATTTCAAATTTAACACATTTTGTAGTATACCACGCGGGAAATCTGACAGTTTATTGTTTGAAACCGAAATATACTGAAGGGAATACACGGATTTGGGCAACTGAAACCGAACCAGATTATTGCTACTTAAATTTAGGAATCGAAGTCTCGTAAGTGGCTGTAATACCTGTGAACATATCTCCTTAATTCGATTATTGGACAAATCTATCACCCTCAGGTAAACAACGGCTTCAAACTGCAGCATGTTTATCACCACAATATCGTTGTTGGACAAGTCTAACTTATGAATGATGGTAAGCCCTTGGAACTGATACTCGTGTAGCTTCACGATATTATTGTTAGGCATGTTCAAAGTGGACAGTTCGGAGAGCCCTTCAAAGGACGTTGGGTGTAGTTCTACGATACTGTTATTAGCAACATATAAATACTTCAGTTTGGGATTCCCTTGGAACTGATAAGCGTGTAGCTTCACGATAGTATTGTGGGACATATATAACCATGCCAGTTTGGAGAGCCCTTCAAACGACTGCGGGTGTAGTTCCGAGATCTTGTTTTTAGACAAATCTAGCCATATCAGGTTGGTAAGCCCTTGGAACTGATGCGCGTGTAGCTCCGTGATACTATTGTTGTACATATCTAAAAACTGCAGGCCAGTGTAGATCCCTTCAAACAACTGTGGATGTAACTTTGCGATATTGTTGTGGGACATAAACAACTGTTTCAGTTTGGTGAGGCCTTGGAATGGCTGTAGCTCCATGAAGTTATTGCTCCTCAGATATAACACTTTAAGGTCGGTGAGCCCTTCGAACAACTGCGGGTGTAACTTGGTAATATAATTGAAGGAAATATCTAGCCAATACAGTTTGTTCCAATTGAATGCGTGAAAGCTTGTGTTGAGACTTGTATGATTGGATTCAAGAAATGCGTTTGGCATGATCTCATGAAGACCATAGTTTCCCCATGACAACGCTATTAGTCCATAGTCTTCCCCGGAGATTGAAGAATATGAACTCCATGAAGACGACTCACTTAGTCCATAGTCTTCCCCGGAGATTGAAGAATTTGAACTCAATGAAGACGACTCACTTAGTCCATAGTCTTCCCCGGAGATTGAAGAATTTGAACTCAGTGAAGACGACTCACTTAGTTCATATTCTTCCCCGGAGATTATATCGTTATCGGGATCATTCTCAATTAAATTCAAGAAGTTTGGTGGATACAACACTTGCAGTACCGACGCTGATCCATTAGGATATCTAACTGTTACTTTGTGACTTCCTAATGTACACATGCATTCAGATGGACACTGGAATCGCATGGAGATTCTCAAGTTTGTCGGTTCATACCAGACCAAATTCTCGCAGCCTACCGTGCAGTTTATAACGTTGATACCGTTGACAACAGGAAATCCAGATGTAAGCAGGGTAATAAATACAAACAGCCTGCCTACTTGTCCCATCCTATATCCGGACTCGCTTGTAGCTGCCATCGTTAAACTATCGCAAACATCTCCGGGTTCGTCACTGGTTCGTCACACTACTTGTTCGGTATTATAATTCGTAGAATTCAGCACGACGCTTGTTGCGTAGAATATTTGTTGTTATAGTATAAATATTGCTCCAGTATCTATTATTCCGATGTATCATTAAACAGTAGCTAACAGAGTTTATTATATTACGCTGTTTATAATGAGAATTTTCTCTAACCGTACGTGATTAAGAAAGTAACTGTGTTACTACCGGTAATTGTGGATTAAAACAGACGTAACAAGCAGCCTCACAGACAGTCGTGTTGAAGATGATGTGAATTGCTATTGTCAAATCACGTACATAATACTCCCTCACTTATAAAACTCGCCCATTGCTTGTGTGGTGGATTTCGATCACGACAGGAGCATGCGCAGATGCGATTTTTGTGTAAGTGGTCTGTGATTTTGTCAATATTATATTTTTACTGTGATTTGTCGATCTGCATTAAATGCAAAAAGTAACAACGCCCCCGGCTGGACTCGAACCACCAACCTTTCGGTTAACAGCCGAACGCGCTAACCAATTGCGCCACGGAGGTGATTATTTACTAGGCTGTTTTGGTTTTGTCATGTTCACCCGTACACTTCCCCGTACACTTTCTTGCAAAGTCGGGCATCGTTTTTTCTCAAATGTTGCTTGCATATTGCCGTTGCTGTCGCCTTTAATACATGTGCTGTCAGTTGAACTTGGAACCAACGTTTAATTTGAACTGTCTATTTTCAATAAAAAAATACTCCAATACGGGAAAAAAATCAGAAAAGCTCACAGACAACAAATAAGAACATCATTTTACTCGACCTAGAATTTCAATCAACGTATTTCAATCATCGGAAAAACCCGATGATGCGAGTGACGTCATTTAATGAGCTCATTCGCATAATTTATGTCCGTGAAATGTACAATAGAGTTTTATTAGTGTCCCTGTCACATATCTAACTATTGTACCATCAGTCGAGCAAGGTGTAGGGAACGGTGGGTGATAAAAGTAACGCCTTTTTCTTGCCACTGCCAATACGTCATCAAAGTCTGCATGGTATATTTACTGTCTTCATTTTAGGTTCCAAAAAAAGAAGGTCTGTCTCACATACATTTGGGGAAATAGCTATGCGAAATGCTTTTTTTCTTCTTTGCTTTGTTTCTTTTTTTCTTTTTTTAATCTTTTCGGACAACTAAAAGAAAAAAGCCCAAAATTGGGCTCTTTGCGTAAGATTATGCCGCAAAAGTGACTCCACTTACAAGTGACTCCACATACTTATGCGCGTGGGTATGTGAGACAGATCTTTTTTTCTTGGCCATATTTAGATTCCATTCACATTAATTAATCTGAGACTAATATACTTAAAGGGATAGGAAGCAAGGACTCGATCTATTGTTGTTTACCCAGGTGTATCCAAACACGTCTGATACGGCTGCTGTGGACAGTGGCGTATCCAGGGGGCCCGCAGGACAGTTTCCCATGACCATTTTAGTTCAAAAACTGAAAGATTTTGCGCGCTCCGCGCAAATATTTTGCTGCAGGTTTTAACATTGTATTGGCCCTCAGACCCACTAAATATTCTAAATATGTGGAGGACGTTAAAAACATCGACGTTAAAAACATCATACTGAACCAAAGTTTTAATGCAAAAACCACACCAAGAATTATAAATATTATGTGGGGGACGTTATTATCATACTGGACCATTAGTGTTAGAAACGCATTTTTTTTGCGCGAGTATCAATTTTAATATTTCATTATTACATACATACATACAATAGGCTTTTATATAATAATAATAATAAACCATGCTTATTAAGCGCACTCCGTCGCAAGACCCCAGTGCGCTGAACAAAAAAAAACAAAAAAAGTACAAAATATGAACAAAGATACAAAACATTATAAAGTCATTTGCTGAAAGAGGTGAGTCTTGAGCGAGCTCTTGAATTGCTGCAGTGATGTGGCATTTCTAACATGAGATGGGAGCCGGTTCCAAAGTTCAGGAGATGCATGAGAGAATGATCTTTGGCCATAGGTGACAGTGTTAGTTTTCCTCCGTTGTAAGATGACAGATGCATTGACCTAAGAGTGCGTGTGGGTTCCTTGATGGAAATAAGGTCGCATAAGTACTTTGGAGCCTGGTTATTTAGTGCTTTGTATGTCAAAAGCATAAGTTTCAAAACAATACGGCTCTCCACAGACAACCAGTGAAGATCTTTTAACACTGGGCTTATATGTACACGCTTCTTTTATATAGCGCCATTTCAAATGATCACGGTGCATTAAATACAACAATGCATGAAAATATACAATAAAATAGATACAATATGGTGTATAGGATAATACAACATGATATAAGCCCATTATATATTTGAAAACAAATATGTTTTCAGCCCTTTTTTGAACACTGGCAAGGAGATGGAAGTGCGTAAAGAGACAGTAACTGGAAAGTTTGTTCCATAACTTAGGGGCTAAAAGATGGAAAATACTTGCAAATCACATTGAAGCAGTCCAAATAAAGTTGATCAAAGGGACCACAAGTCTTGTATATATCAATACTTCAAATCTGGTTGTATAATTCAAAGTGAAAGTAGCATAAAATCATGCAAGTTGTAGAGAGCTGCCCATGACAAGCGCATCATCCATGTTGTTATAGTCCCTGTCATAATTTTTTGGACATAATTCGCGCTATTTCACGCGAGCGTATTTTGTTGTTGTTCGCGGAGCTGCATCCAAATGCATGAAAAGCGCGTACAAGTTTGCATGCATGCGCGTGTTGACTTCGCGATTGATCAATGAGGACGCGCGATCATTTTAAAATCGCCCGGTACGCACTACCGGGTTTACGCATGTACGCTAATACGAATGTACGCAAGCACGCACGTATTAGTTGAATTTTGTCCAAGGTATTATGACAGCGACTATAGTAGCATTTTAATATTATAAATATTATGTGGGGGATGTTAAAAACATCATACTGGACTATTTAAGTGTTACAAATGCCAAATTTATTGCGCGCTTCCTCGTATTAATTTCGTGGCTTCAGGACAGTTTTCCATGACCAAATTTAGTTCAAAAGCTCAAAACTTTTGTGCGCTCCACGCGAATACAGGTTTTAACATTATAATGACCCTCAAACCACACCAAAAATTATAAATATTATGTGGGGGACGTTATTATCATACTGGACCACTAGTGTTAGAAATGCAATTTTTGGCATGGGGGACTTTTGCGTTGGGTATTCGCGATTACGTATTAAGCAAATACGAACTGTCAAAGTTCGGAATTCGTGTCCAGCATCGTCTGCACACATAGATAATGCCATGAACGATATCGTCTCAAATGTGACTTTCGGCTTATTTTGTGCATCGATTCACACGAAAAAGTATAATGTAAAGTATATAAACTGGGGGCAACACATAGTTTGTTTTCAATTACAGACGATGATATAATTTTCAATGTTAATTAAGTTTACTTTTAAAATGAATTGACCCACATTATGCCGAGTATGTTACAGGTTTTTTAAAGACAATTTCTTCCGAGGTCCTTTTGCTAGATTTTGGTTGAAAAGCCTATAAGGGAGCACATCAAAACTCGACCGCGCGGCAACCGCTGGTTCCGCCCGGTTGGACCGCATATCATTGTTTAGAAAAATAGAAACCGGCTGCAACCGCACGGAACCCCACGGAACCAGCGGTTGCCGGGCGGTCGAGTTTTTATGTGCTCCCTAAGTCCGCTCGTGTTATTTTCCCCTATAAATATTTGAAAATTGATCATTATTATTGAATTTACAGGGCGATAATTCATACGTAGGGCTACTTCCATTTAAGATTATATAGGCGGTGCATGTCTAACTTCCAGATGGCTGAAACTCATTAATGTAAGACCCAACAATTGAAGAGCTATGTTCCAAAAGGAATCAACTCCATATAAGTGAAATAGGAGAAAAGCAACGTTTTTTTTAATTAAGGATGTTGCACTTCTTTGATTATGCTAATTTTCTGCCATATGAAAGATATCATACGTGTAAGCTTAAACACAGGTTTGATTTCTTCTTTTTTTTCACTGTATTTCCTATGTCATTCTTTATTTTCGGAAACTAGTGGAGTTGATCCCTTTGGAACATAAATGTTTCGACCAATTTTCAAAAACCACCTGAAAGACATTATCAAATCACATTGAAAACAGAAAACCGCATTCAAATACCTCTTCAACTTTTTAAATTATAACATTTTGTTTTTTCACGCCCAACATGCAATATCATTGAGTCCAATACTTTTATTAAAGCAACTTTTGACAAATTTATTGCGCGCTTCCTCGTATTAATTTCGTGGCTTCAGGACAGTTTTCCATGACCAAATTTAGTTCAAAAGCTCAAAACTTTGTGCGCTCCACGCGAATACAGGTTTTAACATTATAATGACCCTCAAACCACACCAAAAATTATAAATAGTATGTGGGGGACGTTATTATCATACTGGACCACTAGTGTTAGAAATGCAATTTTTGGCATGGGGGACTTTTGCGTTGGGTATTCGCGATTACGTATTAAGCAAATACGAACTGTCAAAGTTCGGAATTCGTGTCCAGCATCGTCTGCACACATAGATAATGCCATGAACGATATCGTCTCAAATGTGACTTTCGGCTTATTTTGTGCATCGATTCACACGAAAAAGTATAATGTAAAGTATATAAACTGGGGGCAACACATAGTTTGTTTTCAATTACAGACGATGATATAATTTTCAATGTTAATTAAGTTTACTTTTAAAATGAATTGACCCACATTATGCCGAGTATGTTACAGGTTTTTTAAAGACAATTTCTTCCGAGATCCTTTTGCTAGATTGTTGAAAAGCCTATAAGGGAGCACATCAAAACTTGACCGCGCGGCAACCGCCGGTTCCGCCCGGTTGGACCGCATATCATTGTTTAGAAAAATAGAAACCGGCTGCAACCGCACGGAACCCCACGGAACCAGCGGTTGCCGGGCGGTCGAGTTTTTATGTGCTCCCTAAGTCCGCTCGTGTTATTTTCCCCTATAAATATTTGAAAAATGATCATTATTATTGAATTTACAGGGCGATAATTCATACGTAGGGCTACTTCCATTTAAGATTATATAGGCGGTGCATGTCTAACTTCCAGATCATTAATGTAAGACCCAACAATTGAAGAGCTATGTTCCAAAAGGAATCAACAATTGGCTTGGCTTGGCTTGGCTTGGCTTGGCTTGGCTTGGCTTGGCTTGGCTTGGCTTGGCTTGGCTTGGCTTGGCTTGGCTTGGCTTGGCTTGGCTTGGCTTGGCTTGGCTTGGCTTGGCTTGGCTTGGCTTGGCTTGGCTTGGCTTGGCTTGGCTTGGCTTGGCTTGGCTTGGCTTGGCTTGGCTTGGCTTGGCTTGGCTTGGCTTGGCTTGGCTTGGCTTGGCTTGGCTTGGCTTGGCTTGGCTTGGCTTGGCTTGGCTTGGCTTGGCTTGGCTTGGCTTGGCTTGGCTTGGCTTGGCTTGGCTTGGCTTGGCTTGGCTTGGCTTGGCTTGGCTTGGCTTGGCTTGGCTTGGCTTGGCTTGGCTTGGCTTGGCTTGGCTTGGCTTGGCTTGGCTTGGCTTGGCTTGGCTTGGCTTGGCTTGGCTTGGCTTGGCTTGGCTTGGCTTGGCTTGGCTTGGCTTGGCTTGGCTTGGCTTGGCTTGGCTTGGCTTGGCTTGGCTTGGCTTGGCTTGGCTTGGCTTGGCTTGGCTTGGCTTGGCTTGGCTTGGCTTGGCTTGGCTTGGCTTGGCTTGGCTTGGCTTGGCTTGGCTTGGCTTGGCTTGGCTTGGCTTGGCTTGGCTTGGCTTGGCTTGGCTTGGCTTGGCTTGGCTTGGCTTGGCTTGGCTTGGCTTGGCTTGGCTTGGCTTGGCTTGGCTTGGCTTGGCTTGGCTTGGCTTGGCTTGGCTTGGCTTGGCTTGGCTTGGCTTGGCTTGGCTTGGCTTGGCTTGGCTTGGCTTGGCTTGGCTTGGCTTGGCTTGGCTTGGCTTGGCTTGGCTTGGCTTGGCTTGGCTTGGCTTGGCTTGGCTTGGCTTGGCTTGGCTTGGCTTGGCTTGGCTTGGCTTGGCTTGGCTTGGCTTGGCTTGGCTTGGCTTGGCTTGGCTTGGCTTGGCTTGGCTTGGCTTGGCTTGGCTTGGCTTGGCTTGGCTTGGCTTGGCTTGGCTTGGCTTGGCTTGGCTTGGCTTGGCTTGGCTTGGCTTGGCTTGGCTTGGCTTGGCTTGGCTTGGCTTGGCTTGGCTTGGCTTGGCTTGGCTTGGCTTGGCTTGGCTTGGCTTGGCTTGGCTTGGCTTGGCTTGGCTTGGCTTGGCTTGGCTTGGCTTGGCTTGGCTTGGCTTGGCTTGGCTTGGCTTGGCTTGGCTTGGCTTGGCTTGGCTTGGCTTGGCTTGGCTTGGCTTGGCTTGGCTTGGCTTGGCTTGGCTTGGCTTGGCTTGGCTTGGCTTGGCTTGGCTTGGCTTGGCTTGGCTTGGCTTGGCTTGGCTTGGCTTGGCTTGGCTTGGCTTGGCTTGGCTTGGCTTGGCTTGGCTTGGCTTGGCTTGGCTTGGCTTGGCTTGGCTTGGCTTGGCTTGGCTTGGCTTGGCTTGGCTTGGCTTGGCTTGGCTTGGCTTGGCTTGGCTTGGCTTGGCTTGGCTTGGCTTGGCTTGGCTTGGCTTGGCTTGGCTTGGCTTGGCTTGGCTTGGCTTGGCTTGGCTTGGCTTGGCTTGGCTTGGCTTGGCTTGGCTTGGCTTGGCTTGGCTTGGCTTGGCTTGGCTTGGCTTGGCTTGGCTTGGCTTGGCTTGGCTTGGCTTGGCTTGGCTTGGCTTGGCTTGGCTTGGCTTGGCTTGGCTTGGCTTGGCTTGGCTTGGCTTGGCTTGGCTTGGCTTGGCTTGGCTTGGCTTGGCTTGGCTTGGCTTGGCTTGGCTTGGCTTGGCTTGGCTTGGCTTGGCTTGGCTTGGCTTGGCTTGGCTTGGCTTGGCTTGGCTTGGCTTGGCTTGGCTTGGCTTGGCTTGGCTTGGCTTGGCTTGGCTTGGCTTGGCTTGGCTTGGCTTGGCTTGGCTTGGCTTGGCTTGGCTTGGCTTGGCTTGGCTTGGCTTGGCTTGGCTTGGCTTGGCTTGGCTTGGCTTGGCTTGGCTTGGCTTGGCTTGGCTTGGCTTGGCTTGGCTTGGCTTGGCTTGGCTTGGCTTGGCTTGGCTTGGCTTGGCTTGGCTTGGCTTGGCTTGGCTTGGCTTGGCTTGGCTTGGCTTGGCTTGGCTTGGCTTGGCTTGGCTTGGCTTGGCTTGGCTTGGCTTGGCTTGGCTTGGCTTGGCTTGGCTTGGCTTGGCTTGGCTTGGCTTGGCTTGGCTTGGCTTGGCTTGGCTTGGCTTGGCTTGGCTTGGCTTGGCTTGGCTTGGCTTGGCTTGGCTTGGCTTGGCTTGGCTTGGCTTGGCTTGGCTTGGCTTGGCTTGGCTTGGCTTGGCTTGGCTTGGCTTGGCTTGGCTTGGCTTGGCTTGGCTTGGCTTGGCTTGGCTTGGCTTGGCTTGGCTTGGCTTGGCTTGGCTTGGCTTGGCTTGGCTTGGCTTGGCTTGGCTTGGCTTGGCTTGGCTTGGCTATACACTGGCTCGCTCGATATTTGCGCGGAAGGTCCCGGATTGGAATCCCAGCTGGCGCTCCGAAATGTCACTGGAATGTCTCGGTGAGTTGTTATATGGATGGGCGGTACGTGACAGTATTGCCTTGTCTCGTCTTGTATTGACGTGTGCTACCTTCAATTGCTTGCTTAGTACTGTGTTATTTATATTTGTTTTGAATGTTGATTTCAGTTTAACGTATTGTTTTGTATGTAGTATTGTAAACATGGTAAAGGTAGAAATATCTGTATGTCATGTAAATCACGACGTTTGTACGAATCTCAATTCGAATTTACAATATTACCAAGTTTGAAAGAGTATTTCATGCCAAGCAAGCGTTAATAATATATAATAAGTTTCTTGCACTATCACTAGATTTTGACGGTTGTCATTTTTTCTAGCAATTAAAAGTACTTTACAGTTGCTGCATAAGGTTAAAGACACTCATAGCCATAGCCTGCATTAGCTGTAGAGAAAGAATGTGTATTTCCAACATTGTCTTGTGATGGTTTCTTATTCATGGTGGTTACCTAGCTCTTATCGGCGAGTAGTTATTTAATATTTCGAAAAATGATATGTAAAATGGATCTACTTATAAATGTACTTAGTTCAAATAGGTACTTATAAAACAGGTTGTTTCAAGTTGTAAAACAACGGGGGTTTCTCAAGTGCCCTGCTTAAACAACTTGAGTTAATATTTAAAAAGTTGCTGAAAACATTTGTTGATCGTTACTGAAGAACCCATTGATTGAATATCCTACTACCTGAAAGTGCCGAATTGTAGTCGTACAGATCTTCATGAGTCAAATGTCCTTAAATATTTACATTCCAGGAGCTTTCCCCTGCAGTTTTCAGAGTTTTATTTTCTAAATGTCGGTACATTTTCTCCGTTTTACAAATATTTTGAGTGTAACTTAAATAATTGATGAATTTTGAATGATGATGTTTCCTAAAGTTTTTGAAGCAAACTGCAACATTTTGACAACACTTAACTGAGCCTTTAAGGTTTCCAATACCATGAATACTAGGCAATATTAACACTTTCCACGTGGCAGGTTTTTTCTTCAAAAACGCTCAAGAAACATCTCAAGAATTACTGAACAAATACTAGGCATTTTTGAACTTATGCTAATGCAATTCTTATGATGATTCCAAATATGGTGATTAAATTCAATAATTCTAACATTTTTGAAACATTTTGTGAAATGTTGGGGCTGCCGTCTGCAGACGACTGCTGTGCGTAAAGCGTTAAGATAGCTATATAATTCCATCTGACACACAGTGACTGTATAACTATTTGTGTTCCGTACATAGAATGATAGACTGTTGTAGAAGGGGTTTTAATCAACCACATTGTCTTAGGCAGCCATCAGTTGAAGAAAACTAATAAAACATGATTTGCTTACGCTATAACGACTTTGTTATTTTGAGACTTGTTACATTGGGAGAAGTTGAATTAAGCAGCTAAGTTGTGCGTTTTACTCTGCACTAATCCAAACAAATTGAGACATGTTTTATCCGTACAAATGAATACGAAAAGCACTTTTTACAAAACGACATACAGTATGTTCAGGTAAAACCACCACGGTATAAAGAAAAAGGAAAGTGCCTAGAAGAATAGTTAAACTATTCTTCTAGGCACTTTCTTTTTTCTTTTCCTAATGAACAGTTTAAAAATTGTGGTTTCAAAGATTTTAGTTTAGTTACATTAACAGTTGACTTCATAGTGCAGAGGTCAATCCAATCTACATGTAGCTACATGTAGTCTCTGCCAAGCGCGTACGCAAGGGGGTGATGTTTCCAGTTTATGTTGTTGATTTTCCCAGTTTATTTGAAATTGTAATTGTTATTTTCTTTAATTGTTCTTGCAAGAACACAGCACGACGACGATCGACAGAAGCTACCTGCGAGTTCCGTTCGCCCATACAACAAGATTTGTAGGGTCTCAGCTTGTTTTAGGCGACGACACAAACGCCCTGTTATACGTCGGGCAAACAGACCTCTCATGTAGGGTCTCAGCTTGTTTGAATGAGTTTCAGATCGTTTTTGCTATTACGTTATTCTAGTTCCTTGCGATTTGCCTAGTTTGCAGTTAGCGACATGGTGTCACATAGCCTGGCATTAGTGAGTAAATGTAACAGCGCCATCTATCGCTGTAGAGTCCGTAATATTATGCTGACGGGAATACAATTCGTCAAGAAAAGAAAATAGATAAATAAATAATACGCTATACACCTTCACGAGGATTTTCATGAGCTCTTTGCTGCTCTCGCTTAGATGTATGGCTCCAAGCGATTTAGCATTCTTTGGACAGGTGATAAAAACACATTTTGGCATTATTGTTAAAACAGGCATAACTCCTGATTAACAAGGATTTTCTTTTTTTCTTCCGATGAGTAGAAGAACATGCTATTGTAATGCATCTCATTAGTGTATCACATTTTGGGGTTATTGTATGGTTAACACTAACAAACCTGGCGAACTTCATTTTGAATCACGCTGTTTATGGAATTTTTTGATAGAAATTCATAATTGCGCGCGTGTTAAACCAAAACGAAAATGAAGATGTGGGCCAGTCGTGTCTATCGCCGTCGTGAGTTGCAGTATGAGGATAACAGCGCCATCTACAGTTTTACAGATCGCAAGATGCGCTGATGAAGTCTAACAAGAAGAGCACTGGTATGAAAAAGGGTACATAGGCCTACATCACTGTTTCGTCATAAGGGGGGTATTAACCCTTTTTACATTAAGTTTTTCGGACAACGTAACAAAATCAGTTTTTGGTTGTGCTACGTTGTCCGAAAAATGTTGATCCCAAAAAGTGTTGGTTTTTTTGTCAAAATTTTAAAAAATCTGAAATTTTAGTGAAATTTGATACCAAAAATGGATTCTCTGACAGCGCTTGATAAACTTCATGTAAAAAGGGTTAACATCCCCACCCTTTTAAGATCTAACCTACTTGCCATGTAGAATACAATAGTGAAAATATGCATATAATCACGATGTATGCTGTACTTCTTTCCAATCACGGGAACACTACCAGCATTGTCGTTGATAAATATGCTATTTTGTTACACCTCACGACTATGAGGCGTGTCGGTCCAGAGCCACTGGGTCGTTTCGTCCACCTTGTGTATTATTATCGGTTGATTGGATATCCTACAACCTTACCTTAAAGGTATATTATGTGATCTTTCCAGGGAACGCCCTCAACATCGAAAAATAAAATAGAAAGCAGATTTTCTTGCAGATTTACATTTCTGATCATAAATCATGCATACATTCCAAGTTACAGGGCGATACAATTCTTAATTACTTCAAAATCATGGTTTTAGAGTGAAAATAAACTGTCGGGATCCCGACAGTTTATATTTTTCACTCTAAATTCACTCTAAAACTATGATTTTGAGGTAATTAGGAATCGTATCGCTCTGTAACTTGGAATGAATGTATGATTTATGATCGGAAATGTAAATCTGCAAGAAAATCTACTTTCTAAAAAAAATAATGAATAGAGGGCGCTCTCTGGAAAAGATCACATAATATGCCTTTAAGGGGGAGGTGTTAACCCTCTTTACATGAAGTTTATCAAGAGCTGTAACTATTAATGTGATGTATACATTTGAAAAAGAAATGAGTCAGGAAATCCATTTTTGCCATTAAGTTTCACTAAAAAATCAGATTTTTTTAAATTTTGACCCCCAAAAAAATCACTTTTTTGGATCACATTTTTTCAAACAACGGTACAATATCAACAAAATCACTTCAGTTAAAAAATCCGAAATTGCGCCAAAATCATCTAAAGACACTTCTCTGAAGATCTGGGTTTTTTAAGTTTATCATAAAAATGTTTAGTTTTTAATTGTTGAGTTAAAAAAAGATCAATATAATATGACACTTTTAAAAACTAAACATTTTTATGAACAAATAAAAAGTGCATCCTAGAGAAGTATCTTTAGATGATTTTGGTCGGCATTTATTAACAAAAACTGATTTTGTGACGTTGCCCGAAGAATGTTGAGCCCAAAAATACAAAAACATTTTTGGTCAACATTTTAAAAATCTAAATTTTTTAGTGACATTTGATACCAAAATGGATTCTCTGACTCATTTCCTTACCAATAGTTAAATCATCACATTAATAGTTCAAAAGTTACAGCGCTTGATAAACTTCATGTAAAATGGGGGTTTTTTAAGCTACGTTCACAATAGGGAGAGTAAGGGCTACGGCGTATGGAAGAGTAGCGATGGTTTGGAGTAGCGATCGCGTAACTGATGGAGTAGTGTGAACGGTCGCTGGCGAAATTTACGCCACTTCCGATCGGTTTACTCCTGCGTTTTAGCAGGAGTAGTGAGCTCCGCGTAGCTCCACCGTGGAGTAACTGGCAGTGTGAACAACATGTACTCGATTCATCTAGCGCATAGCGTAAGTTTGACCTTTGTTTACATATGAAAACTCGATGGATTCATTTGATACCAACTGATTTTTAAGATTTAGGGCGCAAAACACTAAATCAAGCGTTTTGTGACATGTAATCATGGTAATGGTAGCTTGTTCCGGCTAAAAGAAAAAACCGATGTTGTGATAACTTGAGGTCCTTTGGAATCAGTTTAGCGTGAGTGTAGCATGATATAAATTAAATGAAAGATAACTGCTTGTACCTTGCTCATGATATTGCAAAATGTTGATTTTTGATTTGACAGAAAATATATCACGTAGATGAACACACTTACTCGGAGGCGGACAGAAGGCGAGCGTTCGGGCTGAAAATAATGGTGGCGCTGTTTAAATGATCATATCGTAAAATCTAATTAGAAGACGTAACACTTTTTGACGATTTTACTCAAAGCATGATCTTTGACAGCAAGCATTGTCGATATGCCAAAAAGGGTACTAAGGGCAGATAAATGTGGCTGTTTTGTGCCTAATGTACGTGTAATTCAATGGGGCATTTATTTAGTGCTGTGCCCCGTTAAGATTTCGTGCGGTTTGAATGCAAATTATGTCAACGTAAGCGGTGCAGCCTATCTAATTTACGCCAGCGAGTAACCACTGTGTGACGGTAGCTTTAGACGTATTATCTTACACGGTTTTTTGTCTCTGTGATGGCCTCTCATAGAATACCCTATCGTTACCACCTCACGACTATGAGGCGTGTCGATCCAGAGCGAGTGGGTTGTTTGTTATACTGTTGTACAATTATAGGTTGATTGGATCCTACAACCAGTGGGGGGGGGGGGGGGGGGGGGGGGGGCGGGGGGGGGGGCCGCCCCACCCCCCACTATTGAGTCAGTCAGATGAAAAGTTTTCGCATATGTGACGCGATCAAGAGGAATGAGTCGGATGTCGACCCTGGTCGAAAATGAGTTTTTAATACAGTTTTAAAGAAGACACCTAGAGCTTTCAGAAACTGAAAACCCCATGTCGATACAACGTTTTGTTCCAAAGTTATGTCAAATTGTATACATGAATTTCCATCAAAACTTATGTAAGCCGCCATTTTGAATTGGCCATATCTCAATTTGGGATTCCCCGACATCCGACTCATTCCTCTTGATCGCGTCACATATGTCTTCCCAAAATGCAATATTCTTTGGTACAAGCTTGTTTAGAGGAAAAATGTAGCTCAATCGTGCAAAAAAAAGTGTAAATTCAAAAGATTTCGCGCGCTACGCGCGAAATAAAGTTCTTTACTCA